>JAUCMX010000018.1:9412712-9750212 GCA_033459395.1 Hemibagrus guttatus
CTGAGATAGGCACAGGCTCCCCATGACCCGAGTGTAGTTCGGATAAGCGGTAGACAATGAATGAATGAATAATATACACTGTTGAGCAGTTTTGTAAGGATTAATGACCATCTATAAAACTAAATACTGAATTAGAGGCAGTTACAAAAAACATTTTAGTTTTTTTTAAAAATTATTATAATCTTAATATACTCTAATTGACCGTTTTGTGTTACTTGTAATAATGAACATCTGTAAAGCTTAACACAAGCTTTTAAATGAAATTCCTTTGTCTTCTTTAAGGTAGGGCAGTACACATCACAGGTCTCCATTTTTTAAAATAAATATCTTTAAATTTATGTAATAAGTTTGCATAAGTTTCCAGTTATGAATTTGAATGCAAAGTGAGGTGGTTTAGTGGTTCACCCATTTGCCTCGCATCTCCAGAGTTAGGGGTTCAAAGTTTGCATGTTCTCTTCATACTTCAGCAGTGTTTCTTTGAGTACCCCAGTTTCCTCTCCCAGCTTTGTATCCAAGTCCCCAAGGACAGGCTTCTCCTATCCCAGGATATGTGGTACAGTTAAATATTAGTTAGAATGTAAAGTTAATTGTTTACTGTGAATTGTTTTATTCCTTATTTTCTCAGGGGAAAGCTGAATATGTGGCCCAGGGCAGTAACAATGCTAGAGACAAAGCAAATGCTTCTCTGTTTACGTACGTCAATGAGAGTAAACTTAAAAGCATTGCCACATACGCTAGTAAGTACTGCTTCAGTGTTTCTTGAACTCCATTCAACATGAAAAGCAACACCTTACACATGATCTGTACCACTGGTGTCTCCTGGTCTTGAATACATTTTAATTGCATTTTTGTTTGCTTGTTAGGAAGATGTTTTTTTTTTTTTTTTTTATCAAGAGCTTTTAACATAGATTCCAGTTTAATGTATATGCTCAGTACATGGATGGTGATGAAATAATGGCATTATAATAGCTATGAAGGATTTTATTTGCTTAGTTAATTCAGTATTTGAGATTCAGCCTCATAAAAGCTTGTCTTGGACAATACGTGGAATTAGTGTATGTGTTTCTACCGCAAATTTGAATGACATTTCTTACTGACAGTTATGAAAATACCTTAATATATTGTTTGGAGCACATTTATTTATAAATTGTGAGGAAATCTCAAATATAAGGGTCTTCTTAAATCTCAGTCTAACTTCTCTCTTTAGGCTTCATAAATCTCTTGGACAACTACGAGATGTCCACGGGTGTGGCTGAGAAAGTGACTAGTAAGGAGCTGGAGGAGAATAACATCTTCCTCAATGCCATCCTACAGACTCAGGTCATGAAGGTACACTTCCAACAGTTTATGTGCAAGTGCTGCTGATATGAGCCATTTATATACTCAGAAAAAAGCTTGTCTTTTTCCCAGTGACTGATTGCAGCTGTTTATCTTTCAGCGTGCACATGACTATTTAGTCAGTAAAGGACAAGCCTCCCCTGATGTAGCTCAGTTTCAAAAGCAGCTCTTTGACATCTGGTTCAAACTCTATCACAGAGACAGAAGTGGAGGGTGAGTACAAAATAAAAAAAAAATACAGACCTTAGACCAACACCACAGTGATATTGTCACATATTAGTAAAAGCAGCTCCTAAGTTTCTTTTGGATTGTAATTCATTCATTGTCTACCGCTTATCCGATCTATTCACGGGTCACGGGGAGCCTGTGCCTATCTCAGGCGTCATTGGGCATCAAGGCAGGATACACCCTGGATGGAGTGCCAACCCATCGCAGGGCGCACACACTCACTCATTCACACATGCAATCACACGCACTCCGGACAATTTAGAGAACTTAGAGATCAACCTACAATGCATGTCTTTGGACCGGGGGAGGAAACCGGAGTACCTGGAGAAAACCCCCGAGGCACAGGAGAGTATGCAAACTCCACACACACATGGCGGCGGCAGGAATCGAACCCCCAACCCTGGAGGCAAATGTGCTAACCACCAAGCCACTATGCCCCCCCCCCCGGATTGTAATGGTTCTTCCTAAATAAAAAAGTTCTGCTTGGATGTATTCCATGTTCCATGTAAAACAGTAACATTCCCCAACAGGTTTTTCCAAGAGCGAAGACTATTATTAAAATTAAGACGACAGAAATAGCTTTTGAATTAACATTTTAGAATTCAATGTAGCCCCCATTTAATTATTTGCCGAAGCAAGTAAGCACAAGTATTTTTTTCTTAGACCACTGACAAACTATGGCTCTTTCTTTCCTTCGAATCTTTTTCTTTCTTTTGCACTTTCTTTCTTTGGAATCTACTTTAAGTATGTTATTTAGTTGCCATGAATCTGAAACTTCCACTAGATGGCATTTTTTTCCTTACAGTTGAGGAAAGAACCATTTTAACATTCATTCATTGTCTGCCGCTTATCCAAACTATTCTCGGGTCACGGGGAGCCTGTGTCTATCTCGGGCGTCATTGGGCATCAAGGCAGGATACACCCTGGACGGAGTGCCAACCCATCGCAGGGCACGCACACACACACTCTCATTCACTCACACAATCACACACTACGGACAATTTAGAGATGCCAATCAACCTACCACGCATTTGGCCCGGGGGAGGAAACTGGAGTACCCGGAGGAAACCCCCAAGGCATGGGGAGAACATGCAAACTCCACACACACATGGCGGAGGCGGGAATCGAACCCCCAACCCTGGAGGTGTGAGACAAACGTGCTAACCAAATGCCCCCTCCATTTTAAATTAAATGTCTAAATTCATAAGCATTTTTTTTGGATGATTTCTGAGTGTCTTAACATTTAAAGTTTTCTGCCTCTAAGTGGTGGAGATATTCATTTTCATGTTGTCCAGCTATGATTAGGGCAATATCTGAAGAATTAGTGGGTGGATGATTGTAAGATTTATATGTACATGTTATTGTAACCAGCAGATCAACTGATTAGTCAAAGTCACAAAAAGATCAAATATCTGTTTTTTCCCCCCTTTCTGTTTGTCATTCAGAGATGCCTCATACACAGTCATGCATTGTTGTAACTGGATGCTGCATTGTAGCTTTCATTTTAAAATAAAAGCCAGCAGCAGTCTTAAGAATACCAGTTCATATATTATTACTTTGACATTTATGCCAGGATCTAGTTCATACCATAATGCTCAATATATATGTAATAAATATGTAATATGTTTGTGTATGTAGATATTGTGTGTTTGTGTATATGTAAACTTTTCATGTGTTAAGAGTCTCTTTGTCCTCAATACAGTGAAGACTCGTGTGGATTTGAGCATGTGTTTGTTGGCGAGACCAAGTACGGGAAAGAGATCATGGGTCTTCATAACTGGGTTCAGTTTTACCTGCAGGAGAAGCTGAACTGCATCGACTACAAGGGCTACAAAGCCAGAGATAAAGACATGGTATGTTGATCATGAACATAGTCTTTTAATAGCACAGTCTCACAGTGATGAACCTAATTGTGGTTTGTGACAAACGTGACAATTTACCACATGAATTTAGAAATTAGATTATCTAATTTGAAAGACTCCAAATAGAGCTAGTCTCTGTTAGTCCACTAGGGGGCAAAATAGAGCAGTAAACTCAGGGTCATAGACTTGGCTACTGGCAAAATGTGCTAATGATGACATTCATTAGCAAGCAAAACAATTTACATTATCCCCAGGAAATCCATTTACATATTCAGAAGGTAGTGCATCAGGTTTGTACTCAATATACAGTCCAACTGTGTATTTTAGTATTTTTTAATTAAATGTCAAAAATATCAGATGTCTATCTAGTCACCACCTGGATTTAACTAAGCAAATAGGTAAGAGTCTCCCATTGGATAATTACTGCATGGATGATTATGGTTCAGCTGGCAACAAGTTATTTAAGCCTGACTGATGCAAGGAGTAGCTTCTCATTTTTTAAACAACCATGTTGGGAGACACATCCTGTGGTCATGGAAAAGATGTTGATCTGTTTCAGAAGAGTCAAATTATTGGCATGCACCAAGCAAAGAAAACATCTAAGGGGATTGCTGAAACTACAAAAATTGGGTTAAGAACTGTCCAACGTATTATTAAAAAATGGAATGATATTGGGGAACCATCATCTTTGAGAAAGAAATGTGGTCGAAAAAAAAATCTTGAATGATCGTGATCGGCGAACACTTAAACGTTTGGTGAAATCAAATTGTAAAAAAACAACAGTAGAATTCACAGCTATATTTAATAGTGAAAGTAAAAGAATTTCCACATGCACAATGTGAAGGGACCTCAAGGGATTGGGACTAAACAGCTGTGTAGCCTTAATAAAACCAGTTATCAGTGAAGCTAATCGGGAAAAAAAGGCTTCAATTTGCTAGGGAGCAAAAAGATTGGACTCTGGAGCAGTGGAAGAAGGTCATATGGTCTGCTGAGTCCAGATTTATCCTGTACCAGAGTGAAGGGTGCATCAGGGTAAGAAGAGAGGCGGATGAAGTGATGCACACATCATGCCTAGTGCCTACTGTACAAGCCTGTGGGGGCAGTGCTGTGATCTGGGGTTGCTGCAGTTGGTCAGGTCTGACGTTCAGCAACGCTATGTGCCCAAAGAATGAGGTCAGCTGACTACCTGAATATACTGAATGACCAGATTATTCCATCAATGGATTTTTTCTTCCCTGATGGCACAGGCATATTCCAAGATGACAATGCCAGGATTCATCAGGCTCAAATTGTCAAAGAGTGGTTCAGGGAGCATGAGATCATTTTCACACATGGATTGGCCATCACAGAGTCCAGAACTTAACCCCATTGAGAATCTTTGGGATGTGCTTGGAGAAGACTTTGCGCAGAGGTCCGACTCTCCCATCATCAATACAAGATCTTGGTGAAAAATTAATGCAACTCTGGACGGGAATAAATGTTGTGACATTGCAGAAGCTTATCGAACTGATTCCACAGCAAATGTGTGCTGTAATCAAAGCTAAAGGTGGTCCAATAAAATATTAGTGTTACTTTTTTTTTTTGGACAGGCAGTCTATCTATCTATCTATCTATCTATCTATCTATCTTTTAGATACACTTTGAAAACACATCAGATTTCAATGGGAAAAATATCATGCTGGATATCTGTACTGATATGGACTGGGTAATGTGTTAGGAACGAAAGGATACCACATCGTTTAATGGAAATGAAAATTATCAACCTACGGAGGACTGAATTCAAAGACACCCCAAAAATCTAAAAAATGCTTCAGCAAAACACCCAAAAAAATGATTCAGCAGTCTAGTCCATTTTTGCTGAAATATCATTGCAGCAACTCAAAATGGTACTCAGTAGTTTGTATGGCCCCTATGTGCTTGTATGCATGCCTGACAATGTTGTGGCATGCTCCTAATGAGATGATGGATGGTGTCCTGGGGTATTCCCTACCAGATCTGGACCAGGGCATCACTGAGCTCCTGGACAGTCTGAGGTGCAACCTGGCAGTGTCAGATGGACCAAAATATAATGTCCCAGAGGTATTCTATTGGATCTAGGTCAGGTGATCTTGGGGTCCATTCAAATGTATCAATTCCTTCATCCTCCAGGAACTGCTTGCATACTCTCCCCACATGAGGCTGGGCTTTGTCATGCACCAGGAGGAACCCAGGACCCACTGCACCAACGTAGGGTCTGACAATGGGTCCTCAGACCATCCCTGACCCACTACCAAACCGGTCATGCTGAACGATGTTACAGGCAGCAAAACGTTCTCCACGGCTTCTCCAGACCCTTTCACATCTGTCACATGTGCTCAGGGTGAAACTGCTCTCATCTGTGAAAATCACAGGGTGCTAGTGGCGGACCTGCCAACTCTGGTGTTCAATTGCAAATGCCATTTGAGCTCCATGGTGCCGGGCAGTGAGCACAGGGCCCACTAGAGGACATTGGGCCCTCAGTAGACTAAATGTAATGTGTATTATTATTATTATTATTATTATTGTACTATAAAAGTGCAGCAGCAGATAACTTCTGAGGTTACTTGCATCATCATCAAAGCAATCATCTGATTGAGTTCCTCATGTTTTATTCTCACAGCCGGACGCAAACGATCACGTCATTAACCTGCAGTTCAGCTGGAAAGGCCTGGTGAAGCCAACATGCAGCGCCTTCATCGGCGTCAGCCCTGAATTTGAGGTGGCTCTTTTCACTATTATATTCCTGAAGAGCAACGAGCGTGTTACCAACGCCATTGTCAAAGTGGACGAGTACTTGCTGGAGATCGTAGTTTATCGACATGGACGTGCTATTGGAACATCCTACCCCAAACTACTCAGCAGCAACAACAGGGATCTGTAGTTTCTTTATGGATCAGGCTGCAAGAATCTTAAATTCTTCCTTATTGCCTTAAAGCAGGTCATATATTCACAAAACCTTACATTACAATTGTAATCATTTACATGATAAACTGAAGACGATTAGTGTTATTGTGCTGTTTTTAGTTTCTATACCTAAGTGCATTTACAGATTGCCTCTGAAGAACCAAAACTGTTGTTCATATATATAAAACACGTTATAGATATATACTCTATAGTATATTATAAACTGCTTTGAATGTAAATTCCAGGATAACTGACAAAGAACACTTACAAACAATGTTTAAAATATTAAAACAAGCAAAATTGGCATGCATACTTTAATTTGTTGACTAAATACCAGTATTTGCACCATTTGGCTAATTATGGTTATAATTAGGCTTGTGTTTTTTGCAGTGTTTTGCTTATTTTAAAAGAACATACGTCATAAATAATTTTAATGGTACTGTTTAGTACTACTTAATAACATGAGCCTATCTTCAGGTCCAGAAATCTTCATTGCTGTTTAATCAATATGTAATTTATCAGGAAGACATGAAGGATGTCAGTTTTCAGAATTTCCAGCCATATTTTGAATGGAAATAAACTTTTTTTGTCCTTTTATAACATGTTTTCTACTTCTGTTCTGTTTGCTCCAAAACAAGATCATAAATCCTGCATATAGCTTATTTTGTGTAGTCATATTGTGTGTGTGTGTTTCATTTATTACTACGATTCATATCTGTTTTATTTTTTTATTTCCCGTGATGGGGGGCACGGTGGCCTCACACCTCCAGGGTTGGGGGTTCGATTCCAGCCACCGCTATGTGTGTGGAGTTTGCATGTTCTCCCCGTGCCTCAGGGGTTTCCAAAGACAAAGACATGCATTGTAGGTTGATTGGCATCTCTAAATTGTCCGTAGTGTGTGAATGAGAGTGTGTGTGTGTGTGCCCTGCGATGGGTTGGCACTTCGTCCAGGGTGTATCCTGCCTTGATGCCCAATGACACCTGAGATAGACACAGGCTCCCCGTGACCCGAGAATAGATCGGATAAGCGGTAGACAATGAATGAATGAATGAATGAATTTCCTGTTATGTCATTGGCTGTCCTCCATTTTAATTCCCTCTACAATCACCACATCTGTGTGAAGACGCGCACATTATGCAGTTAACATGTCAATTTGTCATAATGTGTATATATATGGATGCTCCAGTCAACCAGGTGGACCAAGCAGGTTAAGATTCTAACAAAAAAAAATGTTATGAATTATATCAGGGTCTCTGATATAACCTGATGATCTTCCAGGAGAAATTTCAGCAGCCATCTCGCTGCTAAATGCAGGTAACCTGCAGGTCAATTACCATCTGAGCTGAATAAGTTGATTGTAGTACATTTTATTAGTCGTTCATGTTGTGTTTTAAGGAATTGAAAAGCATTTATTTGTCTATTTATTTTGCCATTCCTATGAGGTCAGTTCTGCATGATGTGATCCATTAGGTATTTGGCTAGAGAATCAACAACACAATGCATTGTGGGTAACTGCATAGATTATAGTGAATTCAAGAATACTATTCCAAAAGGAGGTTAAATGTGTTGTCTTAAGTTCTTACAGTGAAGTTAAGGTTTGTTGGGGTTTTTTTTGTACTTTAATTTTTGATTTTTAGTTAGTAATGGTGGCTCAGCGGTAGGTTTCTCGCCTATCATGCGGAAGGCCCGGGTTCGATTCCCAGCCAATGCCTCAACCCCAGCCACTGGATGCAGCGCCGGTCCCAAGCCTGGAAAAATGGGAGGGTTGCGTCAGGAAGGGCATCCGCTGTAAAAACATTCGCCAAGTTGTTGTGCGGACCAGCTGGTCCGCTGTGATGACCCCGAGCAGGCGAAAGCAAACTCAGTTGGTAATTAAGCCACTGAAGAGTTAACTATCAGGGTTGGTCCCAAGCCCAGATAAAATGGGAGGGTTGTGTCAAGAAGGGCATCCGGCGTAAAACCTGTGCCAAATCGAAACATGCACATTAAATGATCCGCCAAACAGAGTAGCCAAAGGAACAACAATAACCACAGTTAGTAAAATTGCATGAAATGTTTTGGAGCTAATTGATTTATTTATTTATTTTACACATTTAACTGCTAATAAATTATAATAGCTTTTTTAGATTGCAACTTACAAAAACTAATTACTGGGTAAATTCACTGTGATACCGTGCACACTGCTGTTGATATTCTACCAGCTTCTGGGATGCTTTTTCACTGGCTATGAAATCATAAAAACAGAAGAATAAAATTGAAACTAGTTGTTACAAGCTAAATATATTTTAAAATGTATTTAAATAGGCAGTATATGCAAACATAGGTAAATTATGTAACTTATGTAAACCTCAACTAACACAAACACATAAAATATGATGTGAAGTTGTTCTAGCAGATTGTGTTGATCCCAACACTTTGGTAAGGTTTGTCTCAGTCCTTTAATTTATTACACATCTATATGCTTTCTGTGGAAGTAAATTAGTAACAGCTATGGTTTAAATACCTAGTCCACCCAAATTAGAGCCCCATTATGAAACAGAAGGCACTAGGCATCCGAACAAAATCCTTTGTGTAGTTATTGTCCAACACATCTTTAACATTTTAGGCAGACCTTAGCTGCCAGTCTGAGAGAATCTTCATGTGTTCTGAATAAAAAACAGCAAACATTTCATCAAAAGTGAATAAAACGTTTTATTAATGTTTAGTTGTTGCTAAAAATAATCTTAAACATGGTCCTCGATTGTCTGTTCATTGTAACATTCAATTTGAGGTGCTGTCGAGGTTGAGATAACGCCGGGTCCATGCAGGCATGCCTTCCATTCCACCACGTAGATAAAGACAATGTTCACTGGATAACACACTTAAAAATAGCACCTTACAATAGATAGCTACTTTAATCTTCAGCGTATAGGAAACAAAACTTTTTTTCTTTTCAAAAGCTATTTCATACAGTTGAGTGCAAAAGTTTGTATACCCTTCGGACAAAACGAAAAAGACATGATAAAAATGTCATTTATAGCAACAAGACATTTGGTGTGTGAGGTTTCACAGATGTTCCTTCCTTATTACAAGTAAGCTCATATAACCTCATGAATACCCTTGGGACCTCTTTCCCCACCCACCCACACATCCTTCTAGAAATATCTGGTTAATCGAGCATGATGGTTCATCAAATCTTTGCCCATTCTTATTGATAAATGATGTTCTATCTATGGCAGAGGTCAAACCCTGCATTCTTTTGAAACAATTTTCCTGTTGAAATCTGCCTTATGTATTATTGTCCTGACCTTTTATTTATTTATTTATTTATTTACTTATTTTTCTATATGTTTATTTTTCTATTTATTTATTTATTTATTTGTTGGAGATACATTTCAAAATAGTGAATCATTTTCCTTCTTTTCCCTTCATACACCACAGGAAATGCAAACCCTTTGCCCTTAATGGTATAAGTGATAGAAAATAAACCAGGAAGACTATTAGAACTGTAATCATTAACACACCGGATGTCTATCAGTCTTGAGTTTGTAGTGGCAACAAGCATGGTGTTGGCCGATCAAGCAAAAGCAAAAGAATTCACTGTAAATCAAAAATACAATCTGATTCTTCAAAGTTAAATCAATAAAAATTCACCACATCATCATACTCCCTAATCCACACTAACTACTTCCAGGACTTCCTGGTGGTCTTGGTTGTCTTGCTGTACCTCTGATGGTCATTGACACGGTTGCGCAACACAGTGATGTCATACTTCTGCCTCTTCAGCTGCTCACCCAGGTCAAACTTCTCAGCATGGAGCTGCTGCAGCCACTGCCAGAGATCTCTTGCCTTGTCAGCCAGTTTCTCCTGGTTAAGGTGGTCGATGTTGAGCGGTTTGCGGCGCTCCATGAGTATCTTCGTCTTCTTTTCACGTTCTGTCAGCTTCTTGCCCTTCTTCGGTTCTACCTTCTGTAGGTAGCCTCCATAGCCCTTATTGGCGAGGAGTTTCTTCTTCTTGGCGTCCTCCTCAGCCCGGAGTTTAGCTGCCTCTTCCTCACGCCGTGCCCTTTCCTCAGCCAAACGAGCCTGTCTCTCGCGGTCCTTCTCGGTTCGAATGCGCTGCTGCTCTGCACGATCTGCACGCCTCCGCTCAATGCGGGTCTTCAGGGCCACCAGCTCATCTTCCTCTTTCTGCCTGTTGGTAAAGTGTGCCTCAATAAGGCTCTGAAGCTCATTGTAGTCCTTCTCGACACGTTTGCGATGGAGGTCATCAAAGTCTACCTTCTCGCCATCAGGGAGCTTGGGAGGGATAATGGCTGGGACATACAACTTTGGTTTGGGCTTGGAGTCTTCTTCTTCTTCCTGTACCTCATTTTCTTCCTCTGCCTCATTTTCATTATCCTCTACATCAGGGGCCTCCTCTATGTTCTCCTCTTCCTCAACTTCCTCCTCTCCTTCCTCCTCTTCATACTCCTCCACAATCTCCTCAGTGTCAGACATTGTAGCTATGCTGTGCCCTGTCTTTGAGAGAACAGAAGGTTGAGGAACAGCCTCAGCTCACCACCAGCTGGAGATAAGAAGACTGAAGGGAGTCAGCTTTTATAGGGTCCTCTTGGACCATGTGACCTCTCTTGAGTAAAACCCCTCAAGCTTTGGACTGTGAAGGGAGGTTTTTGGACAGATGCACCGAGAGCTATTTTCTTCTCTAGACCTTTTCCAGTGTCTCTGGGACCCATATCCAGGCCCTGGCCTCTGGTATGTGCTTCCTACCAAGTTTACCAAGTTCTTTTTCAGTCACAAAACAGATGCACACATTTGTGCCTCATAATAGGTTGTCTTGCAAGTTGTTTAAGTCAGACAAGACACTGAGCTTATTATGTACCTTTAGCAATTCTTCCAATTCTAATAAGATCTGACACAACATATATGGATGGTCAATTATTGAGTCTGATTTATAATGTCATGTCATAATAATCTTTAATAAAAAAATTTTATTAAAAAAAAATGAGTAATACTGTAGAACTTTTTAACCCCTAAAACCAGACATAACTTGCTCTTTCTTAACGACATACCTTTCATACTTTTATTTGCAAATTGGCAAAAAATTACACTTACTCATATAACATTCCTGCCATGTGAGACACCAGTCTCCAGAGGACAAACTACAAGAATAATTGTATAACCTTAAGGATTGCTTAAATGATATTAGGAACACATCCATTTCCCATTCGCTCAGTCCAAGGATATTCTTTAAGCTAAAGGGTCTTGTTTAAGGGGTCATCTTAAGCAATATATGACTCTAATAATCTCTCAGAAGTCATTTTCTTTAAATAGTTATTTATTTTTGTATATAGTCAAGTTTCCATAGACCTGTCGAAACAGTGTCATACAAAGAGCTCTTACAGTTTATAGAAGATTGTATTTGCTCTTTGAACCATGCCTTATAGTCTCCTGAGATAGGCTCTAGGTTCCCTGTAAACCCTGCAGGATAAGTGGTGCACAGAATGAATGAATGGATGGATTTGGTCTTAGAAAATGACTTAATGGTTTGCAGGAGGGATGTGTATGAAGTGAGGAAAGTGCGATGGTCCCTGAGAGCCGCAGTAGGAATGCATTCAGTTGTACAGCGCTTAACTCCTTTTATGACCACATGGTGTCACGTTAACAAGCTGTACCGCAGTTATATGCTCCTTAAAATCTATAGATCATATCGGATAATAAGGATTTCTTGATGTACCTGGTCCGTTCTCATTCACAACGCTGTAATACCCTCAGTGGCCATTTTATTAGGTACCCATTTATAGATGCATTTTGTAGGTGTACAGTTGCTGACTGTAGACCATCTGTTGTTCTACCCAGTTTCTCAGCCCCACCTCTGTCCTGTCAATCGAAGGAAAGAGACCACAAATGAGCCAGATATTACTGGGATAGCATTCTCAGGAAAGCAGTAACACCGATACAGCTGTGATTTAGTAGCGCAGCAGTTTTGATAATAGAATGAGAGACAATAAAATGACTCCTGTGTTGATATACAATAGCTTTATTGCGCTCCACAAATAGCTTCCTGTTATCATGAGAAATCCTGTCAGACTCACACCATGCCTTTCTGTCATTTGCAAGTGGCAGGTGGTGGTTGCTTTTAAATCCAAGCCTCTGTTAGTACGCAAGCAGCGAGGGACAGCTGAGGCTATCAATAGAAGCACTTGCGATAACAGATAAGAGCCAAAATTAACCAGTCCCTAGTTCCAGTATTCCTACTTCACACATCCTCATCCTGAACCTTAACAAAAGGGCATTTCTAGAATACAGTGTAACAGAATAATATGTCAACATTTATATCATAGACCTGTCTTCTTTCTGCTGGGTCATATGTTGATGTTAAAGAATGTTATTCTTTAATATCCTTTATTTTTGTAGTGGCATAATTCACAATATGTTGCTTGTGGTATTGTATTAAACAATTTGGATTGTGGAAAATCCTGAAAATCTTAAGCATTCAACAAGAATGAAAGAAACAAGGAAAGCTGCTTGAACTACTTACTGAATGTTTACATTTATCTTCATGTATATTTGCACCTTTGGAATTATATTTGTATATTTAATAGAATTCACTGTTTACACTTACTCAGATGTACATTCATTCAGATGTTTCAATATATTTTTCACTGGCTTATTTATATCTATTTATTACAAGTACACTGCTGGTACCTTCACACAAAATCTGTTCTATATTGCACTGACTGCATGACAACGTAAACACTTGATAAGAGAGAAGAGAAACAGTATTTCGATTCCTCCGTATGTCTGCACATATGGTGGCGTTGACAAATAAAGAACCTTGAAGATATACACCAATCAGACATAACACTATGACCACCTGCTTAATATTGTTAATAAATAATAAAATTTGCTGCCAAAACAGTCCTGACCTGTCGAGGCATGGACTCCACTAGATCCCTGAAAGTGTGCTGTGGTATCTGGCACCAAGATGTTAGCAGCAGATCCTTTACAGGACTTAAAGGATACTTTTGATGGATACTGAGCACTGCAGACCGGGAAAACCCCACAAGAGCTGCAGTTTTGGAGATGGTCTGATCCAGTGGTCTAGCCATCACAATTTGGCCCTTGTCAAACCCAAAAATCTTGCCCAATTTTCCTGCTTCTAACACATCAACTTTGAGGACAAAATGTTCACTTGCTGCCTAATATATCCCACCCACTAACAGGTGCCATGATGAGGAGATCACCAGTGTTATTCATTTCACCTGTCACTGCTCATAATGCTATATATGTTACATAAGATGTATAAATGTATCTATAAACAGATAAAAGTATGATGTCAATGTTAATATGTAAAAAATGATAGTATTGTCAAGTGGGGGCACGGTGGCTTAGTGGTTAGCATGTTTGCTGCACACCTCCAGGGTTGGGGGTTTGATTCCCCCCTCCGCTGTGTGTGGAGTTTGCATGTTCTCCCCGTGCCTCAGGGGTTTCCTCCCCCAGTCCAAAGACATGCATGGTAGGTTGATTGGCATCTCTAAATTGTCCGTTCTCTGTGTGTGTGGCCTTGATGCCCAATGACGCCTGAGAGGCTCCCCGTGACCCGAGAATAGATTGGATTAGCAGTAGACAATGAGTATTGTCAAATAAAATACTGAAAAGCAAAATAATCATCTTATAACTTTTCAATCGCCAAACCCTGTGACTGAGCAATTTCTTGGACATCAGATCAGTTTTATTCTCATCGTGCTAGATTTTTTATATGGAACAATAATTACAGATCGAACTGAATTGTGTTGTGAAGAAAAAGACACCAGTGTTATGTACATTGTATTTATTAAACAAGCACACAAGTGTAGACAATTTGCACAATGTGATGAACACCCTGTTTCAATTACACAGATGACGACTACATGAGAAGACGTGGCATAAGAAGGCTGACCGAGAAATGGAAAGGAAGAAAAAGACAGCAACAGTGACGATGTGAAACGGATCAGAGAGAACACTGTGCACAATAAACACAATCTACAAATGTTCTTTATGCTTTCAAAAAAAAAAAAAAGAAGAATTACAGCTGATCCACAATGATAATTTATATAAAAAATATATCAGTGGGTCTAAGACTAAATGAAAGAGAAAGCACATACAATGGCAAATATACAGTGTGTACGTGAGTATTAAACAAATTCATATATACAGCGAAGTTCTGTGCCAAGAGAAGTCCTAACACTCACTGAGATTAGAACATTGTCATGTCAAGGAGGAGCTATTTATTTATTTAATAATCCTTTCCAAACTTGGCTAGAGTGCCGACATGAGCTTGGGTGTAGTGCAAGTGATGATGTGAAGGAGCGCTTACATAAAAGGATCACGCACTCCTGGAGGAAAAAACAAAAACACCCTGATTCCCCTTAATTACTTTTATATATGTATGAATATATTTAATTACTCGTTTTAACACACACACACCAATCAGCGTGTGTGTGCGTGTCTGTGAGTTCCAGGACAGTATGGTCACAAGTGAGAACCTGTTTAGACACAAAGATACAAACACGCCATTTCAAGTTTCGTCAATTGAACAGTTGCAAGCAATAAGACAGTCATTATATTTATTATTATAATAATTATTAATAATAATAAAAACAAAAAGAAACAGAACTTCAAAAATTTTACGCTATTTTCTTTCATTTGTTTTATAATAAAATATAGGGAATATGCAGGGATAATTATTCATTCATTCATTGTCTGCCGCTTATCCGAACTATACTCAGGTCACAGGGAGCCTGTGCCTATCTCAGGCGTCATAGGGCATCAAGGCAGGATACACCCTGGACGGAGTGCCAACCCATCACAGGGCACACACACACACACTCTCATTCACTCACGCAATCACACACTACAGACAATTTAGAGATGCCAATCAACCTACAATGCATGTCTTTGGATTGGGGGAGGAAACCGGAGTACCCGGAGGAAACCCCCGAGGCACGGGGAGAACATGCAAACTCCACACACACACGGCGGAGGCGGGAATCGAACCCCCAACCCTGGAGGTGTGAGGCAAACGTGCTAACCACTAAGCCACCCTGCCCCCCTAGGGATAATTATCTTGAGGATATTTGCGAGCTCTGTTAAGCCATGTTTACAATCAAACGGTGCAACACGCCAAATTAAAACAAACCTCTGACCCATAATTAACTCTATAATTATATAATTAACCGCTAATAATCCTTGATGGTGAAATCTACCCCAGGTTTTGTGCTCTGTAAATCTAAACTAATTAGTAGCATCATATAAATATGAAGCAATCATACAAACCTGTTTATGGACTGTGCTGTCTCTGGACTTTTGAGCCTGTGGCATGACCAGAGTCCTGGCTGTGACGTTTCCCAGAGGCCTGTACAGTGCTGGAGTGATGTCCCCGCCCTGGGAAAGGACACAGAGATATTTTGGTTGTATTTAGCAGGAAAAAAAAAAAGAGACTTTTATATACATGAAAAGTATGAACAGTACACTGAAAAAGACGATCAAATAGTGAAACTAAAATTACTGGCTGGAATTTGTTACCTTGCTGTAACACAGGGCCGGAAATCTGCTGAGCTTCCTGTCTGTAGCACACCATCCCACTACTGCTGCCTGAATAACCTACAGACATTAAGCATCATGAGTTACATGCATGCTGCACAATTTGGTGAGCTCTCAACCTTCCACACTGATGGTGTGTTAGAGCTGGGAAAAAATCTCTGAACTCCTCCAGGGACTGCCAGAATTACAATGCTTTTAATAGCACCTATTGACAAATCACAGCGATGTTGCCCATCTTTTATTGATTTATCATCTTGGTCATGTTTGCAGTGATTCTACTCTCACTGACTTTATTAGAAACACCTGCTTATGTCACTTAACAGCATGCAGATACAGGTTTTCACAATGGGCATGTCTGCTGCAGTCGGTCACTTGATTCCATCAAACTCTTGTGCATCACAAATGCACAAAGAGAACACAACACGACTCACTATATATATATTTATTGTTGTTCTTTTTATACTATTACTTGCTACAGTCTGAAAAACACTTGGGTTATGGGCGTCACATGGCATGTCACCGTGTCCAGGAGAATGTTGCTTTCTTCTGCTTGTAGTGTTTCATGGAACACGTGTTGTGGAAACTAAAGATGCTGTCATCAGCTGAAACATGTAGATGAAGTTTACTTCCTAAACAGTAAGAGTTGTGTACATGTTTACGGAATTTGTGGCACCAGGTTCCAGTTCAACTGGACTCACACCACCGCCTATGCATAGTCTCAGGTTCAGTACCGCTGTGCGCTTCCCAGTTCACAGGCTTTCACATTACCAATTTTTTTTATGCAAACCATGCTGTTTCAAACTGCCAGTATAAAAGCCTCTGGGTTAAAGTTTACTCTGAACATCACCATGTGTTCTCAGGGACTTTGACTCTGGCATGGTTTCTGGTGCCAGATGGTCTGGTTTGTGTATTTCAGAAACAGCTGATATTCTGGCATTTTTACACACAACAGTCTCTGAGGTTTTACATAGAATGGTGCGGGGGGAAAAAAAATCCAGTTAGCAGCATTTTTGTGAATAGTCCTGTTTGTTGAGAGAGGAGAATGGATAGACTGGTTTGATCCGCCAGCGAGGCTATGGTAACTGTGTGTGTATATATATATATATATACACACATACCTTGTTGTGTGTTACAGTTGAGTTGTGTGTCTCCTTGAGAATACACCATCATGCCACTGGTCCACTCCCCCTGAGAGTTAGCAGGAATCTGGTATCCTACAGTAAAGTAAAGCCAAGATGCGTGTGAGAAGCTACATGTTCATATGGACTTGTTAAGTGCAGTGACAACAAAACTATTTGAAATAAATTATTTATTCCCTTAGTTCTGACTATATGAATTTTGCATATACACATCAAGGTTCAATATAATGAAGCAAGATGTGTATATATGCATCGCATTCATCTCCTATGATATGATGCAGAGACACAGTGGCGAATTTTATACACAAACCCCAAATCTCCCTCCAGAATGTTATATTTTAGCAGCAATAAAAATGATTTGGAATTCTAGTTGCTCCACCCACTGATAAACTGTGATCACTATGGCAACCAGTAGTAGGACAGCCTATTGGTGGCTTCGTAATACAGTGACTGGAGACTTACAGCACTAAAATCACTGTATGTGTGAACGTAGCATGTGTTACACCAGGGAAATGTATTCACAACTGAGAACTGTGGGGTTTTTTTGCACTTTGTTTAATAGACTTGGAGAGAGGAAAACAAGAGGCTTTTGAGGGACAGATTGTTTATAGCTCCTATTATGCTTCAGTACAAATGCATCTTTTTTTGAGAAATGTTACATAAGCAGGACAAGCAACCTTTATGACAAGTGAAGCAAAAATAAATCTTGTACTATATACACCGATCAGGCATAACATTATGACCACTGACCGGTGAAGTGAATAACACTGTAGTGTTGAATTATCTCCTCATCATGGCACCTGTTAGTGGGTGGGATATATTAGGCAGCAAGTGAACATTTTGTCCTCAAAGTTGATGTGTTAGAAGCAGGAAAAATGGACAAGCATAAGGATTTGTGCGAGTTTGACAAGGGCCAAATTGTGATTTCTAGACGACTGGATCAGAGCATCTCCAAAACTGCAGCTCTTGTGGGGTGTTCCCGGTCTGCAGTGGTCAATATCTATCAAAAGTGGTCCAAGGAAGGAACAGGAGTGAACCGGCGACAGGGTCATGGACGGCCAAGGCTCATTGATGCACTTGGGGAGCGAAAACTGGCCCGTGTGGTCCGATCCAACAGATGAGCTACTGTTGCTCAAATTGCTGAAGAAGTTAATGCTGGTCCTTATAGAAAGGTGTCAGAATACATAGTGCATGACAGGTCAGGGCTGTTTTGGCAGCAAAAGGGGGACCAACACAATATTAGGCAAGTGGTCATAATGTTATGCCTGATTGGTGTACATATACATAATAACCTCCAAAGACCTGAGCTTTGGTTTGGCTTGTATTTTAGATTTCTTATTTAGGGGGAACCAATAAATACCAACAGATGGCAGTGTAAGTGTCCACATTTCTGTACAACAGGTTAAAAGAATCAAGTATTATGGTGCACACAACCAAAAATGTGATGTCCACTTATGTGGACACCAGGTTGTAGGAGGTTAAGATTAAAAAATAATCACAGCTTCAGATTTCCAAGCAAAACGATTTCAGTAAGGTGTCAAGCAATAAAATTTACCAGAGGATGCAGCAGTGTCCTTGGTGGCATCTACAGTGGGAATTCCCATCATGCTTGTGGAGTTTTCCCCATTCCCGTTAGGGTTGGATGGCACCGTGGCCAGCAGCCCTAAAACAGTCAGGAAATGTATGTGTCATAGTGCAACATTTCATCTCTTCCCCTGCCTTTAAAAATGGAAAAAGAATATGTAATATTTGCTGTTAAAAACAATTTACAACATGCAGAGTAAATATCAGAGTAACTGAGAGTATCTCAGCAGCTTCATTAGCAAGCACAGAAGTTTGCATCCCTGTTGAGAATCTGTAGTTCATTTAGTTGAAAGTGCCTCATTAAATGATCCTAATAACTTCAAACACTTGACGCATGTTTACTTTCAGCTGTTCACGGCTTTATAATTTAAGAAATGTCTAACAGTTTGCTTTGAGCAGACACATAAGTCAACAGGAAGAGTCTGGAAAACAGCTATTTTATAACCTGAAACAAAATCTCAACACACTACTGGAAAAGGAGATTAAAAACGATCAAACGGTGCAAAGAATCACATAAATGAAAGGGAAAAGAAAATAAGGGAAAGAAAAGTAACAGGAAAACAAACTGTGCAAGAGATTTAGATAAATCCAAACTAAACAGCAGGAAACTAAAAAGTCTTGTGCAGCAAATGGAATTACATATTTGGTCATCATCAATATATTTACAATATCAATATATTTACCTGTGCAAACCTTTGCACTAAAATATGTACAACAAAGACACACAATAAATATACACATGCACAAATGTATAATGTAAAATCAGTCCCTCCAGGACTTCTGAGAATGAAGAACTTAACACAAACAAGCAAACTGAGATTTTTAGAGGAGCCTGCTAGCAGATTTGAGCCAAGACGTGTTGTGTGTCTATTCATGTCTCACAGCCACACAGATGAGACTTACCCAGGCCGCGGTAACAGGACAGCTGCTGGTAGATCTGTTTCATGCGCTCTATGTTGAGACGGCTGGCCTCTGCGTGGTGCACCATGGGCTTCGGGTAGTGCACACCGATCACACACTTGGCCGACTTCTGCACACTTTCCGGTGCGTTCCATGGGTCGTAGATGTACTTAGCAGGAAATCCTCTCAGCACAGGTAAATACCGTCTACAGGACAATACGAAGCAGACTGGTTACATTAAACCCTACGTTAAGATAAATTATAGACATACATACAATTCAATCCAACCCACCGTATGTAGTCGCCGTTGGGGTCGGTACGGCGGCCGAACCCCACTGGACAGTAGCAGTGGAAGAACTGCTGGAAGAAGGAGCTGCAGGAGAGCCACATCCAGCTGCCTGCATTCACACTCCAGTCTGCGTCCAGCAACAGCTCCTCAAACACCTGGAGCCATAACCAGAGGGTTATATTGCAGCAATTAAACAAGGCTGCAGAGACATCTACTGTGTACAGCGTGCAACTACGCCACATGGATACACATGCAGTTTTTCTATCTTTCAAGTTCCTCAAATCAGCTATGTAGAAAAGGATGGCTTCAATAACTTCTTTTTACAAGAAATACAAGCAAAGTTGTTCCTTGCTAATGTTTGTCAGCATTTATCTACAATAATAATACAGCCTGAATAGCAAACCTTTTTTTTTTTTTTTTTTTAAAAACCTAATGAATTTTGTGTCCATAAATATTGTTTATATTGTTCACTGGTCACATCACGACCTTAGAATTATGTGTGTTTGTCAAGTATGTGACAAGATGCTATTATAGGACACACTATAAGACACACAACAGAAGCATCTGTTCTGATGGATCTCCAGTTGTCCTTATAAAGGTTAAAATCTGGGCAAAAAAATTTATTTACAATTCATTCTATAAATTAAAATTGTTGTGTGGATGCAACTGAATCCAAAGACTGGAAAAAAAAAAGCCCAAAACCCAGCTAGTAAGTTATTCTACTAGAGGAACAAATTATAGCAGCTATCTCAGAGCCATAAACTCAGATATTGGTTATTCTGTGTTAAATGTCACAGTACCTTCATGCCCTCCTCCCAGCTGACCCACAAGTCTCCACGTGTGAGGAAGCAGGCCACAGCGTGCCGTGCCAGGTGGTGAATCCACCCCTCCTGCCTCAGCTGGGTCATGATGGCGTCGATCCAGGGGAAGCCTGTCCTGCCCTCAGCCCACTTGGCCAGTGCCTCTGGGTTGCGGTCCCATGGGATCTGAACACATATGGGGTTGCCCTCCATTTTGTCGAAGCGTGGGTTGTTTGTGGCGGCTGTGTAGAAGAACTCGCGCCACAGCAGCTGGCCATAGAGTGACAGAGGCGGTGAGCTGTTCTTCTTCACCTGAAGGATACAGGCAGGATATAATAGGATAGGAGTAGAGGATTAGTGTGACTCAAGAAATGACTTGAGAGCATTGAGGATCAGATTACTGTACAATGGAGATTAACTAAGTTTTTACCTTCCGGTACAGGTCAGTGAGTTTGAAGTAGAAGAGCCGACACGAGAGGCAGCCAAACCTCAAGTAAGGACTGAGGCCAGTAGGACTAGCCAACAGTGAGTTGGAATTCATTCTGGGACGCTCAAAGTTGGCCACCCATGCCTAGAAGCATAGTTCAGTGACTATTAGTGAAACTGCGCTGAACTACTTCATTTTCTAATTTATACTGAATAGGTCTGTCTTGTCAATTATGCCTGTAAAATGCCAGAAAATTAAATGCATGTGCTTGGTAATGAATAAATAAAGTGGTGTAATCAGTAAAGCATTTCTGACCTTTCTCTCCAGGTGCCTCTCAAGCCGTGTAAGGGCCTCAGTCTCTCCCCCAGGCCACACCGCTGAGGACAGTCCCTCTGTGTCAAAACCTGAACACACCAATCGAACCAAGCCACTGGTCAATTACATGAAGTTATCCTGATATAGCAGAGGAGCTCAAAAAATGCTCAGCATTGAGGAGGAATGAATGAATGGATGGATGGATGGATGGATGCTAATTATTTTTTCACTGCAACAACACATTTGCAGTTGTTACCCCAGTTTCTATTCTACTCTTCATCACAGACATTTGCTTGGTTGATATTATGATGTTAGTTTGATATTTTATATATATATATATATATATATATATATGCAAAATCAATAAAAATCTAATGATCTTTTGTTTATAGTTCAAGAGAGTCACAAAATCAATCCTTTCCTTGCCACTTTAATAAATATGTATTGCTCTTGCTAAGTTCAGTGCCTTCTTGTTGATTTATTCAAAATTTCTGGCAGCACCACACTGTATAAACTGCATGGAGTACTGAATGTTTTGCAAGACATTCAGTAGCATGAAAAACAAATTTCTGCTGCTCTAAACTGGAAGCAACTCAAACATTAATGGCAAGTGAATTACAATATGGGAAACTCACCAAGCTCCTCCAGGGAAGGAACCCCAAACTTTTCGTCGTGATCGTCAGAAAGAGGAGTGGTGCAAGAGCCCATGACTTCTGCTGTGATGGCCTCTGCAGGGGTCTCCACCGCCTCCATTCTGCTGATGAGGGTCTGGAAGCGCTTGTAGGTGAGTGGAGACTGGCCGCCGTTGAGCTCTATGATCCTGACAGATAGACAGAGAAAGCAGAGTGAAAAGAGAATGAGAGAAAAATACTGAAAATAGGATCTGTTATAGTTGTTTAATCATGTTCCAGTACAGCAGTGAGATCATTGTGGTCGTGACTAATAACTGATGATTGATTGTATGTACATACTTGTCCAGATCGTAGAGCGTGTGGGAGATCCGTACCGTCACCTCCACTCCGGCCTCACTGGCCAGCTTTTTAATGGCTGCATCTCGCTCCTTTCCAAACGGCTCCGAGTCATACTCATAAGACAGCCGGGTGATGTTCCACTCCTGAGAGTGGATCAAGAAATTTCATTAGCATTAACAAGACAAACTAGGCTATGCATGTGTATAGATCAGATAGTAATCTTCAATGAAACTAAATCTGGAAACTGCTGTTTGTAGCAAGACTGGCTGGGCGGCCAAGGCTCAATAATGGAGTGGAGGCCTTAAAATATCATTAGCTGAACTCTAGGCATAATAGAAATTTTTCTTGAAAAGAAAAAATGCTGTAGTGAACATTTTATCAGCAGCATCTGGTCCAGTTTTTCCAGACAAAAGCTGTGTAGACGAAACAGACTAAACGTTACATATACCTTAGTGTGTATATGCCTAAAAAAAATAAGACAGTAAAGCAGTTTATATTTATAGACACTTAGTGTAGGGACGTTTCAGTTGTACTGGAAAGTGTACATGTATATTATTTATATATATATATATATATATATAAAAAAATACAGAAACTGAGTAAGGTAACTAATCTAATGTTAGATGTTTATTTAAATGTAAACACATACTGTGACTAATGTTTATTCACTTTACAACATCATAATGAGCAAAAATGTAATTGCATAATTGAAGAGTTATTATTAAAGCTTGCTTTTCAGTCCAACTTTTGGCACAAAACAACTGCAAATGTGTTAATTTGACAAAGGTGCTGGTTCATGTTGGTCACTGTGGGTCATTATTTGGTTTATTATTATTTTTTTTTAAATTAATACTTAGCTAGTTTGTTATTATGTCACATTATATATTAATGCTGAAGTTTCTTCATAATAACTAATGCATTAAACCTCTGTTAAGGGAAACATAATGCACGTTTTACTAGATGTTGTTTCAAGTAACTTACATACCCAATAACATTTGTCTTTTAGAACTTTTTTGGGACTGTTGGAGCAGTGTTTGGATGCTCAGTGTTGTTACTCCACATTCATTTTGATAGATCTGGTTTCAGCCCTGCCAGACTGCTTGGCCAGTCTTTACTGACTGGAATTTTGCCTTGTGGTTTGGATTGTTGTTGCATTGCAGAACATAATCCCATATATTTTTTTTTAAAACCTTAAGGGATGCTAACTTTTGCACTCAGTTGTACACACAAATGCCAGCGTAATTAGGACATGAAATTTTTTGTGTGTGTGTGTGTGTGTGTGTGTGTGTGTGAGAAACGCTGTGGTACCTTGAAGAGCCTGGGGAAGACATCTGTGGGCTGGCCCCGGATTACAAACAAGCGGGAATTGAGTTTGCGGAGGCTGGCGTCCAAGTCCTCCAGACACTGTAGTAAAAACCTGCGGAATATAAAAACACACGCAAAAGTTACCAAGGTTGTCATCTGAATACTAAACATTCAACATCTAAAAATAACTCAAAGTTTTAAAGGACCACTGAAACTAGCTGCACTTATGGTTCTGCATATTATATAGAGATTGACTAGAGATATTACAATTAAGTACAGTAATTCTACACCAGCACAGAGGAAGTAACATTACTACTCTTAATTACACAACAACCTCAACTGAAGATATACAACAAGACTTATGTAAGAAAATAGTTCTTATATAAGGTCAGATATCTTAGGACAAGCTCTTCCTGCCTGCACTGACAGACACGAGTGAAAACAGTTTTACATCAGGTATGAGGTCTTTTATCAATGCATAAAAAGCTACTTACTCACATTAGCCTAATTTATTAAGATTTATTTGGCAGACATTTTTTTAATCATAAAGTACAGCTGAACATGTTGAACCCTACATTGCACGCGAGTCATGCATACCATTTACCTGGATGATTTTAAGCAATTACAAAACAAACAATCTAGTCACAAAGTGGCTTTTGTAATAGACAGGTTTTAACTATGTTAATTAAACACGTGGATGAAAACGCCTGACATTTAAATCTCCCACAGTCCTCTGCTTTTCCACACTGACATTGTTTTGAGGCAGCTTCTCCCTCAAATCTGCTAAATATTGACATTACACCAAACAGCAATCTGCCAGTTAGTAGCAATGTTGCAATGATAATCCTATGCAAAACGATTTTTTAATAAACAACACAGAGACAGACAGTTTGTTAAATGTAATAGCAATTAAATCCAGTAGGCTAGACAGAGTGATAATAACAAAGCCCAATTACATAAACTTTGCCATATGATCAGATGGTTACTGTAGGTCATGTCTCATGATGGCTTCTGACCGATTGCTGATTAATCTAACATAATAATCAACTCCCTAGCCTAGCAGAATCAGACCTCTTTCACAAGAAGTTGACATTTAATTACATAAAGTTCTTCAGTTTTGCATTCAAGTTGCCATCACACTTATTTTATTAGCTTATAGAATAAACATTTGCCTTGACAATAAGTTCCAGTCGCAAGGTTTAAATTAACGCACTCGTTCTAATGTGTTATCATTTCTATAGAAACTACTTACACAGGGCTGCTCCATATAAAAGGAGTCATGCTTGGGATGCCACTAGGCTTCTGTTGACATTTTTGAAATTAGCTCCACCTCCAGTCAGTATCCGGGGTGCTTCGCCCCGCCCCATTCCTTTGCAAATTTGTACAGAATGCTGCAGGCTCTGAAAATAGCGAACTGCTCATTCATTTTTGTAACTTATGTTACAAATGTGGTTGAAAAGAAATATATCTTTTGCTTTGCTTTTCCATATTAAAGCCCCATTTAGTACAATTTAGTATACATTAAATTTTATTTTAGACGACATCAGCACTACTTACATCACATTATAATATCACATGGCTTAATTCTCCAATCTGATTGGTCAGAAAATTCATTTTATATAACATTTCACTCTGACTATAAAATAAACAATAGTTTTATATGAAAATGCTCGTTCTAATTCGTCTTTATCTATAGCAACAGCTCATTCATAAGCACTTGTATGGAGGACGTGCCACATAATCCAAGAATAATAATGAATGGATTTTTAAAAAAAACATATAATTGGTTTGATAATAGGCTTTCTAACATACACGTAGGCACATTTAACATGTAACCAAGTTGTCTCAAAGATGTTCCATAACATTAAATGTGACAAACAGTTTAACTGCATGATTCAGCAATAAATTATAAAACTGTGATCACTGGCAAAGTGATGAAAACAATCCACTTCAGGCTGCTAACACATCAACCTATAATGGATTCTTTTTGTCTAACAGCACAATCTGACGTGCGTCACGCTTACTTACGTAAAAGCTTGTTTCAAATTCGGAAAACAGATTAGATCAATTACTACACCCAAATCTCAAAATACGTTTCTAACTTGCTGCTGTACAGTTCTGGATTATACACACACATGAACACACAAAGGACTGATCATTGTGTTAGAACTCCTGTTGCCCACACTAAGCAGAGCATATTTTCTAACCGAGTGACACCCACAGACAAGTCAGAGACATGTATTATGGCTGTTGCCAGGTAGCGGGTTCAGTAATGGCCTGTATTATCCTGGTAATAACTGGGCACGCTGGCAGTTTGATCATATCTCCTCATGTCTACATTCTACCACTAAATTATTGGCACCCCACAAGTAAATAAGTAATAATGAATCTATAAAGTGCAGCTTTTGACTCTCTGTACAGTTTTATTTTAATCCAATAGTCGTTCATATTTTCTAGTTCCATATTTATCACCACCTCCACAAAAATATATATTTGAGGCCTCCCTTGGGAAGAATAAATTCACAAACTTCTGTTCCAATCCAAGGTCTAATACACTTGTATAGGATTTTGGACTCATGCAGAACGAATAGCTGTGTGCAATTGAGAATACATATATTCCAGATGGCCATTTCTGTGTTGGTTTGAAGGTTTGCTTAGGATATAATCTTTTTCCCCATTGTGTCCTCGACTTGGTTAAATGCTTCTTCACATACATCAGAGGAAGCATGTTAACCTTAACCCTCCCCAGTTTGTAGCTGTTGTATGATAGGGGAGACCTGGCTGATAGTGCATACTATCACAGAACAGCTACTAACCTCAAGGGTGAAGGCTAACACATCCTCTGATACATGCGAATTCAACCAACAAGATGCTTTTTTTGACCTGTTATGTCACAGCGAAGCGTACTGCATGTGGAGGAAAACACTATCTGTCCATTTCACAAATGGCATTGTCAGGATTCAAACTCAATGATGACTTTATCTATAACCATATCTTAACCTCAGAATACAGACAACCAGGTTTAGTATGCTCGGTATGTTTATATGCACTCTTCAAAGAGAAATGTCAAGTTTTCCAGACTTTTACTTTTTATTAGAGCTATAATAATATGTTAAGAGGCATTTGTTTCTTTTGTGTTAGAGCTTTGGATTCAAACAATCCCATATTAATGGCCAAGTCCAAGTAACCAAGACCAAGGAACTGAGATAATTAAAAAATATTTTAAAAGTTATAAATACCATCTGTCTATCTAATAAAAAAAAAAAGAAAGAAGTGATTCATATTAGAAAAAGTCATTTATATTTAAAATATACGTGTGTGTGTGTACATGTATATATGTGACCATATGACCAATTTGCCAGTTACAAATTACTTGCATCATACATGTTGCAATACATCGAATACCAGACCGTCTGAATCTCCAGAAGTCAGAAAAGGTGGTCACAGTGTTCCCTAGACTAAGTACGAGTATGCAGACACAGACAGGTGAATGGCTTGATACGAAAGCAGTACAGCACGTCCGATCTTGCTGTGATCATAGTGGTTCGAGATCTGTCTCCACTCTGCTCATTAAAAGCTTAGACACTTTCTGCCTCATTATGGTGTAGATTACAAAGAGCACGCTAACACACTCAGGAAAATAGACAGATGGTAATCGCATACAGAATACAGGTTTGCTTTACTTTTATTTGATTTTTTAGGGAGATTTTATTTGATTTTTTATGAATTTTAGTTTAAGCTCAGATTTTTTTCATCTACACTGAAAAGTACCACCTGGGACTTAGTATTGAATAAACATTATGCATTTTGCTTGTTCTCTAAATATATGAGTACTAGTACATAGAATTCTTAGGACTGAGAAAACATGTGAAAAAGAAGAAAGTGAAGTACTTCTCCTTAGTGATAGCATGTTATAGAAACTTTTTCCTGTCCTGTTCAACAAGGTGCGATCTGCTGAACAGCAAGTAGGTCACCAGGGGTATGCCATATATGGCAGCCATTACTTTTGCCTCTTCATGTCACGATGACCCACTTTTGCAGCTTCTACAATATATACACGAGGGCAGAAGGACCCTCACATCGAGGATGATGTGACCAAACATGATGTTACATTCCCAGAATACATAAGAGTCATTAACCACAACCATACTTTGAAAACACAGACAGCTGATTTCTGCAGAGGTGATGGAAATAAACAAAGCACCAGATAATGAGGTTAAAGTGGCTCTGAATATGATTTTGGTGAAATAGCATGTCAGGAAATTTGTCTCAATCATCACATTATGAAATTATTGTCAAACTTGTTGAGGTGTGATATCGTCCGAGTTGAACCATTCCAGGACCCAGAGAGTGAGTGTTATTTTTGTTGCATTAAAATTCATAATTAAAACACTGAGTTTATAAATTAATAACATAAAATTTTGGATTGTGACAAGCTAATAAATATGTGAAAGGGGTCAAAATGTTTTATTTTATGGTGCTCCTGCATGCTCAGTGTTGTCATCTTAGAGACTTTGTTGCTAGACCTGGCGACTGTTTTGACCCCTTTATTTCAAACAAGTGCCTAGTAACAAACTAAAAAGTTGCTGCACAAACAAAAATGAGTGTCCTCCACTTGATTCAACTCTGCAGTTCACAGAGAACCTGCTCCCAGATGAGTGACCACCTGCTACAAGTTGAGTGACCATGTTTTGTCGACTTAACAGTGGCAATAAAACACGACCGAGTTGCTCACCAAGCGCCGCTGTTCGACAACCAATCACCAAGCGCCGCTGTTCGACAACCAATCACCAAGCGCCGCTGTTCGACAACCAATCACCAAGCGCCGCTGTTCGACAACCAATCACCAAGCGCCGCTGTTCGACAACCAATCACCAAGCGCCGCTGTTCGACAACCAATCACCAAGCGCCGCTGTTCGACAACCAATCACCAAGCGCCGCTGTTCGACAACCAATCACCAAGCGCCGCTGTTCGACAACCAATCACCAAGCGCCGCTGTTCGACAACCAATCACCAAGCGCCGCTGTTCGACAACCAATCACCAAGCGCCGCTGTTCGACAACCAATCACCAAGCGCCGCTGTTCGACAACCAACAGAAGTATTTCTGTTCAGTGCTATTCAGAAGTAATAAAATTTGATTATTCCTGTCGTATACATTATTTTATAAACGCTTAAATAGCTTAATTTGTGGAGCTATGACCAAAGACTCCATCTTTGTTCTATAAGATAAGATAGAATCTATTATTTTAGATTATGATCAAAATCTTTCTCAAAGTTTCTCAAATAAATAAATAAATAAATAAATAAATAAATAAATAAATCATGTAACAAGGTTTGATATGGGCTTTCAATAAATATTTAAATTAGCTGATGATGTCATCTGGTGACTTGTGACATCCTTCTGAGCATACATTGGTTACTTTCCCCTGAAAACAAATAGCAAGACTGCATCCATACAAACTTGACTAACATAATGATAAACTTTCAGTGAAAAATGTCCAACTTCCTCACTCTCACTTTACAGCACGCTGATGTTTACACTCTCAGAAGGTACAAGGAGCTGCCATACCTCCACCTGTTGATTCCGACGTTGGACGATCCCGCAAACCAGGGGTCGAGGATGTAGACACAGCGCACAGTATCCGCTCCCCGGATCGACTCTTTGAGGGAAGGATTGTCGTGGAGCCGCAAGCCCTTCCTGAACCAGTGGACTGTATTTACGACCATTACTTCACCGGAAAAACCCTTTAAAATTCAATATTTCTGTCGCAAGTCTCACAGATCTATTTGCAGCACTATGTGCAGTCCCAGAATGTGATGAAGGAAAAAGCGTGCGTTCAAGTTATTGTCTATGCAAATAAAAGTATAAAAGACGTGTTAAATTCTTTAAGTGAATAAAATTACCCTTGCTCTAACAAAAGGCTTTCCATGCTCTCAAAGCTTTTAAACACCGGGCACAATTGAACCATTTGCCTACGAGTTGTACAAACGCGCAGCTGTATACACGGCGGGCTTTAGGACCGTGCTGTGCACTGTACTTCCCTGTTGTATAACTTGTTTTTTTTCTGAATCACAAAAATTAAGAAAAATGTCAAGGAATGCGATATTAGGTGATCAGCTTGTCTGAATAGTGGATCCAAAACCAAAATTATTTCTTAAGTGTGTTCAGTTGCTCCAAATCCTCACACTGTCTCTTCGCCAGGACGCACTTCGAAACGGTAACGGTTATGTAAATATTAACATTCGCCAAACACTCAGTGCCGACGTTCCGGGCGGCTGGACTAGATTTCCAACGCACAACACGAAGAATAAACAACCATCTGGTCGATTTCAGCGTGTATTCTTAAACTGGGTCCAGGTGTAAAACGCTTTCCCCTTGTCCCACGTAGAAGCTCCAGCGCACTTTCGCCCATGTAACTCGCTCGCTCCACCCAGACTACCGCGCACGTGGACCGAACCGCTTGTGATTGGCTATTGCCTGGCCTGACGTAATTGATCCAAAAGTCACGTTCCTCTAGTGTGATTATTTGGGCTCTTGTATTTTCCTAAATAAATGATCAATACACACACAGAACAACTCACAAAATGACACAAAATGATTAATACACATTGCTGCCTATACTACCCATGTTAAATGATGCATATCAGCAACGTAAATGCTGTATTTTCTTTATCTCGATGTTGATAGGCTGTTGTTAAAGTACCCGGATGAGCACACGATCTCGGGCATGAACGAAGACGGAAGCACTGTTATGCGCATGCGCCCGACCAACGTGCGCATTCTCTGCGCTTGCATGCTGCGCCCCTGAGTTATAGTACTATATACTATAATAGGTTATAGTAGTAGCATACGCTCCCCTTTCATAAATTAAGCCACACTGCTTTACCTATCTACAGGTGAAAGCTTTGTAACATAAGTACCTTTCCCGAGAACTGAATGATCAAGTGAACATAATTATATCCTTATGTTACTGGGCTGGAAACACAACGCTATCTTTTCTACAATAAAACTCATTTAGCACACAGCTGTGAAAGTTTTTTTCATGAACAACTGCTCATGCCTAGTTCTAAAGCATTGCAGTTTGAATATATACACTATATTGCCAAAAGTTTTGGGACAGCCCTCCAAATCATTGATTTCAGATGTTGTTTTTCAGGGGTTAGGCTTGACCCCTTAGTTCCAGTGAAAAGAACTCTTAATGCTTCAGCATACCTAGACGTTTTGGACAATTTCATGCTCCCAACTTTGTGGGAACAGTTTGGTGATGGCCACTTCCTGTTCCAACATGACTGCACACCAGTGCACAAAGCAAGGTTCATAAAGACGGATGAGCGGGTTTGGTATGGAGGAACTTGATTGACCTGCACAGAGTCCTGTCCTCAACCTGATAGAACACCTTTGGAATGCATTAGATGAATTAGATGAAATAGAGCGGAGACTGTGAGCCATTCCAAAACTGGGACGTCTGCCTTTACATGCACATGAATGTAATATGGAGTTGGTTCAGCCTTTGCAGCTATAACAGCTTCAACTCGTCTGGGAAGGCTTTTCACAAGGTTTAGGAGTGTGTTTATGGGAATTTTTGACCATTCCACTAGAAGTGCATTTGTGAGGTCAATGCACTGATGTTGGATGAGAAGGCCTGACTCTGCTCTAATTCATCCCAAAGGTGTTCTGTCGTGTTGAGATCAGGACTCTGTGAAGTTCCTCCACACCAAACTCATCCATGTCTTTATGGACCTTGCTTTTTGTGCACTGGTGTGCAGTCATGTTGGAACAGGAAGGGGACATCCCCAAACTGTTCCCACAAAGTTTGAAGCATGAAAATGTCCAAAATGTCTTGGTATGCTGAAGCATTAAGAGTTCCTTAACTGTCCCAAAACTTTTGGCAATATAGTGTAGATGAAAGTAAATTTTGCAAAGTTTTTATTTGTTAGTTTTTATTGTACACAATTGTTTTTCTTGTTTCAGGCAGATCTGTATTTTGGTTAATTGTGTTTGTCCTCTCGGATAGAATATACACGTGCATTACTGCCGATGGCCACTAGTGGGAAGCAAACGAATAATAAATATATATTTCTTCCTGACTCCAACTATGCAACAATGTTTAATAGAATATGATTTCTGTACATTAACCATCTTCAGCCCAGAGCTGTGTGTGTATATTAGTGTGTGCATATATAAGCAAGGAATAAAGCAGGATATAGAGTGCATTTATAAGAAAATAATCAATTCACTAAGTTCACGGAATTCACTAAATAACAACACATTTTACTTTTTTTATCTATTTATAATTGCATTTAACATTATGGAATGTCCATGAAACAAATGAATTCCTGTTATCACTTATGTTATGGGAGATAAAACAGTACAGTATGTTCACACTTCAGCTTCTTTTTTCTGTCTTTTGAAGTCAATGTGATCTTAGCATCTTTTCCATGTTACCAAGAAACCACAAAGAACAAAGTCCTCTGTCCTACTATACCATATACACTATGTATTTGTTCCTTAACAGCATCTTTTTATTTATTTATTTATCTATCTATCTATCTATCTATCTATCTATCTATCTATCTATCTATCTATCTATCTATCTATCTATCTATCTATCTATCTATTTATTTATTTATTTATTTATTTTTACATATTATAGTAATATAAGCCTTTTTAGCACAGCCCGATTGGTATAAAGGGTTTTAAAATATGGCTTTTTGACAACATGCAGTGAGAAAGTGTTCAGTTTAATTAAATTTACATTTCTTTATTTGGCAGGGACTTTCATCATCTGAGATGAGACACAATCTAAATCATGCAGATGGGCAGTTGAGGGTTGTGTCTTAACCACTGTGCCTCCAGTGCAGCCTGTGTGTGTGTGCATGTGTGTTTGTCTGTTTTTATTACAGAGATTAAGATACAAATCATTAAATGTCTGTTATTCTCATTAATGTGCCAGATATGGGTATTTTGAGTTCATTTACATAACATCCCGATGACTGAACACCCAGACATTCACTCACATGGCATCATTATGCAATTCTCTTAAAATCTTTTTAATTGGTCATAATGACTGGAATGTTAATTAGTAAGACTAGGTGTACTATTTCATTAGCATAATGATGCTTTGTATTTTTCTTGTGAAAAAAAAACCCAGCATGTATCTCACAACCATGACTACATGCCATAAGACATTTTAATGTTACCAGGCAACCAGAAGTCATGGAAGAACATGCAGCAGTAACTCAGTTATAAGGCAGGATGTCTGTGGCCCAGCTAGTTACTGCTCTCAGACACTGCATGTACTCACTAAATCACAAATTAAATGGTAGGAACACAGTTGAAATATTTATGCAGTGTAGCCACCATGCAGTTTGCTAATGAGCACAATGGTTTCAGTCAACTCAGGAAAGTGGCTATATGACGCAAAATATGTCACACCTCTAAAAATACATGTTGTCACCAATCTGGAATTTCATATTAGGACACAAATATTAATAATAATGATATCTTTGCATGATATCATTAATAACGTCAATATTGTAATATAATACTGTTGAGTAATAATAATAAAATAATGGCTTAGTTTTTGAAGGTTTGAATTCTATAGATGACTTCACATCAAAATGACACAAGTTTTAACACAATGGCCTTCTTTGAACTAGAAAAAAATCAGGCTAAATAACTAAAGACATCACCTACTAAGTTAAGTAGGCTTTATTTTGTCACATACACATTACTGCACAGTGAAATTCTGTCTTTGCATATCCCATCCTTGGAGGATTGGGGTCAAAGCACATGGTTAGCTATGAAGCATCCCTGAAGCGGGGTGTGTGTGTGTGTGGGGGGGCTTGGGGGCCTTGCTCAAGGGCCCAACAGTGGCAGCTTGGTGGTGCTGGGGCTTGAACCTTGATCTTTCGATCAACAAACCAAGAACCTTAACCACTTGTGCTAACACCGCAATTGAAACAGCAATGATGATATCCATAGGGAAATTTGTATGGGGTGTATTTGTGTGTTCTGCTCAAAATTTATGATTTTAATGAAATTAATTTACAAATTTAATGAGATAATATTTAATGATATTTTGAATACCGGTGCTCTGTGTTAGGAGATGGTCACTATGATCATAAAGACATCCATAAGGCTCTCATCTCCCACTGGATGTATATTCCTCCACATGCAAAATGCACTTGCAATGTTTCTGACATTTCCTAAAGCTGTAGCTCATCACGCCAACTGTGCCTGTTAAATCCACTCTGTGTGAAGCACAAATTGAGGTTTAAAAGCTAGTGTGAAGTGGTGCAAATGGTCAACCACAGACATGTCAAAAAGCATGGGTATTGTAAGTTCAATAGCAAAGAAAATGTGTCAATCAGTGAAATCCTTGTTAAATAAATGACCCAGCCTGAGAAAAAGTAAGTGTTGCAGATAGCATTGTGCCATTTTATTAGTAACTGCTTTTAATTAAAAGATGGCTGTGTACAGAATGAGCTGTGTATAAATGTGGACGATTAAACTGTGTTCAAGTTTACTTATGTTCACATGTATAAGAAATGTAATGTAAATATTATTTTTGCTCTATCTCAATTTTAAAAAATCAGAGTTAAAAAATAGTTCCTTAACAGTTGATAAAATGGCCTCCTGTTATTACATATTGTTTCATAGATTAAAAAATGAAACTATGAAAATGAGCAAGTAGTCCAATTATGTGGGAAACTATGCACATGGCAGCATAGCGCTAATCAACACCTGCTTTTGGAAGAGACCAAACAGACTTGAGACCAAAATTAAGACTGGCAGCTGCAAACTACGTAGAGTTTTGATCATTGAAAGCATCTCCATTTCCATTTACAGCATTTTGGCAGATTCTCTTATCCAGAGTGACTTACAAAAGTGCTTTGAAGTCTTTATCAATAATATCATCTTGATAGTGGTTTACTATCTATCTATCTGTCTGTCTGTCTGTCTGTCTGTCTGTCTGTCTGTCCATCTATCTATCCATCCATCCATCCATCTATCCATCCATCCATCCATCCATCCATCCATCTATCTATCTATCTATCTATCTATCTATCTATCTATCTATCTATCTATCTATCTATCTATCTATCTGTCTGTCTGTCTGTCTGTCTATCCATCCATCCGTCTATCCGTCTGTCTGTCTGTCCGTCCGTCCATCCATCTATCTATCTATCTATCTATCTATCTATCTATCTATCTATCTATCTATCTATCTATCTATCTATCCATGTTAATTTAAATACTTCCAGAAGAGGTAGGTCTTTCGTGTTTTGAAGACAGGTAGTGACTCAGCTGTTCAGACATCTAGGGAAAGATCATTCCACCACCTAACTGCCAGAACAGAGAGAATCTTGATGCATACCTTCCTTGTAGAGATGAAGGAATTAGTCAAGCAGTTCTGAGTCTGATGAAGAATCTGATGGAGTGTGGTTCAGTTCTGGTAGCAATAAGTGCTTTGATGTAAGAGGGTGCTGGTCTGGCTTTGTAGGCAAGCACAAGTGTTTTAAATCTGGTTCTAGGCAGCTACATGAAGCCAGTGGAGGGAGCATAGCAATGAGGGTGGTGAGGGAGGACTTAGAGAGGTTGAAAACAAGTGGCACAGCTGCATTCTGGATCAGTTGCAGAGGTCAAATGGCTGAGGCAGACCTGCCAGCTGCAGTAGTCCAGTGTCAAATCATAAGGGACTGAGTGGCTTGTGTAGGTAACCTAAGAAACCTGTAGAAACCTAAGAATTGTAGTCCAGTTCTAGCAATCTAGCACCATGTTGCTAACTGTAGCATTAAGAACAACTTTTTTTTTTTTTTTAATTTGCTAATTCTATTCCTAAAAGAATTCATTTGGACTAGTTTTAGTTTTTGGCTTTGTTTTTGCAAATGCCATCCATGTACAAAGCTCTTAGTAGTGGCATTGAAAAGTTCATTGTCAGGCATTCACAAGATTCATTACAATGGTGACAGCTGGTGAACCTGTTTCTGTGATGTTACTTACAAAATCCATTGAAAATACAAACTTACAAACCAATCTGATAAAATTCTGAAATTTTAGGCTAGTATGAGTGTCTGCTGTAAAAGTTGTATGCTACTGTAGCTATGACAAGCATAAAAATTGCACGTATCTTAATTTCATTAACACTTATCTAATGTGCACTTATCTAATATCGCTTTGATACCGATATCAGATGAAATAAGATGAAATGCTTCTCAGTGTAAGGAGTTGTTCAGCCAGTCTTGGAAAATTAACAACAAATCCATTAAGACTGTGCTTTACAGTGCATTGTAAATGCAACAAATGAGCTCAGGCTACTGAATTAGCTAATGCATACATGTATACATACATACAGATATAGACTAGACTTAATGGCATAATGGATTTTTGTGGAGGTTTTTTGGGAGAACTCAAAGAGATCTCATAAAACATTCATTTTATTCAATTCATGTGATTCAAAAAGATGGTTTAAAAGAGTCACATTGAATTTAACTTGCAATCAGTATTCAAAGTATGGATAGATGATATACATGGAAAAATCTAGATACCTTCTTCATTCATCTTTAGTGCATTAAATTATTTATCAATAGTAACTTCTTTGCTCTGGTCAGGGACACAGTGGATTTGGAACCTATCCCAGAAAGCACTGGATGGTACATAAATCCGTCATAGGGCAGCATTATAACACATTCATACAATCATTCAAACTTAGTGTAGCCAGTCCACTTACCAGCACATTTTTGGGAGTTTGAACAAAACTGGGAACCTGCTCGAAGCCCACACAACCCCACACAGACAGTACAGTGATATTAGGATTAAACCAGGATCCCCGGAGATGTGAGGCAGCAACACCGCCTGCTGAGCTGCCATGCTGCTGGTTTACTTTTTATATCTTGCTCCTATAAAATTAATTCTAATAAAATTGCAGCTGAGGCATCATGACACCATTAAAGTTTTATGTTTATGTACATTTATGCATGATCTTTCATTTACCATCATTACTGCCTGAAAACACCCTCACAGCCTGACACAGAAAGAGGCACTGTATCCATTTGGAACCTCAGTAGCTTTGTGAACATAATTAAGACTCCAATCCACAGTCCACGGCTGCCACTTGATTAGGTCTTGAAAATGAAATTGGACCCGACCGTTTATGACACAATCACAAATTGTATTATATTAATCATGCAAATCTTTAATTACTTGATTACTGTATACTAAACAGCTTTCCCCTAATGCACTGCAGGGTGTCAAAACATTTGTTGATTAAATAAACAACATGAGGTTTTTTTTAAATTTGTATATTAGATTATTAGTATGTAGGGTTATGTTTGTACTCACAGTCCCTCCCTGATGTTAAATCGATGTTCAGACTGGCGACAGAAATTCCCCTCGTTTTTCAAGAACTAAAACATGACAATCTTGCACACCTGGCTAGTGAATAATTAATATCCAATGATTAATAAGATGCTGTGAGGATGATTAAGCAATGACAGTGATGAGGGTGTGCTCTTAACTACAGTATTATTAAAATTCACAAAGGGCAGTAAGAAATGATTATCTATCAAAGGTGTTACATTATAATTTTAAGAATTTAGTTTTTCACTTAACAGAAATATTTTACTGGGAAATGAATGAATGAATGAATCAGTAATGATCAGCTGTATTTAGGTTGATTTCGTTTATTTTGGCACAGAAAGTTACAATATTATGCACTTAATTTTTATATATTTGAAAATGTTATGCATAAAATACACTTTACAGCCTATGTCTTTTTTCTTTTCTTATTTTTATTTATTTAATGTTTAGGGATAAGTTATTTATTTTTTGTTTATTTCTGTGTTTTTTTAAGCACGATAACTTTGTAGTTATGCATGCATGCATGATGATGATGATTATGATCATCATCATCATCATCATTATTAGTCCTCAGATGTATAAAGACTTTTTCTGGCATGTGATCCATATATAACTGCTGTAGCAGTAATGTGTGTGTGTGTGTGTGTGTGTGTGTGTGTGTGTGTGTGTGTGTGTGTTAGAAGTAGCTTTCTGTTTCTAGCATCTTCAGCCTCTGCAGGCAGTGTGTGATGATGATCCATGACGAGTGAAAAATGATGCAGAACAGATCAGCTGTTATACCGCAGTAAGTGACAGGAAGCATCGCTGCCCCCGTCATCGTGACTTCTGCCTGAAACATGTTGCTTAAAGACTATTACCTTTCCTCGCTTCATTAACAAATTTCAACAATTGTGCAAAATCCAAAGCGGTCTTTGAACAAGACGGCTCAGTTTCATTCTCCTCCACGGATAGATTGCTCGTTGTTTTAGTCTCTAACCGATTTGTTCGCCATCAACACCTCACCAGCTAAAGCGCAGTGATAGGAATCTCGGGTTAAGTCCGGCCCGTGCTGTCACTCAACTGTTTCCGAGGCTGCTGATTGGACCGATCTCAAGATATATTTGCATATCCCCGCCCACCGAGTAATTCTGCAGTGGTTGGAGAAGGCTTCGGAGAGCGATCTCTCAAATTGCGCGCACTAAGTTGGAGAGGCGCTGAGACTCTGGATGAAGATTCGCCTGTTGACTGTCGAAGGAGTGAAAGGAGCTGCTACATCTGTACACCTGTGCGCACATCTACTCAAGCGTTTTCTCGTTAAAAAATCAAGCGGGACTTTCTTTGTGCGCCTGAATGTAGCCAATTTTTTCCCCCTCGTTCATTCCGTTAAACGCAAGGCACAGCCCACAATTATGAGGTGCAGCCATGGCAGGCAAGGGTAAGGCAGCCGCGAGGACGCTGGAGGATTTGACACTCGATTCCGGTTATGGTGGAGCGGCGGACTCGTTTAGGTCGTCCAGCGTGTCGCTCTGCTGCTCCGACACGCACCCGTCATTCCCGCATGGGGGAAACTGCTGGCATCTGACCGAATCCATGCACAGCAGACACAACAGTCTGGACACGGTGAACACCGTGTTGGCGGAAGACACGGAGATCCTCGAGTGCTCGGGCCAATGTGCCAAGCTGCCCGAGCTTGAGGAGGTGCCGTGGAGCGTGGCTGAGGTGGAAGGCGCGCTGCAGAAGGACAGCGAGGTGGTGAGCTCAGCCGGCGCGTCCCGCGAGATCGTGGTCAAGCTGTCGGCGCTGCTGAGCCGCGCACTAGTCAGGATCGCCCGCGAGGCGCAGCGCCTGAGCCTGCGCTACGCCAAGTGCACCAAACACGAGGTCCAGAGCGCCATCAAGGTGGTACTGTCATGGACCATCTCTGCCAACTGCGTGACTGCGGCGCTCGGCGCGCTTTCGCTGTACAACATGAGCACGAGCGATCGCTTCAGCCGAGGCAAGTCGGCGCGCTGCGGTCTCGTCTTCTCCGTGGGGAAGTTCTTCCGGTGGATGGTGGACAGTCGTGTGGCTTTGAGGATCCACGAGCACGCCGCCATTTACCTGTGCGCTTGCATGGAGACCCTCTTCCGCGAAGTGTTCGGTCGCGTACAGAGGAGCGCGCTCGTGGAGAAGGAGAACGGAGTTCCCAAGCTCACAGTCGAGTCCCTGGAACAAGCGATCAACAACGACTCCGAGCTATGGGGTCTGCTGCAACCCTACCAGCATCTCATCTGTGGCAAAAACGCAAGCGGTAAGCACCTGAAAGTGAACTTTAAACTGTAATTTTGTTGCTGTCCGCCTTGTCACCTGCGCGCAGTGACCCACTCACCTTATTAACACAGACTCATAACCACTGCGTGCCTTGTGCCACCAACGCAGTTATGTAGCTTACTTCGGATTAACCTTAATGTCAAATTAAATTGACGTGAGTCAGTCGTTCTGACTAGCAAATGACAGCTTTGCTGCCCCATTGCCCACTTTCGTGTAGGAAGTTGGATACAGGGTGAAAAGGTGGTGATTTCATTGCTAGTAAAAGCTGAAACGACCTCAGCCGCACAGATGATGTTCAGGATCTCTGTGGAATGTAGGCACATTGAAAGCATAATCATATGGTTTATCCAATAAAAGTTACCCCATTAACCCTGTTGTTGGTGATAACCCCATTTTAATCATTTTAGATACCAATATTAGTGGTCTGAGATTCAGCTGGTGCTTGGTAAAGTGACTGAGACTGAAGTCTCTGGTGTGAAACATTTGAGGATTGACAGTTTGGTCAGTGAAATGTGTCAGTGCCCTTACTTGCATCAGTATGTCAGATTTGATCCACTTCTGATCCAGTGTTTTTAAGCAGTATCTTTCTTAAAACCAACACTCAGTTGTGAATTAGTAGCTTACATTCTGATTAAGTGTACAGATGACAGTAGTTTGTTCTGGCCAAAACTGCTTGATTTTGCTGCAGCTTTTTGCAACGTTTGCAATGCAACTTGCAATTTGTTTCTTTTTTTTTTCTTCTGAAACCCATTTGCTGACATTGAAACTGGTTTATCTTTGAATAAACTACTACCAGTGAAGGCATATATGTAATAACTTTTTGTGATAGCTGTACTTATGTTTGATGCACATAAATTGAACACGGCTGTGGCTGAATGTGTGTTGTGCACTGTGGCGATGTCACACATCTTAGTTGAAATCTGAGGGAAATCTGGTCATTTTTAAAAATTGGAAGCTCTTGTGAATATTGTGGAATTTGATTATGCATTAATTTCTGAGATCACAAATCGCAAAATCTCGGTGGAATCTGTATTTGAGAAAAATCTGCATTCTACATATTAAACATCATCTTGCGAGAGTTTTATTTCTCTTACACCACAAGCAATCTGCCAATGACACATCATATTTTTTTTATCCATTTATAGTTACATGCAGTGTTGTGAAACAGGCAAAAACAAGGTACTCCTGTGACTGCTTATGTAATAACAAACTATAAACAGTCCTTCCTTCACCTCAGCAGTCTTTCTTTTTCTCTTTGTTGAAGTTATTCAGTAAAAAATGCAGCTTTTCTTGTTACTGAGAAACTGCATAGCTGTCTGTCCTGATGGTTCTGCCATGTTGGAAAACATAAAGCTGCAGCTTATCGATTGTTTCAAAGCACTGACACTGGAGGCTCCTTGCAAGATGGCTAAATAGAAATCTGTTGATGTTGACTTGCCTGCTATACAAATCCCTGGGTAAGATTTTTCTATAGAACCAAGAACATAGTAGAAGAGTGCATGAATATAACCCATGCCTCTGGTAGTGCTGTTAGCTGCTTCAACATTTTCTGACCAATCAGAATTGAATATTGACAGAATGTTTTAATAATATATTGTAGGTATATTTTCTCTCTCTCTTTTTTTTTTTATTTGACACTTGGACCAAATAATAATTCACATTCTGGTATTTTCAACCGTGATGGCATTCTGTATCTAAAAGCTGATCTTAGACGATCATTATTATGCACATTATCACAAGTCTCTAAATTAACAAGAGCTTATTCATGTCCTTAATTGTGTAAATCATATTCAGCATGATAAGTATTAATTCTACACTATACAGTGGAACAAACTAGAGAGTTGTTCAGAGTCAACTCTAAGGTTTTTTACACTCCTTGTATCTGGTAGCATCACTATGACTTTTTCTTGGATGACATACAGGGTTGCTTGGCTGAATCGAGAAACATTCACAGCAGGCCTTTTGTTTCCAGCCTTGTTATTTATTTGGACACTAGAACAGGTGCTAGCTCGCCACTTGCTCTGCTGCATGGTGTGCTGCACAACTGCTTCCTACACCTGTTGGACCAGCCATGCTTCTAGTTCATGCAACGACAGGAACATGTTTCGACATCATGCTTCATGGCGTTGGAGGTCGCTGTGTATTTCTTGCATTTCTCACGCCCGGTATTACGGCAGTGATTACGAAACGTTTCAAGGATTTAGACTACTCTTACCCTACCAGGATGTGAAATTTCATCATTTCAACTACTGTTTTAGAAAAAGTGAGTACTGTAAAAACAATATATATATATATATATATATATATATATATATATATATATATATATATATATATATATATATATATATATATATATATATAATGTATATGTGTATATATAATGTGTGTGTGTGTGTGTGTATATATATATATATATATATATATATTCTTCCTAAAACATTCAATATAGCTGAATCTGTCATCTCCTCTTTAGCAGGGATGCATTTCAATTATTCAGTACTTCAGTAGTTCAGTAGGCACTGCTCCTTGGCTATATTTCAAATAAAAGTGTGTAGGCACTGCATACATCAGAGATTTATTCTAACCTGCTGATAGTGATCTACATAGCATTCAATTAAATACATAAACAGTACTAATATCTGCTTTACTATGTAAATAATATCTAGCAGGAGAAGCACCAGAGTTGTTTCATAGCAGGGGCTCTGAAGTATCGCAAATGTTTAATCTGTGGTCATAAAATAGATTTAGGAAGGATTTAAGATTTTCTGAGAAAATACAAAGTGATAAAGATAAACAAGAATCTCAGGACTTCCCAGAAAAACATTGATGGCTTTATTTTTCCACTTGACTATTGCTATTTAAAAAAAAACCCCAAAAAACAAAAACATAATTATGGATGTTGTATTCATTTTGGAACCTTTTGGTATTTTTTTTTTAGTACAGCTTGCACATTTAACCCAAATTGCAAATTTGACATTACATTAACTGGCTATCCCAGGCTACCAGTTTATTATTATTATTATTATTCATTCATTGTCTACCGCTTATCCGATCTATTCTCGGGTCACGGGGAGCATGTGCCTATCTCAGGCATCATTGGGCATCAAGGCAGGATACACCCCATCGCAGGGCACACACACACACACACACACACACACACACACACACACACTCACGCAATCACACATTATGGACAATTTAGAGATGCCAATTAACCTACAATGCATGTCTTTGGACTGGGGGAGGAAACTGGAGTACCCGGAGGAAACCCCCGAGGCATGGGGAGAACATGCAAACTCCACACACACACACGGCGGAGGCGGGAATCGAACCCCCAACCCTGGAGGTGTGAGGCAAATGTGCTAACCACTAAGCCACCATGTCCCCCTATTATTATTATTATTATTATTATTATTATTATTATTATTATTATTATTATTATTATTATTATTATTATTATTATTATTATTATTGTTATTATTATTATTATTATTACTTAAAAATTGTAATCTCAATATACAGCTTAATAAACAAAATAGCATGTAATAATCTGCTGTTCCTCAGAGTTGCATAAAGAAAAATAAAACTTTTAATGTTCACATTGACATGACTGTCAACGTTCAGTGTATTACAAACTAATATGGATCGACTATTTTGTCTATGGTCAGTGAAATATTGTGTCACATTAGGAGAGTTGTAAGTACATGAGATTTCTTTTATCGTGTAATATTAAGAGGTTCGTAAGTACATTACATTTCTTATTGTGTAACATTTAAGAGATCTGTAAGTACATAATATTTTACCATATTGCCCATATTTACAGCAAGGTGTCTGAAAATGGCTTAGTTCTACAAACAGAAAAACCCCCAAATGTCTTCAAATTAGCTGTATAACTTATTGTTAAGTTAGTTAAAGTTTTGGCTAATTTGTGAACAGTTTCTCTACTTTAACTGTTCAGAAAGATAAAATGGAACTCTATAATCACTCCAGACTTCTTTGCAATTCTTTCCTTATTTTTTAACTTTTTTCTTTTCTCCACCATTTTCCTACCTGTGTTGCTAATTCTTCTCAGCCTGAACACCAGCAACAAAGCATCGAAATGTGATTTGTGCCATAGACTCTAAGCAGATGAGACACATCTATTCTGAATTTGAAATGGGGTGTATATACATTATGCTTTAATCATCGTCCGTTTTTTTTTTTAACAAGCTAGTCAGATCAGAGAGGTCTGAATGCAAATCTCTGATTTCTCTTCCCTTTCTGATCCAATCTCAGTAGCCCTGTAGCTAGGCTTGGGTCCAGTGCGCTTGCTTCAGCTCCATAATTTAAATTCATGCACCAGAGGGTTTCTTTTTAATATGTTTACCTACTAGACCTTCTTTTGAGCCTGAACGTATGGCATCTGTCATATCATGCTGTACACAAATCTAAAAATAGATATAGCCAGGTTTATGTGGTGTACTTTTCCCCGTACTGACTCATTAATAAGCTAAATTATGAAATCCAGATTTAATATTATAGCCAGATTTGATATTTTTAAGCACTAATGCAGATTTTTTTTCTGTAAAAAATGTGTCACATTCTGAACTTCAGAAATGTTTATTCTCTGCTAAAAATAAAGATCTCTATTAAGTAAACTGTATTACTCGAACCGTAGGGAGACTCGGTAATTGACTTTAGCACCTCTTGAGTAGGTGTAGAGTCGGTATCACTCCCACTCTGGAGACCTTGCACCTTGTCTTTCTTTATCCTGCGTGTTATCTAAGAGAGGGGATTTATAGGCGGATGATTCTGGAACTTTCTTGCTGTTTTGTTTTTTTCCCCTTTCCTGCTCTTGCCCCTCGGAGAATTCACAGATGACTCGACAGATTGTCATCTTTGCAGAGTTAAGATGCAAAGTACCCTGTTTTTTTGTTTTTGCCAAGCTGGCTTTCATGCTTTTTTTATTGCACGGTGACTTTGGAGCGAGTGAGGTGAAAATTCTGAAAGCGTTTCACAGCTCTTTTTTTTTTTAGTGCAGAAAACGCAGCCGAACTTCTCACTTCAGCGGGTGAGTAATTCTTACTCCTTGCAGGTGTAGTGCGCAGTTTCACCTCATTTTTAAAAAGTGTTGAAGGTTCTTCCCATGAGGTTTGGGCGCTTTTCTAAGGCATTGTGCAGAATCTTTATTTGGGAAGTTCGTCATCAGACCACTTTTAGTCTCTCTAAACAGGAAATGCCTCATTAATTAATGGACAGTGTTTGTGTGTGTGTGTGTGTGTGTGTGTGTGTGTGTGTGTGTGTGTGAGACCAAAGATATAAGACAGAATGCTGAATTGTAGCATAAAGTGAGAAATTTTGTGGCTCAGTTAAAGATATCAGAGAAATATAGAGATGAAGAATGTGGAGCTTAAGAGATCAGAAAATGAATCAGAATCAGATTAAAAGAAGCTTTATATTTAAGGGTCTGCTTTAGTCAAATTTGGTTGTTTATAATCTGAATCAGATTTGATGATGCAGTGTGTGAACACTGACTGTTTGATGCAAATACATTGTGATCGGTGAAGGATTTACAGCAACACAATCCCTGAACAGGACAAAACTGTGAACGCTGTCGGTGTAGTGGCATTAATAGTATTAATATCAGTGTCCTAGAGATGATATTTACTCTTTATTTAACTAATTTTTAAGTTGTTTTGCCCTTTGGGGGTAAGAGGATCATCCACTTCACATATTTGCTTTCGGCACAGGTTTTACCCTTCCTGATGCAACCCTCCCATTTTATCCCAGCTCTGGACCAGCACTGAGAGTTAACCCCGCAATTTAGAATGTCGAATGGAAAAAAATTCACCTTATTGAGGAATCAGTGCAACATTATTTTGATGCTTTATTTTATTCATAAACATATTCATATTATCTAGCCTTTAATAAAAGTTAATAAAGTTAATAATAGCTTTTTATTTATAAGGTTAGGGGATTGATTCCTGCCTCTGTGCGTGCATGAGTTTGCATGTTTTCCCTGTGCTCCCTCTGAGTACTCTGGTTTTCTTCCCCAGTCCGAAGACATACTCTGTGGGCTGATTGGTGTCTCTGAACTCTCTGTAGTGTGTGATTGTGTGATAGTGGAATGTGATAGATTGGCCCCCAGCCTAGGATGTCCCTTGCCTCGTGCCAAGAGACCCTGGGATATGCTACAGGCTCCCCTCGACCCTGTGTAGGATAAGTGGTACAGAAAATGGATGGGTGATGGACTGGTGTATTCCTGAGTCGTCCTGTGTTGTATCAGTTTCCTTTGGGTCCGCTGGTTTCCTTCGACTGTGCAATACATGCCAGTAGGTGTGTGTGTGTGTTTGGGTGCATTGTGCCCTGAGATGAACTGGTGTCCCAGTTCTGGCGTGTGTGATGAACTGGCATCCCAGTGAGTTCTCCTGCATTACACCCAGTGTGCCCAGCACAAGCTTCAGCTCCTCCATGACCCTGATGAGGATAAAGCAGGTAATAAAGATGAATAAATAAATGATTTTTTTCCCTATTTTCTAGATGATTAAATATTTAGAAGCATAGAAAAGTCCTGGGAATTCTGCTGATGCCTGTACGAGCTTGCTGTGTGACAGACCTAGAGATGGGTGTGTTAAAATAACATGCAGACAAACTAGCAGCTTTCTCTAATTTAAAACGACTGGACTATAAAACTCCAGTGGCAGCTTATGAAACTGAGTGAAAGGAAAAACGAGGAGAAACAGACAGTTTATGAGTCCTGCAATTTGGCTGTGTTGTCTTGTTGGTATTTTATAGTAACTGTTAAATATTTCTTACCTTCTTTTGACAGTTATTTGACTTGTAGTTCTGAATGTCTGCATGATCTTGTGATCTATTGTTTCAGATAAAGATGTGAGAGGGCATCTGGCAAAAAATATACACAAATACACAAAAACAAAGATTTTTTCAATTAATATGAGTGAAAATCCTTCACTGTGTCTAAAATCATTTCCAGACATGTGTAAAGTGCACTAATTCGACTGTCACCTATTTCCATATATCCCTATAAATGTTATTAAAGAGTTGTTTGACGCATGGTTCAGTGGGTTGAGTTGACGTCTCATGGCTCCAGGGTCCCAGATCCGATCTGTTTAATGCCTTTGTGGAGGTTCCCGAGTTTCTCAGTGTCTACGCGGCTTCCTCCAGATTCTCAGATTTCCTCCCACCTCCCAAAAACATGGTAATAGCTGGATTGGATACACTAAATTGCCCCTAGGTGTGAGTAAGTGTGTGAATGTGTGTGTATCACCGAGCATTTCATCCAGGATGTATTCTCAGCTCATGTTCCAGGGAAAGGCTCTGGATCTACCGCAGAACTGCCATGTCAGTCAGACGGCTTCTGTCTGAGAAAGAAGGTGATATTGGCTGAGATTATTGACAAAGTACCAGACTGTAGAAGACTCTGCAAGCTAGAAGTCTGGCTTCTGACTATTAAAGAAGATCCTATTTAGCATTTCTGTTTATTTTTTGGTTGAAGAAATGCAACTTCACATGTAAAGATTTGCTAATCAAAACACACTGCCTTTGATTTGTCCAGACAGCAGGCAAATAAATTCTATTACAGACTAGATTTTTTTGGCTCATGCTTTCTGAGACCAAACACAGCTGTGTATTACAAGTATTAGTACTGTAGTACTGTGTATTAGCAAAAGAAGATGAAGCATTTCTGAAACAGTCTCTAGAAGTTTATAGGTGCTATATAACGCTAATAGATGTAACCTAGATGCCTATAGATTATGTAGATAGAATCTATTTAGCATTTCCGTTCTTTTTCCCTGAGCTTTTTCCCCTGAGCTCTCTTAATTTATTGGTTTTTTTGATGATACCATAAGAGAATGTTCTTTCACACCTATTACTTTTACATGATTTGCTATTCGGTTTGATTCAGTTGAGTTTGTATCCAAAAAGTAAACCAAAAATTGTCAAGGAAATGGTCAGGTTAGAAGATGTGCTTGTAAAGTGTATTATATTCAGCACCAGAGTGATGAGGTAAACAAACCCTTGGCAAGTGCACAAAGAAATCACCGAAATCAGCGGAGCACAGAGGATGATTAATGCTTAAATGATGATGCAGATAATTTCAGGATTAAACTACTATATTAATGTCTTAAATCATCAGTCATTTGATGAACCATATCCAGCATTTTTTTTTATTTCTCACTTGGATTCGGTAGATTTGTATCTAGAACTGCTGCTGTAATCAGAAAGACTTCTGAAATTCTTGTTCTTATCTCAGGACATGAATATTCCTTCACTAATGATTTATACTTCCACCATCTGCCCAGAAGAGGACGGGTTCCCTTTTGAGTCAGAGGTCCTTTTTTTTTTCTTTCTCATGTCATCTCTGGGAGTTTTTCCTTCCCACTCTCATCTCTTGCTCATATTCTTACTCATATTGTTGACCTCACAATTTCTCAGCTAACCCTCTTACTGTTGCATCATACAGGCGCTCTATACAGAGGTCTGTGAGAGACAGAGCAACTACTTTAACTTATACCTGTGAGTCTTCTTCCAGTATACATGTGTTTAACTCTACAGTAGTTCCATGACATACTAGTGTTGGGTTTAAGACAGAGACCAAGTCAAGACCAAGCCGAGTCAAGACTGAGTACGAAAGTAGGGCAAGACCAAGACGAGACCATCATCACATCACATCACATCACATCACATCACGCCTGAGTTCATATCAAGTCAGAGACCAGATGTTCAGATGTTTTAATTTGCTGGCTGCTGTATCTGCCAAACTTTACGCCAAATATTGCTTGATTTACCTAAAACATCTGTGGTATTAACATTTTGTACAATTAAGTACACAAGACATACATGTTACATATCCCAGTCTTCTAGCAAGATCTACATTGTTATCCTTTCTATGAGTTTGCTAACTATACAAAAGATTCGTGTTTTTTTTTTTAAAAGACGTGCAATAGTACATGTAAAGATTTGCAAATCAAATCACACTGCCTTTAATTTAAGCACACAGCAGGTCAATAAAAAAAGTTGTTTTGGCTCACACAACTTTCTGAGTCCAAACACAGCTGTGCATTACTCTCTTGAAATTTGTAGGTGCTATAAAACACCACATCCAGAGGCAGATATTTACATTTTTTTTTTACTGTAATGAGAACATTACAAGTTCTTGTTCAGGGAAAAGAAAGAAAAAAATATTTCTAATTTTTGTAGGCCTAGGCGTAGATGAGGCTGAGGAAAATTTCACCCGGGTTTATGACAAGACCAAAACAATTGATACCAGAACACTATAAAATAGTTCTAACAAAGGTTTCGAGTCATTCCAGTATCAGTATCAGTGGAATTACATGCAGAAAACTACCGAAAACACTGAACTCACAAGGTGAGGATCATCTGAGGCACTTCTTGGTCCAGGTGTAAAGAGAGTCATTGCCAGTTGGCAGTTGATACGAAGCATGATCATCCCATGTTGATTCCAAGCCAGATTTTACTCAGGCAAAGACATCAAACATCAAACATTTCAGTTAAAACTGAAGCAACTGCTTCAACTTACTTGCGTTACATTCGTGACATTCTGTTGGATACTGCATATATAAACCTCTCAGGTGTGATATTAAAAGATGGCAGCCTTGAATTTAAATTGGGAACAATGCAGTGTTAAAAACCAACTAATTCAGTGCTTACTGTTAAGCAATAATGACAGATTGATGACTCCAGTACAGGACGTCTGGACTCCACATAATATATCAGTTATGAGCTCAGTGGGGTAACGTTGTTTTTCAGCAGATGTAAACTAATAGATAACTGGAAATAGCATAGTGCATGTGAATTAACTGACAGAATTCCACACCCTCAACAATCGAGCATGGCAAGTGTAGTTACTTGGGTCATGATTTCTTTAGGGCGGGGGTGTCCAGTCTTATCTGCAAAGGGCCGTTGTGGGTGCAGGTTTTCATACCAATCAAGCAGAAGCCACACCTGAGTCTACTGAAAACCAAGATTAACTAATAAAACAGGTAGAATCAGGTGTGTCTCCTGCTTGATTGGTATGAAAACCTGTATTCACACCAGGATAAGATTGGACACCCCTGCTTTAGGGGTTTTGTCTCAGATCTCCATGGTTGGGGATTTGATTCTTGTGCATGTGAAACTTGAAACATGTTCATCCCTGTGCTTCCTCCGTGCACTCCAGTTTCCTCCACAGGCTAGAGACTGATACCCCGAGTCCCCAGGTTCCTTGTAACCATGTGTTGAAACGATCCAGAAAATGGATGGATGGATTGTCTGAGACAGCAGATAAGCATCACATGTTTCACATTTTTTCCCTCACTGGGTATTTGCCTCATATATTTTGTGTCATTGATCAACTAGCTTCATCTGTCAGAGCAGATAAAACAAATTTCGGGTGATCGCCGCTCACACGTTTCAAGCAAAGGTACGATCTATAGCCGATCAATCTTCTCATACCAGCTTTGGTGTCCACTGCGTGAGTGATTACTCTCTGTTGTCCACTCAAAATGGTAAAGGGATGCAGCGATGTGAATGCCTCTCCAGAAGGCGCCGGATGACTGTGCAGTGAGCCCACGCTGGGCCCCCGGTGCGCACTAAGCTCAAGGCCCACGGCACACACACACATAGGGCCCAGGCATGACGCAGCTCTTCACAGTACTCTGCTACACGTGGATCCATAGAGAGGACAGCTCACTACTGCAACATGCCAACATCCAGCTCCCACTCCTCTCAACTTTGCTCTGTGAAGCTGCTTGAATGCTAATTCAAAGTAGGTTAACACTGTAAATCATTTATAGACCTTCAGCCTGTGGCTGATTTATTATTTACTGAACTGAATTATACAAAAATCAACAGTTTCATCCAAGTATTCTATTAATCATCATATGAAATTTGTCAATCATGGGGATATTTTGGCTTTGTATTGTATTTTTGAACAGATTGTATTGAGCTTTTAGCACAGTGTGTAACTTTTATTCATTTTGAAGTTTGCCATGTCTAATTGCTGTTTAAAGATGCCATTTTTCTATGGCCTTCAATGTGCACACCATGTTTCAGCTTCTGTTTGCAGCACTGCAATGCAGTTACTGATAATAACTCATTCGCACAAGATGACTTCCACACATTCTGTCTGTGTAAGACAGCAGATTTAGAAAAGACTGTCATATTCACATTTGTAGACTGTATAAGCTCTGGATTAATTGATACAATTCATTAGGTAAGAGCTAATTTCTCTAATTTCTTATTATTCTTATGATAGTACATATTCAGGTGTCTGTCCTTTAAGTGAACCACCTGCGTGACTCATCTTGGAGAATCAGATTAATCATCTATGTTTTATTTTCAGACCAAATGTTGGAGTCATTCGTGGAAAATATTGAGCATAGTCCTCATGCTGTATTCCACAGCTGTCAAAATAGCCACGTGCTGTTTACATCGAAACTTAGTAGCATGCGTCCCTGCTGTACTCTCCCTGTCTGAAAATGATTTCCTCACCACACAAACAGTGTCTTAGCACCAGAATAACTCAATGTAAGAATACAGCCAGTATATTGAATGCTCATAATAACACTAATTCATTGGCCATGCTGATAGATAAGTGTGAACGGCCCTCTACCATCACGCTGTTTTTAGTTTTGCTCGTTATTAAATAAAATCTAGGTTTAAATGGTTGAGAATAATACAGCATGACATTTTGGCACCTTCAATTGGATTGGAATTTCTATATCGATCATGCTATTTATCTTCTAATTAATTTTAGCTGGCAGCCTTTCTAGTCTAATTTCATGCTAAATCCCAGCTACAGGCTTATGAGAATTTCCAAGGTCATGGGGATTCTGTTAACCTGCAAACAATATTATATCACAGGCCTTAATGGTTATGTGCATATCAGCACCTTCGGCTGAGTGATTAAAATGGTTTCACTGTGCAGGATTTGAAGCAACCATAGACATATAGACATTACACTGATAACATTATGACCACAGGTGAAGTGAATAACACTGATGATCTCCTCATCATGGCACCTGTTAGTGGGTGGGATATATTAGGCAGCAAGTGAACATTTTGTCCTCAAAGTTGATGCGTTAGAAGCAGGAAAATGGGCAAGTGTAAGGATTTGAGCAAGTTTGACAAGGGCCAAATTGTGATGGCTAGATGACTGGATCAGAGCATCTCCAAAACTGCAGCTCTTGTGGGTTGTTCCTGGCCTGCAGTGGTCAGTATCTATCAAAAGTGGTCCAAGCAAGGAACAGTGGTGACCCGGCGACAGGGTTATGGGCCGCCAAGGCTCATTGATGCACGTGGGGAGTGAAGACTGGCCTGTGTGAGCCGATCCAACAGACGAACTACTGTTGCTCAGATTGCTGAAGAAGTTAATGCTGGTTCATAATGCTGGTTCACAATACACAGTGCATCGTAATTTGTTGTGTATGGGGCTGCTTAGCTACAGACCAGACAGGATGCCCATGCTGACCCCTGTGCACCACCAAAAGCGCCAACAATGGGCATGTGAGCATTAGAACTGAACCAGGAGAAATGGAAGAAGGTGGCCTGGTCTGATGAATCACGTTTTCTTTTACATCACGTGGATGGCCAGGTGTGTGCGCGTCGCTTACCTGGGGAACACATGGCACCAGGATGCACTATGGGAAGAAGGCAAGCTGGCGGAGGCAGTGTCATGCTTTGGGCAATGTTCTGCTGGAGAACCTTGGGTCCTGCCATCTATGTGGATGTTACTTCGACACGTACCACCTACCTAAGCATTGTTGCAGACCATGTACACCCTTTCATGAAAACGATATTCCCTGATGGCTGTGGCCTCTTTCAGCAGGATAATGCCTCATGCCACAAAGCAAAAATGGTTCAGGAATGGATTGATGAGCGCAACAACAAGTTTGAGGTGTTGACTTGGCCTCCAAATTCCCCAGATCTCAATCAAATCGAGCATCTGTGGGATGTTCTGAACAAACAAGTCTGATCCATGCAATTTGAGGACTTAAAGGGTTTGCTGCTCACATCTTGGTTCCAGATACCACAGCACACCTTCAGGGATCTAGTGAAGTCCATGCCTCAACAGGTCAGGGCTGTTTTGTCAGCAAAAGGAGGACCAACACAATATTAGGCAGTTGGTCATAATGTTATGTCTTATCGGTGTATGTGTAGTTCTACAACAATGCTGTTGAATTCTTGAGTCTGACTGGCATGGTTCCACATAATCTATATTCAATAAACAGATAAAAAATGCATTTGTATATAAATAAAAAAAAGGTCATTGTTAATTTGGTGCCATTTTCTGTAAGATGTTTATTTCACATTAATAGGAGTCTCCAATGTCAAGGCTTTTAAATGGAAAGTCTTCAGGACACAGAATCTGTTTTTTCAGTAACATGAATAAATGTGTTGTCTTATTAACTTCAGGGGATAAGAAGACTGAAACTGGTGATGAAACAACTCTTAGCTGCTTTAACGCAAGTGACCCAGGAAGTGACTTGCTTTACGAACATTCCACAACGTTAAATGTAAGCATACATGGATAAAAATCACTGTGTCATTCTTTAATGAATAAAGCCATACTGTTCTGCCGCCAATCCTTATATAATGTATTTTAATAATAATAATAATCATCATCATCAATCATTATTATTATTATTATCATTATTATTATTATTATTATTATTATTATTATTATTATTATTAATAATAATAATAATAATAATTTTAAGATCAGATAAGCGGTAGACAATGAATGAATGGATGAATATTATTATTATTTTACATATATATTCAGCTTATTCAGATAATTCTATGTGTATTTTTGTAACTATTTTTATTCTTTTTTTAATTATTCTTTATTTATTTGACTGTTTTTGACAGTCAGTTGGAAAGCACTTCACTACATGTATTTTAAATGACTATATGTGACGAATAAAATATTAATTTGTAATTTGGAAACATATTTTCATTTGTCTTGGAAAATATTTTAATATCTGGTAATTTGAGTGCATAGGTGACTTGCTTTTTCATATTGTTTCAAGGTCATTGATGGACTGAAGCAAAAAAGAAAGCTTAGACACTTTACTTCTCGTACAATTTAGCAAATAACAAAAACTATAGCATGAAAAGGCTGAAAATAATAACCCTTAGTCACACGCTCAGAATGGATATGTAATTTAAATGTAATAAAAGGGCTAGAGCTAATATATAAAGCAATAAATATGATGCTGTATTAAAAAGGTCTACTAAAAGGTGAATGCTCTAATGAACCCCTTGCCTGTGTGTGTTTGTGTATAATAACCCAGATTTGCAGCTCTCTCTCTCAGATATTCTCATCTGCTTTTGAATTGAGGGTTGCACTATGCATGATTGGAAGATATTTTTCTCTTCTGCCCAAAGGCGAGCTGCACAGCCTCCACCACCCACAATAACACATCAGCAGTGACTCTGGCACATGGTTGACAACAGGCTTTCAAAATGTTTTAATATGCGATTGCAACTTATCATGGCATGGACTTAATTGCATGAGTTTTGGGGGTTTTTCTGTGTGAATCACATGTTTAAGAGTTAAATAAAAACACTTGTTGGAGTTAAGAGTTTTACAGATTTTTCCACTGCACTGGCCTTAAAATCAGAATGACATTGATTACTAGAAAGCTTTTCCAGCACACAGTTCCGATGGAAAACCAGTTTGCTTTTTGTGTCTGTTGGGGCGGTGCGAGTGGGGATCTATCTATTTATTTATTTATTTATTTATTTTCCTAGAAGAGTGCTACTGTCCTGTCAGAGAAGCACATTTCAGTTAGCTGTGTTCTGTCTTTTCAGTTCTCTGAAATGAGATAGCAGGGAAATAATAACGACTAGGAAAAAAAAGAGTTTATAATTTCAATTGAAATATATAAAGCAACAGCAAAAACATGTTTAGAAGTAAATTCATTGTCATTTTATTGCCTTGAATAAAAATAGCATTTTCCTGAACAAACCAGTTTAAATTGTATGAAATTACAGCTTTTAAAACCAATCACATGAGATATCATGAATTGTGCATCATTACCCCATCATTACCCCAACTCTGGGTTTATGGTAATAATCAGTGATGGCTGCTCGTGATATAAGAAGTGACGGCTAAATTCTTATATCTATCACTGCTAATGATGTGTTACGAATGTGTTAGTTGAAGCGGGCCGAAAACTGTCAGCTCAAATGGATATCAAACCCTGCGACAGTGTCACTCTCTGAAATCACCTGGCATTGATTGGCAGAGACTGCATAACTCTACACTCTGGGCTAGAAAGAAATCAGCCCTGGCCTCACTTCTGCATACGAATTTTTAGAAGTGTAGCATTGTCTGAAATGGAACACTAATGGTTTTTACTACCTGGAAGTATAAGCTGTTTCCTAGTCGATGATAAATGTTAAGTGTTTTTGTTGATTTTGTTAAGTGTTCCCTTTCCTACTGATCATTCAGTAAGTGAATTAATGAAGCTTCTTGTGCTTCTACTGGTCATCTACTGCAATAATTCGAGTAGATGACCAGATGATTCATCTCTATCACAATCTACATCATCTGCATGAAGCTGAATTATGCACTGCTTTGGTGAGTAATTTAATTTGACCATGATTCACTGCAGCACAGGCTGAAAGCAATCTGCTCTAATATGGAAAGTTTTTGAAGCTAACTTTCTTTCATGCTCACCCAAATATGTTAATTTCTCTCTTCTCTATTCTTAGTTTTTTTTTTTTTTTGCTACAGCAGCTTTTAAGAATACAAAGCAACTTTACAGAAATCCCGCTGGAGATTTTGATCTCTAATGAGCAAGCGAGAGGAGATAGTGGTAACAAAAAAGGCCCTGAGGTGGTTTTCATACTGGGTATGTTTGTTGCGGTTTGAATCCGAGTGTGATTGTTCCCGGTTCCCCCCACAGCATCGTCTGATTTCAGACTCACTTGATTCTATCGAACCCTGGTGCATTTGCGTTGATCTTACATCATCACAAACGCCCACAGAGAACGCAACCATGCCGATCCATGTTTTTTTATTATTATTATTTTGCTGCTATTACATACAGAAGGCACTTCATCTCTTCTTTGTCTTACGGCATTCCCTTGCCACACATGGTACACATGTGTTGTGTAAACTAATGATGTCATCATCAGATAAAACATACGCACAGGTTACTTTACTTCCTGAACATGTGAGGAAACAAGTACGAGCTGCGTTCACATACATGGGAATTGTGGCACATTACCAGTGCAGCCGGACTCATAACTCAGATCACCTCCTACAGGTAATCTGGGGTTCTGTACCTTGGTGTGTTTCCTGGTCCACATGACAGCTTTCACCATACCAATTTTTCATTTAAAGCTCTGTTTCAGACTAAACTACGAGTGTGAAAGCTCCCTAAGACATCAAAACTTGACAAGACTCAAAGGGTGACCTACCATCCTCTCTGTGCAACAGTGGGGTTATAAATCATTACAGTACACAGATATAGATGCCTGAAGTCAAGCTGTACTATGTGTGCTGAAAGGATGAGCACATCATGTGAGCTGATTGTAAAAAAACAGCAAAGTCTTTAAGATTACAGCATCAGTTCTTCTTTACAGTCTATGAAGAAATAATGCACTGAATTTTAGTGCTAAGGGACTAATCAGTTACTTAACTTACACTTAGACGTTTTCCGGTTTTATTTGGGAGCCTTAGAATCTCTGTGGCTGGTTCATACTAGGCCCGTGCTAGCCCACTCTTCATCATGTTGTAATTAGCAGTTTTCCAAAGGCCTCGCTATGCTCTTCTGGGAGCGCTAATAATTACTGTTTTGCTGCCAGCCCCTGGAGAGAAGTGCAGGGCCTAAAGGAAGAAATAAATTGAAATATGTTTTTTTTTTTTTTTTTCATGTTGACAGGGGCTAGAGAGAAGAAAACATGGTGTTTTTAGTAACATAGGTTACAGAGAGTAAATTTAAGATATAAGGTAATATCCTCCTATTTCTTTGGTGTCCATGTTCAGCATCGAATATCTTCAAGTGCTAGTTCATAAACATCTAAAATGTTTAGATGTTGAACCACTAAAAATCTGTGTAAGACAATAGAAATAAAAACAAATGTCTCACACTGAAAGCCAACAGAGTCCTGACTCATCTATTATTGCAGCAATAAAATAATTCATTTGTTTATACTGATTGAAAATGTCCGATAAGTCAATTTCCGGTCCGCTGGCAAAATGGAACCTAATTTAAACGTCAGGTTTCTAACAGGTTTCTAATTACTAGATTGAATTATGTGGAGGGGGCACGGAGGCTTGGTGATTAGCATGTTTGCCTCACACCTCCAGGGTTGGGGGTTCGATTCCCGCCTCCGCTGTGTGTGTGGAGTTTGCATGTTCTCCCCGTGCCTTTGGGGTTTTCTCAGAGTACTCCGGTTTCCTCCCCCGGTCCAAAGACATGCAATGTAGGTTGATTGGCATCTCTAAATTGTGTGTGTGTGTGTGTGTCTGTCTGTCTGTCCTACAATGGGTTGGCACTCCGTCCAGGGTGTATCCTGCCTTGATGCCCAATGATGCCTGAGATAGGCACAGGCTCCCCGTGCCCCGAGAATAGATCGGATAAGCGGTAGACAAAGAGAATGAATTATGTGGAGTGATCCGTTCATGCAGTATTAACCTAACACAGAAATCTCACAAGGATGCTGGCACTGATTATATCAGTTTTATAATGATCAGATCATATTTATGCGACTAAAGCATATATGATAAAAAAGCTCAATAGTAATGTCTTTGTTGTGAAACACTGTGATGTGGGTTCAATTCTCGTATCAGGTACGAGCTTGCTGTTTGATTTTATTCAGGCTTATGAAAATACACGCTCAAATCATATTTGATGTTAGAGATTGTGTTAATGTTACTCCAGTGGAACTGATGTACATGGAACCGATATACATATTCAAATTAAGAACATTTAATGAGCCCCCCCCCCCATGTTATACTGTATATTGTCTAAAAACTATTATCTCTTAATCATTTACTTGTCTATTCAGTCTTAATACTCCAAAACCGTGGTTTAGATAGATCTGGTTAAACCTGATTGTGGATAGCAATTGCCATGAATAGGCAACCAATGCTCATTTTGCCCTCAGGATTTATGGGTCTTGACTTGTACTTATGCCTGTTATGAGGAACTGGAGGTACTTAGGAATTTATAGTAAATCAGTCATCACATAGCACATGAGAAACATGCAGATTCCTGGGACATTTTTGGTTGATTGCTCTGTCTTTGCATGCAGTTGCCACAGAAATAGGCTTGGTCATATTCCTCCATTTATAACAGCCATGCTTTTGCCCCACAGGGTAAGTCTTACATGCTCACAGTCACCTAAAGCTCCCTGGCCCTTTTCATTTCCTCTGTCTTAATTTCCCAGAGGCTAGACAGAGTGACCTACCGAAGCCTTAATTTTTCAGAGCGCTCATAAATGTGGTGTCAGTTGGGGATTGTCAAGGGCACGTTTTCAATCTATTTGTTTGGCTGACTGTTGGCTTGAGAGGTTTTTTAAAACCTAATAATGTCTCCCACAGACATGTACCTGCCTTCAAAAGTGTCAATAGGGATGCCCACAAAACCAACATATATGAGAAAGTCATTCAGGTGTAGCTTCGTCTTTACATATGGCCTAACCCCAATCTCCCCAGGACTACAGTTCTTTTTACTTCATTCATCTCAGCTGAAAACCTTTCCACTCAGACAATATTTATACTTATTTACATTTATAGGTGTTTTTGCTTCATTTGTGTTACATACAGTACTTTCTGAGTGAATGAAAGCAATGTTGCATGTTAGGAACGAAAAAAAGGACCACAACATGATGACATGGTATGATGCTACCATAAAGTTTTATATTTTATAATAATAGTTTTCCAGTAACTGCATATCTCAAAACTGTTTTCTCTTATACACCAAAATGTGCCACAGATTACAATACAGTACATTCTGCAATGCTCAGGCACAACATTAGGAGCATTGACAGGTGAAGTGAATAACACTGATTATCTCCTCATCATGGTGCCTGTTAGTGGGTGGGATATATTAGGCAGCAAGTGAACATTTTGTCCTCAAAGCGTAAGGATTTGAGCAAGTTTGATGAGGGCTAAATTGTGATGGCTAGAGGACTGGATCAGAGCATCTCCAAAACTGCATCTCTTGTGGGGTGTTCCTGGTCTGCAGTGGTCAGTATCTATCAAAAGTGCTCCAAGGAAGGAACAGTGGTGAACCGGTGACAGGGTCATGGGCGACCAAGGCCCACTGATGGACGTGGGGATTGAAGGCTGGTCCGTGTGATCCGATCCAACGGACGAGCTACTGTTGCTCAAATTGCTGAGGAAGTTAATGCTGGTTCTGATAGAAAGGTGTCAGAATACACAGTGCATGACGGGTCAGGGCTGTTTTGACAGCAAAAGTCAAAAAAACACAATATTAGGTCATAATGTTATGCCTAGTCAGTGTACATATCCTTTTTTAATTACATTTAATGTGACATGCCTGTTAGACAGGTTATTTCCTGTTATTTGACTAGATTATTATTGCACTAAGCTTCTTTATTTTATTTTTATTGCATTCAATATCTGTAAATATCAGGTTATCTATCTATCTATCTATCTGTCTGTCTGTCTGTCTGTCTGTCTGTCTATCTATCTATCTATCTATCTATCTATCTATCTATCTATCTATCTATCTATCTATCTATCTATCTATCTATCTATCTATCTATCTATCTATCTATCTATCTATCTATCTATCTATCTATCTATCTATCTATCTATCTATCTATCTATCTATGTTTAAGCAGCTATAAACATTTGTTCCGTTACCAGTCTATAGCTTGTCTAGTTACTGAGAAGCTGCAAATCTACTGAAGACTGTTGTGGGTCTTCAGCTTGACCTGTGTCTACCTCTCACTGTTACAAAGCACACCAGAGACTCTTTCTAAAGATGATAAATAAAAGTCTACTTACAGAAAACATCATCATTTATGTGTAGTGGCCACCATTCAAGTCCCTGTATAAGTCTAGGATTTCAAAATTAAACCAAACATACCCCAGATTTGGGCTAAATTGTGTCATGTGATGCCATCACAATGTGCCTTCACCCAAAGCCGTCTACATTTCACATGTCAAACATGAGTACAGCTATCATAAAAATTAATTAAAAATGTCTCTTCAAAAGAAGTAAAATCCTGTGCTTGCAATTTCCCCAATTCAAGACGTCAAAAAACCCCCAAAAAACATGAACCGTATTAGAACCGTGCTGTTATAGAAACTGAATTAACACCTTCTGAACAATGAGAATGGAGAATTCAACAGCACTATGCTCTGTGAATGCAACAGCTCTTGCTCATGATGTTACCAGCATCCTGCTATTCTTACCTAAAGTTAGGAAACATAGCTAGGTATATTTCAACATTGTTTGGCAAAGTCAGTGTTGGAAAAGACAGAACAATAGATCTGGATTTACTGAGCATGCCAACTGCAGTATGAGGTGATGGACAGCATCATTCTTTGTATCTCAGTCTCTCTCTCTCCCTCTCTGTCTTCTTTTTTTGTCTGTCTCGGCTTTCCTTACATACCCAGACCAAGATTTTAATGAATCTCTACATACAAGAAACAAACCTTATACATTTATTTCCATTAGTTTCAGAGGGTTTCTTAGATTGTACAGTGACACTGAAGAGGAATGAAGCATTGAGGAGGAGTGGGTGAGCTCCAAAAGAGACTGTCAAATGGGAGCATCAGATGACAGCACTGCAGAAACGTTCATCACGCCTCATGCTTCCTCGCTCTCCCACTCTCCCTCACTGTGGGAATTGCGGTCCAGCTGTTCTGCCCCCTCATTTTCTCTGATTTCATACATAAATTATAAAGAATTACAAAGACCCCACAGCGACCTTTGAAATTCAGTTAAGAATTTTTGGTGTCCCTCAAATGGTCACACTTTTGAGGGTTGCAGAGAGTGTTACTTAATTGGTGTGTTGTTGTGTTAAAAACACTCATTCTTTCAACCTTGTGTCTAAATGATTTCATAGCCAAACTGAACAAAAATTCCCATCAGGTTTACACCATTGATTTTCTTCGTACTCATGTAGGTATGTTGTTAAATGTTGTAAAGGCATGTTTAAATTACCACACATGTTCAAGGCACTGCTGCTCAGTAACCTTTAGTAACAACTACCAAAATCCCTAAAATGGAAGACCTCATAAAGAGCTAAAAATGACAAAAGAGCACCTCCTAAGACTGCTGTGCACTAAATCTTCCAGTAATGCCACTTTAACTACCAAAAACTTTTGACTTTTGATTTGCCTTCCTTTCAGTTTCACAACATTTTACTAAATGCATGTGTCATTAAATAAGTGTATATGTCAAAGCCTGAGTTATTTTTAGAGGAAATTGTAATAACTTGTTTGATCAGTTGAGGTTCACAGTAGTGATTCTTCTTAAATATAAATTTACGCAGTAAAATCGGACTATACATATTTCGACGCTGTGTGTTTAATGTAGTTAGTATGGAATATTCACTGATGGTTGAAAATTTGTTTCAGGGAAGTTAGTGGGTTGTGCTACAGCTATATTAAATAGTTACTTAATTAGCTACTTGTAGTGTTATCTAGACATCTTTCATAGGCATTAGCAATAACATGTAAGGGAGATGGCAGTTATAGTAGAGTGGATAATTTTATCACTTTTGTCACTTTATATAATATGTCTCTAATTGTTTATACTATGTGCAATAATATAATATATTCTATACAGTGGTACCTCGGTCCTCGACCACTCCTGTGTTCAAATTTACGGTATTCGATTGGAATTTTCGAGTCAATTTGATGTCGGTGTACGAAAATATTTTCGGTGTACGACTCGACCATCAGGAACGCCAGTTCTTCTTTCATACAGGATTGCAAAGAATATCAAGATTTTGAAGAAAATTCGAACGAATGTTAATGTGAACTGTAAAATATTTTTCTGTGTTGGACCCGACCTGGAAAGAACTATTTTGACCACACATGCTTTCCATGTGGCATACCCTGGCGTAGACAATAGAGATGAAGCAGTTTACGCGGATCATCTGTTAGTGCTTGTGTTATAACTACGCTGTCTTTTGTGGTATAATTTCAGTAGCCATGCCTCCTAAAAAGGGTAAATCCGGCATCAATGTTGCCAAGAGGAAAGTTGTGAGATCAGCCATCGAGTTGAAAAAAGAAATTGTGGCTAAATATGAAAGCGGTGTGCATGTTTCTGACCTAGCGCAGCAGTACAACATGCCGAAATTGACGATTTCGACATTTGTAAAAAACAAGCAAGTGATTAAAGCCTATTATTAATGTGCATTAATTTGTGCTTATATTAGGATTATTATGATTTAGGTTTAACAGGCTTGTTAGTTATGACTGAAAAGGCAGAAAAAATGGTTTAATATGGGGAATTTTTGGATTCCTGAAACAGATTAATTCGTTTTACATAATTTCCTATGGGAAAAATAATTCGGTTTTCAACCAAATCGGTATTCAACCAGACTTTTGGAACAAATTAAGGTCGAACACCGAGGTATCACTGTATTTTATTCATCTACTTGTTTATTCTTAACTCTCATTTTTCAATTTGTAGTTTAAATTCCTTTCAGTGTTATTTTTAAATTTTGTTGTTGTTACGGATGGCAGGTCCGATGCGGACCACTAGGGGGGTTTCCAGCAGGGATTGTGTTTTGTTGTTTTTGTATGTCATGTGCTTGTTGTAGCCCCGCCTTATTCCTAATCGTTCCTGTCTTGATTCACCTGTTCCTAATGTGTCCTTTAATTATGTTCCCTATTTATAGTGGTGTTTGTGCTTTGGTTTCTTTGCTAGTCCTCATCGGTATGTAAAGCGTCTGAATGTTACTCGTCTGTGTCTTCGTGGATATATGTTTCTTATTTTCAATAAATCCCTGTCTGCCGTCTATCCCTGCATGAGGTCTGATCCATCTAAACCGGCACCAACAGTGTTGTGACAGTTGTATTGTGTACAATTGTAATAGAGTATCTTACCTTATCTTTACACACACACACACAGACACACACACGTGTATGTCTGTACAGATAAGGTAAAGTACTTTATTCTTCTTTTTTATTGTAATTCTTCACAATACAACAAAATTTAGTGTGGCAACTTTCAGCAGCAATAGGGACATTTAAACACACACACACATACATACATACATGCATGCATCTACAGTGGGGCAAAAAAGTATTTAATCAGCCACCAATTGTGCAAGTTGGAGGCATTGGTGGCTCAGTGGTAGGTTGCTCGCCTATCATGCGGAAGGCCCGGGTTCGATTCCCAGCCAATGCCTCAACCCCAGCCACTGGATACAGTGCGGGTCCCAAGCCCGGAAAAATGGGAGGGTTGCGGCAGGAAGGGCATCCGGCGTAAAACCTGTGCCAAGTTGTTGTGCGGAACAGTTGCTCCGCTGTGGCGACCCCGAACAGGGAGCAGCCGAAAGCAACTTCTTCACCAATTGTGCAAGTTCTCCCACTTAAAAAGATGAGAGGCCTGTAATTTTCATCATAGGTACACTTCAACTATGAGAGACAGAATGAGAAAAAAAAAATCCAGAAAATCACATTGTCTGATTTTTAAAGAATTTATTTGCAAGTTATGGTGGAAAATAAGTATTTGGTCAATAACAAAAGTTCATCTCAATACTTTGTTATATACCCTTTGTTGGCAATGACAGAGGTCAAACGTTTTCTGTAAGTCGCCACAAGGTTTTTACACACTGTTGCTGGTAGTTTGGCCCATTCCTCCATGCAGATCTCCTCTAGAGCAGTGATGTTTTGGGGCTGTTGCTGGGTAACACGGATTTTCAACTCCCTCCAAAGATTTTCTATGGGGTTGAGATCTGGAGACTGGCTAGGCCACTCCAGGACCTTGAAATGCTTCTTACGAAGCCACTCCTTCGTTGCCCGGGCGGTGTGTTTGGGACCATTGTCATGCTGAAAGACCCAGCCACGTTTCATCTTCAATGCCCTTGCTGATGGAAGGAGGTTTTTACTCAAAATCTCACGATACATGGCCCCATTTATTCTTTCCTTTACACGGATCAGTCGTCCTGGTCCCTTTGCAGAAAAACAGCCCCAAAGTATGATGTTTCCACCCCCATGCTTCACACTAGGTATGGTGTTCTTTGGATGCAACTCAGCATTCTTTCTCCTCCAAACACGACAAGTTGAGTTTTTACCAAAAAGTTCTATTTTGGTTTCATCTGACCATATGACATTCTCCCAATCCTCTTCTGGATCATCCAAATGCTCTCTAGCAAACTTCAGACGGGCCCGGACATGTACTGGCTTAAGCAGGGGGACACGTCTGGCACTGCAGGATTTGAGTCCCTGGCGGCATAGTGTGTTACTGATGGTAGCCTTTGTTACTTTGGTCCCAGCTCTCTGCAGGTCATTCACTAGGTCCCCCCGTGTGGTTCTGGGATTTTTGCTCACCGTTCTTGTGATCATTTTGACCCCACGGGGTGAGATCTTGCGTGGAGCCCCAGATCGAGGCAGATCAGTGGTCTTGTATGTCTCCCATTTTCTAATAATTGCTCCCACAGTTGATTTCTTCACACCAAGCTGCTTACCTATTGCAGATTCAGTCTTCCCAGCCTGGTGCAGGTCTACAATTTTGTTTCTGGTGTCCTTTGACAGCTCTTTGGTCTTGGCCATAGTGGAGTTTGGAGTCTGACTGTTTGAGGTTGTGGACAGGTGTCTTTTATACTGATAACGAGTTCAAACAGGTGCCATTAATACAGGTAACGAGTGGAGGACAGAGGAGCCTCTTAAAGAAGAAGTTACAGGTCTGTGAGAGCCAGAAATCTTGCTTTTTTGTATGTGACCAAATATTTATTTTCCACCATAACTTGCAAATAAATTCTTTAAAAATCAGACAATGTGATTTTCTGGATTTTTTTTTCTCATTCTGTCTCTCATAGTTGAAGTGTACCTATGATGAAAATTACAGGCCTCTCTCACCTTTTTAAGTGGGAGAACTTGCACAATTGGTGGCTGACTAAATACTTTTTTGCCCCACTGTAGATAGATAGATAGATAGATGGATAGATAGATAGATAGGAGGCGTCTATTATTGTTACAGATACAATTATTTATTCACATATCACAACTTTTGGAAGTTGGGGTCAGAGCACAGAGTCAGCCATGGTACAGCATGGCTCAGGGTTTAGGGCCTTGCTAAGGGGCCCAACGATGGCAACTTGGCAGTGCTGGGGCTTGAACGCCGATCTTCTTTTTCAGATAGATAGATAGATTTTTTTTTATAGCTGTGCTTCAACACAAATACAATCCTGAGAACAACCCACTTCCCCAGTATATACTGTGAAAATATCTATCTATCTATCTATCTATCTATCTATCTATCTATCTATCTATCTATCTATCTATCTATCTAATACTATACTATACTATACTATACTATAGCTAGCTATTTATGCATCTGTCAGTTTACACACATGTCCATCCATCCATGTAGAGCAAATCTAATGACTTTAAAGTAGAATTTGTTCAGATGACCTTATCAAAACAAGAAGAGACAAGCCTAATTGTACCCGACTGCTGTTGACTTCACAGCAGTTATCATAGAGTACAGGATCTCAGATGGGATGTCAGGATTAGATTGATAATTTGTATCTTCCTGCTGAGAAAAATGTCTAAAGGACCTAAGGTGCAAGACACCTTGTTTTATTTTTAAAGGTCTCGCCATTTTAAAGTTACTTTTTTTTGATTAAAATATGTCAACAGTACTGGAAATCAAAGTTTAGATCTATCTCATTGCTTTAATGATTGCATTCTTGTATTAATTATTTGTAAGGTCATGTATTGGAGCTCAGTTAGAATCTAATTAATTAATTAGCCTGCAGTTTTATGTTGTCAGAGACAGAATTAGTAGTAGTAGTAACACTGAACTATGCATTGCATCAACGTGAAGTTAATTAAATGGTTTGTGGTTTATGGTTTGCAATATCATTCTTTTCTACTGAATAATAAAATGTTATTTTGTATTATTTATTCACAATAATGTTCTTCTTGCCCTGATATTTGGCTTAATGTTACATTTCCTATAAAAGACTGCACATTAACATTCTCCGTCTTTAAGCCAACTTCAAATAGGAATTCATCCAGCTGGCCTAAATGCCAAACTGCTTTGTGTTAGTTGTTTATTCTCATCATATAACATAATAAGTATAACATAATGATGTACCTCATACTCATACAGTATGCGATGTGAATATTTAACATTCAGCTCCAGAAAAGTGGCACTTAAAGGTCACATTTTTCATTCTGTTGTGGTGATACTTTGTTCAGAACTAATAACAGACTGCAGATTTGTTTCACATCCCATCAGCAATGTGCAGTTTTTCTACACTATCCTGTTGTTTTCATAAAAACATAATCAAATAAGGGTGAGTCTATGGAGCTTGTTTTTGTGTTTGATGCATTGTTCCATTTAGTTTTACAGTGTGTATACAGGCTGGGGGACAATGGGAGCAAATGTGGTAGCTTAGTGGATAAGGTATTGGACTTTTTATGGGAAGGTTGTGAGTTCGAGTCGCAGGTCCACCAAGCTCCCACTGCTGGACCCACAGCAATGCCCTTGATCCCTTCAGTTGCTCAGTTGTATAAAATGAGATGAAATATAAGTTGCTCTGGATAAGGGCGTCTGCCAAGTGCCAGAAATGTAAATGCACCCCATAAAAAAAAGAAAGAAACATTTTTGGAATACTTCACTATTTTTGCAGATGTTTCTCTCAGTGGTTGCCAATTTTATTCTTCAACATCAGCTTGAAATCTAAAAACTAGTTTTTAATAAGCTCAGAGCTTAGATTTGGTCTTTCACTGACCAAAATTATCCTTATGATCAGCTTTACTTCACCACTTATATTGAAAGTGGGATTATCGTAACTTTAAGTGAATGATTGTCAATTTTATCATCCGAAATATTTGTTTTATAAAATGGATTGATGTGAAATTGTTATCAATTTGAGCCGACGTATTATCACCCGATTTAGCCCGTCCCGGCTGAGACCTCCATTCCTCTTTCCTCTCCTCTCTGTGGCCCTGAGGATGTTTTATATACAGGCTGAGAAATGTTCCTCACTTAACAACTTCTGCTCATTTGGCAGCAGCAGGTGCTGCTCTGTGGGTCGCATCCGAGTGTCAGCTCAAAAATATGGCATGTTTTCTTCAAGGTTGTTTGGTAGAGCCCTGAATCAGCGCTCATGTTGACATGGTGCATTGTATCATACTCACATATATTTCTCAAAACTTTGCATTTCATGAGTTCAGAATTTCCTGTGTGTTCCTTCTCTCTAGCTGCTTGTAATTCACTTCAGACTCATTTCAGCCTTTTTTAAATCTCGCCATCCAGATATGATGGAATATTGTTTAGTAGCTCATCTTCAAAGCATTAAATGATACTCGCTTGAATTGTTTGTTGAGAACGAGTTGCAGGAAATAAATGGTGTTGATGTACTGTGACATATTCTGTTTGAAAGGTGAAACGTGTATATTCATATTTTTTATGGACATGCAGCTGGGAAGAATAGAATTGAGTAGTATAGAATAGAAAAGAATAGAATAACTTTATTAATTTCTGGGAAATTATGTTGTCATAGCATCTCTATTAAAATGTAGTAGGAATTAAAAAAGAAATGCAGAGTGCAGTGGGGATACATGGTGGAAGATACTGCAGAGTAAAAAAGTACAAAAATACTGAGGTAGTCATATGTGCAAGAATAGACAGATATGCTAGATGTGCAAAATAGACAAATGACAAAAAGACATGAATGTGCAAAAACAGACAAATGTGCAAGGAAAGCAGTTGAAATATGCAAGAAATATAATATAAACTACTGACAATAAATAAGGCTACTGAAGTACAGGAGAGTTTTTAGGGCGTGTCCAATAGAGGTAGGGCCCTTTATTGGGTTATAAACGAATGATAAAGGCAGGAACGATTGCCTACATCGTTCCTTCGAGCAGCGAGGTTGAATAAGTTGCTGGATACCAAGCTTAGGTTACTGTCTGTGTGGAGATTCACATGTTCTAACAGTCTAACCAGTTCCTCTGGGTTCAGTGGTTTCCTTCTGCCTCCAAACAACATGCAGGTTGGTGGATTGGGAACTCTAAATTGCTGCTAGGTGTGAATGAGCATGCGAATGTGTGTTTAGTGCACAGAGATCAACTGGTGTCACATCCATGGTGTGTTCCTGCCTCATGCCTTCCTGGGATAGGTTACAGATCCATCATGGCCCTGACGAGGATGAAGTGTTTGCTGAATATAATAAATACTTCGAGATGTTAAAACAGATAAGATAATCATAACTAGATAAGATCACATGACAAAAATGAAACTTACAACAAATATGACACAAAGGAAACATATTTCTTGCTCTCGTTACAACTAACAGACGGTATCACTGGACTGTAAAATCTAGTACCACTCTGATATGGTACCTTTCTGACTATCTGGCTGAAATTTGCTTATACACTGCGTCCACATATCTTGATTAGTTCCCATTCCAGACTTCAAGAACCTCCAGTAAACACTAACAACAAAATCATTGTCACACCCTTATAGCGTTACTGAAGGTTTGCGTGCAAACTCGATAATACTCAGAAAAGTGGCCAATCTGATTTAATAACAGGGTCTAAAGTGGATTAAGTCTTTCACATGAGCAAAATGACATGCCTTAATGAATGTGTAATTTGGGGTGTTTCTACCTAAAATGGAAAAATAGAGTGTGCTGGCAAACACTCTTCAGCAAAGATGACTGCATGTGCAGTTAAAAGTGAGGAAACTTTTGTAGACAACAAAGAAAAAAGAATAAGAGAAGCAGTTTCACATTTTAATATTCACTGATAAATTTAAATTTAACTCCACTTTCAATAGAGCTTCTTTCATTCATTCATTCATTGTCTACCGCTTATCCGATCTATTCTCGGGTCACGGGGAGCCTGTGCCTATCTCAGGCATCACTGGGCATCAAGGCAGGATACACCCTGGACAGAGTGCCAACCCATCGCAGGGCGCACACACACACTCTCACACTACAGACAATTTAGAGATGCCAATCAACCCACAGTGCATGTCTTTGGACCTGGGGGAGGAAACTGGAACACCCAGGGGAGGAAACCCCCGAGGCACGGGGAGAACATGCAAACTCCACACACACGGCGGAGGCGGGAATCGAACACTCTTCTTGCAATCTCGGGAATCTCGGGAATCTCGAACACTCTTACACTCGAAGCTTGTGGGTTGCGATTTCCCCAACCCTGGAGGTGTGAGGCAGGCATGCTAACCACCAAGCCACCGTCCAGGTATAAATCAGCCATGGCTGATTGTAATAGATCACAGTTTTACATGTCACAGTGACGGAATAATAAGAATGTTGTAGGACAAATTATTAGACACAGACACACACACACACTTAAGGGCAGATAGACAACTGCATTTGTGACTTTTAAGTTAAAATTTTGCAGTTATGTATTAGGTTTATGCCAGGTTTCTTATACATACCAACAGTTCAAACTCTTTTAAAATAATAATAATAATAATAATAATAATAATAATAATAATCCACAAATTTTAGGGTTCTGTTTTCTAATGTCATTTGTACATGGATTAGACAGTGTGCGCTCAGTCTTATCTAGTTTTGTTTTCTTATCTTAAGGTGACAGACTAAATAATACACCGTGTTTATTTTCATTACACCTATGACTATATTTCACATGCAACTTCTCAGTCACTGCTGAAGACATGTATTCTCAATGTGTCAGTGAAGCAGACTGAAAAAATGTTTCACTCTGTGTAATATGTTTCACTCTGTGTAATCACCTGACATGGCAGTCACTGATAGACTGCATGAGTCTACAGTCTGGGCTAGAAAGAAATCAGCCCTGGTGTCAAGACAGAGACACGCATACAAAAAATCCAAAACAGCAAGCAAGATCAAGGTCAAGGAACAGGCACAGGTCAGGTGATTTGCATACAACACACTGTAGGCTAGACAAGAACGTGTAGAACTAGACTAGTATTTCAAACCTGGTACTCAAACAAAGGCTTGGCAACTTCAGGAACAGCAGGTGAACTGAGCAGTGATTTTGTGGTGAACTGCCTTTTGAAATTGGTGAGTGCATGGCTGATTGAACACAGACGTATTCAATCAGTAGCTGGATGACTGAATGTAGAAGTGAGTGCGCGTTCAGCAGAAGAGTGTAGGCCATGGCGGCCATGTTTGTAGGCAGTGGAGTTTGATGGAGTGTGATGTGAAGCTTGTGGAAAGTGTTATGGAATTTTGTGGATTGTGATGTGGAATTTTATAGATTGTGATGTACAGCTTGTGTATTGTGATGTGGAATGATTATGAATAGATTATGATGTGAAACTTGTGGACTGTGGAATTTTATGGATTGTGATGTGGAGTTTGTGGATTGTGATGTTGAACTTCATGGATTATGATGTGAAGCTTGTGGACTGTGTTGTTGAATTTTATGGATTGTGATGTGGAGCTTGTAGACTGTAATGTGAAGCTTGTGGGTTGCGATTTCGAATGCCATGGATTGTGATGTGGAACTTCATGGATTGTGATATGAATCTTGTGGACTGTGAAGTGGAACTTTGTAGATTGTGATGTGAAGCTTGTGCATTGTGATGTAGAGCTTGTAGTTTGGTGTGCTGTGACACTCAGGCTCACTTCCTCTCCCCAATCAGTGTTGGTGTTGTTGCACTTGGTTCCACAAAAATCCAAAATAATCCGCTTTGAGACACAACAGAGAATCATCTAAGATATATGCCAGAAATTTAACATTATATATTTGGGATTTTATTATTAGAAATTTAAAAGAGAGAATTTGGAAGGCTTAGACCTGATTATTTCTACCAGTCAGTTAGCCCTGGTGCAAATGTAGAAACATAACCAAAAATAGAAACCCAATTCCCAATTGACTTCCCCAATTTTAATGTTAAACAGCTCGCAGCCACTGAGCATGCACAGTTGGGTTGTGTCATTGATGGATTCAGCTTGCTCTTGGTCCTGTCCTAAAACATGATGTGTGTTATTGGGTTGCCAGTCCTACTTTAGCCATTTGTTTTGCCATTGGGGCTGAAAGTAGGCCAGACTGTGCCTGAGAGCACACATGCCAAATGATTCAGCAAGTTCCCATCTTACAGTGGACGCTCCAGGGTTCCTTCATGGATTCCCACAACTGGACCTTCATTAAAGAAAACTATTCTCTTTTCTCCTATCCTTCAATGGCTCTCTGCCACTTTGACGCCACTTCTTTACATCTTCAACCAGGTGAGATTCTGTATGGAATAGAATCTGTAGCATTTTTATTTTAAGGTGGTATGATGTAAATCTGGTGTAGGTAGGTCTTGCAGACTCATACCATGGTAAGCTTCAGCTAAAAATGGGCATTCTGTCACAAATATTGTCATACATACAACAGCGAGCTTCTTGTGGCGTTTAGTCAGTCCCTGGAGCTTTCAGTACAAAGAGATAGATTACGGGGGGAAAAGACATGCACAGATAACTTTTGAGGAGGAGGAGGTGAAGGAGGAGGAGGAGCTGGGGAAGAAGAGAGTTCTGAACCAGGCTAATCAGAGCGGGGAAATGAGGCGAGTCCCGTGTGGCACAGCTCCGCCTGTAGGCCAACTCGTCCTTGACAGCTCTGATGGATAGAGCTATCGGATCTCCGGAAAAAAAGATGCAGAGAAAGTGGCAGACACACTGCAGGTGTGTCTCTATGGGGTTCTTCCTCTGCATTATTTGCTGGATTGCGCCAACATATGAAGGAGGACGAAAACAAGACACCTGGAGGAAAAGATGATGGAAGAGGTCTCGCTTGCCTCTTCTTCTTATGACCCTCAGAAAGACTTTTCAACCTTTTTCTTAAATGTGTAGACTCCAAGGGCCTTACATTTCTCACTCTCATAACTACAAACCTTTACTATTTGTTTTGCTGCGGAACATATTACTGTGCTAAATAATTCATAGTGGTTGGTAAAATGCTGCAAGGTGAATGACAGAAAAATAAGCTGGAAGTTTAGAGGGATAAAAGGTTTACACTTTCAGGTAAAAATGTTTTTCTTCAGGGTTCTTTGCATAGTTAAGGTGTTCCAAGTCTGCTAAAGGGGTTACCTCAGGGATAATCCTAATTAGCTTAGCTAGCAAGGTCCTCCTCCCTCCCAGATGTCATTAAAATGCTCTTAAAAAACTTTAGAATTCTTATAAAGAAGATAAAGTCAAAATTAAAAACCATGGTAGACATTAAAAATCTTAGAAAAGCAAAAAATAAATAAATTAGTTAAGAAGCAAACAAACGCCATATTACCCAGTTAACTAGGCAAATATTATAATAGTCAAATTAATATTATAGAAAATGTGAATATTCTTACAGCAAACATTTTATTGACATTTTATTGACATAGAACTTTTTTAGGGATAGTGACAAATGAAATCCAACATTTAATATACACAACATCAGGAACGTGACTGAATTAGACTCCATTTTCTATCACATGTTCAAGTTCATCTGATTACACACACACACACACACACACACACACACACACACACACACACACACACACACACACACACAAAACCTGTAATCACTCATTGCAAAATCTCAATCTTAATTTATTTTGCAATGATTCTAAACCTTAAATTTTGTGCAAACTGTCTGGTCTCAAGTTTGTATCTGTTTCTTGTGTTTGTTTGCCAACTGCCTGAGCCATGTCTGTGTTTTTTTTTTACTTGATTCTACCATTTTAGATTTGCTTACCTATTGTTATAAAATCAACCTGCACTTGCAACCATCTCTGATGTCAGATAATTAGTAGTTTATTAGTATGAAGTAAATCAGCTGATGAAATAAAATGAAATAAAGTTGCAAAGGAAATGAAGGAAGTGATGCGATGGGATGCAATGAAGTGATGTGGCTTAGCAGTTAAGATGTTGAACTACTGATTGGAAGGTTGTGTGATTGAAGCCCAGGTCCACCAAGCTGCCACTGCTGGGTTGCTAAGCAAGGCCTTTAACCCTGAATTGATCAGTTGTCAATTATACAATATATGTGAAACATTAAGGTGCAGAAATTTATTCAGTTAGTGTTCGCTAGAAGGACAAACCCCCATCCCCATTGTCTGTACCGCTTATCCGATCTATTCTCGGGTCACGGGGAGTCTGTGCCTATCTCAGGCGTCAAGACAGGATACACTCTGGATGGAGGTCCAACCTACTGCAGGGCACACACAAACACACACTCATTCACACACCATGGCCAATTTAGAGACTCCAATCAGCCTAGAAGCATGTCTTTGGTCTGTGGGAAGAAACCCACCAAGCACAGGGAGAACATGCAAACTCCACACACACAGTGAGCGGGAGCGAGACTCAAACCCAGGACGCTGGAGGTGTGAGGCGAACGTGCTAACCACTAAGCCACCGTAGGACAAACCCAATTAAATTTAATTGTTAGCCAAAGGAATGTTACAGAAATCCAGATGTCAATTTATATTTAAATACCTAATTAACAAAATGCAAGCGTGACAAGAAGAAACTTACAGAGACAACATAAGAAAGAAACCTTGAGAGAAGCTAGACTCTAAAGGGAAGCCATCCTCTTGTGGGTGATTTATTTCTGAGTGACTCTTCTACAAGTGTTTACTATAAAGTCAAACAGCACGAGGCTCAGTGTGAGCATCAATCACAGTGTCTTTGTTTACAGCAGCAGTTCGTTGGTAGAAATCTGCGGTATCCAGGTGAGATAATTCTCTGACAAAAAAAGAAAAAAGAAAAAGAACGAATCTTGAGCGTAAAGTATTTTTGGTAAGAGTAAATCTTTAGGGTATCCATGTGGAACCAGCCACCACAAAAGCAGTATATGAGTCAGGAAGCTCCAAGCAGAAATAGAGCATCAGGATAAATCAGGCAGAGTTCAAGAGAAGACACAATAGTAGAAGTGTGTCAGGATCAGGCTCCGACATCACATCGGGCAGCAGGAGGACACAAGAGTAGAGCTAGAAAAACAGAGAGAGAGAGAGAGAGAGAGAGCAGATGATTAGGTATGCTTCTACCCTACAGTCGATATCCAAATCAATATAACCCTTATGGTTAAATCCTTTGTATCTAAGATCACATAGTTTCACAGAAGGTAAGACCAGGAACTAGGGATTTGTATGGCCAACAACAACGAATTCTTCACCCACAAACATTTTCCGTCTCTTATCTGTGCTACATCTTAATCACTCCGAATCTGGAAAATCACAGGGATGCAATGAGGTGAAATCCGCTGGCACAAGCTAATTCTTTTTCTGTCACACGCTACAAATCAGCTTTGCTCCACTCAATTTCATGCTGAAATCAGATCCAAATGTTTTCATGGAGCTTGTCATGGCTGAAGTTAACACCAAGGCAAAATGGGAGGGTAAAAGGTGACGGCATCACCGTAGGAGATAGGATATATATTATATACAGCAGGAAAATTAATTGTTAGAAGAAAAGGTGCTCAGGCTATATAAGATGTAAGAAGGATGTAAATAAATTTTAAACACATTGTTAGAAATTATTTTAGAAAAATTGATTAATGCCAGTGTTTATTGTTTACTTATTTAGTGATTTTTTTTAAGAATACATCTATCTATCTATCTATCTATCTATCTATCTATCTATCTATCTATCTATCTATCTATCTATCTATCTATCTATCATACAATCATACATACATACATACATACATACATATATACATACATATATAATGGTACTATCTAAGGAATGATGGGATTTCTTGTCAGATGCATCACACCTCTCCAGTTGATTATTTTTCTATAGCCACACATCCTGAAGTGTTTTATTTCTCTTAAATACAACAGAAATTTGCATGTTAAATGTTTTATGTACTCCCTGGTGGTCCAGCAGCAGGTTCACACACTCTCGCCATGTCCTGTTTGGTTCCTAGGCAGGGAACTGACCCAGCCATTCAGGGGTTAACTGTCAGTGCCAGTCCCAAGGCTGGTTAAAATGGGAGGGTTGCATCAGGAAGGGCATCCAGCATAAAACCTGTGCTAAAATCAGACATGTGGATCGAACTGTGGTGACCCCAACCTGGAATCAGCCAAAGGACAAGACGTTTTAAAAAATGCTAAATTCTTTGTTTATTCATTTTGGAACATCCAAGAAAGTTCCTAAGATCTAGTTCCTGTTATCATTTACATTACAGCAGCTACAATACAAATACAATACAGTCATTGTCTTGGGTTGAAGTAAATGCAGGTTGCTGAGTGACGCAGTACTGCAAAGTGCAAAGTTATCTGTCCTGAAGCCCTTCCAGTGGTGGAAAATTTAAACTGACAGCCTTAAACCTGCTGACACTGGAGACTCCTTCCAAACATTTAACATTTATTATATCTACTAGTATGCATGTTCTCTGTTAAAGGTCACACCTGTTAATCCATTTATTATTAGACTTATTATTAGACTTGTTACCATAGAAAAGATAAGGCGGACAAATGAGTGCATTAGTGAAAACCTTGCACTATTGTCAGAGCTGCTGTTGTAAAAAAAAAAGATCATCACCTTCTACCCAAACAAATTCAACAGCACTGTGGTATCAGTGTTCATAAAGTATGTAGTAAAATACTATAGTATACAGTATGTTGTCCATTCTCCAGTTCTGTATTTACATTGGAACAAATTAGAACAAACATAAAACACATACTCTGAAGTGGCACTTTGAGTCATTCACAGCCTCTATTTCAAAATGAAACCATAAGTACACACAAGAATTCCTCCTTACTGCAAAGCTTCAGCATTTACATTAGTTCGGCTAATGAGAAAGCTAACTGGATCATAACATATAGACTAAATCATAACGTATAAAGGTTTTTTCAGCATCTAGAATCCTGCTCTTCATCGTACCATAGCCACGTTTAGTATCAGTAGTGTAATACTGTAATGATGACTAAACCTGAGTAGGGATTGAGACATTTTCCTGTTGCAGGATTGACCTTGTTTCTTGTCCTTCACCTTCATCTTTCCAGCTGAGTAAGTGGGCAGGATGGAATTGGCTCGCTAAGAAGAATTTTTGGCTAGATGTCTGGTTTATTCTGCACAGGCCTCCTCACCTCCACGTACTGGATAAGCTTGCAGGATGAGGTTGCCTTTAAGAAAATGACAGACACTTCCATGCTCTGCTGCCAAGAGAAACAAACACGGTCTTGAACATTTAGCACTAGCAAAGGATTCATGGTAGAGTTTTTTTCTGTTTTTGCATAGTTGTGGGGGAGAGACAGAATGAAAATATTTAGCCACATGTAATCAGAGTGTCTTAGTATTGAGAGCAATTTACTGTCACGGCTGGTTCAGCACACAGATAGGGAGGTGCACTTGAGTTTGCATACACACAGGCATGTATTTGTGTGGGGGATTTAACTTAATCAGCTTATTAATGGAAAGCAAGCCTCATATTGTGTGGCTCTGGAGATGGAACAATTGTCAGTTTCACTGGAGCGTTGCGGATTGAAGAAAGCGCTATTCTTTTCCTTTGCATAAGATTTCACTGGCCTATATATATATATATATATATATATATATATATATAATAATAAAAAAAAAAAAATAATATGGGCTAAATGTAATCCTGGGCTGTATGTAAAAGTCAGGGCTATATTAAGGCATTTTTTTATTCAGTATGTGGATTAGTTTTGAATAATCGACTCTATATAGCCCAATGTATGTAGACACCTGACCATCACAACCAGACATGCTTCTTGAATATTCCTTTCCAATATCATGGTATTAATGATTATAGATTTGGTTCACCTTTTGGTGCTGTAATAACCTCACCTCTTCTGGGAAGGCTGGTAGATTTTGGAGCATGGTTGTGGGAGTTTACTCATTCAGCCCCAAGAGCATTAGTGAGATCAGACACTGATACTGGGTGAGGAGGCCTGGGGTGTAGAGAGCGGTCCAGTTCATTCAAAAAGGCCGAGCTCTGAGTCTCTATGCAAGACCGCTCAATATCCAGCAATGTATGTCTTCATGGAGCTTGCTTTATGTACAGTGGCATTGTCATGATGGAGCAGGTTTGGGTTCCTTAGTTCCAGTGAAGGGAAATTATAATGCTACAGCATAACACACACATATTCAAGACAATGGTGTGCTTCAAACGATTGTTGCAACAGTTTGAGGATGGTCCATATGATCAGAGGTGATGATCAGGTATCTGCATTCTTTTCGTTTCACTTCCAATTTATGATACAGTATGATTTAAACACAAAGAATGAAGAGCTAGGAAAATGCATATATAAATTCAAACCTATGTACAGTTTCTCATTTAAAAGTTGTTTGTATCAGAGCAGCATGCTAAAACATCTGTAAATAAATTCATAATTTCAAAGAACGTTTCTTATTAAACGTTGAGTAAATGTTAATTGTTTTTTTGGCACAAACAATTTTAATACCTGCCATTCATTTTTTCAGTTTTAATAAAAAAAAAAATCACAAATTGCACATTCATTACGGCAGGTTTGTCAGTTCATGTGAAAGACTTAATCCTTTGTAAACCCTGTTATTAAATAAACTTTTTTTTTTGTCTGGTGTTACCGAATTTACACTTGCTTCTACATGCACAAAGCTTTATTAAATCTGGGTGTGACTATAATTTTGTTGTTTTGGTAGTCTTGGCTAAAGCCTGGAATGGAAACTAACATTTTTCTACTTAAAATTTACCCACACCTCAAACCGACCAGCTTCAGTAACTGCTTTTAAACTGGTTTGTGGATCTAGAGCTTATCCTGGGAACACTGGGAGTGAGGTGAGAATTTAGCATAGCCAGTTCACATACCAGCATTTTTTTTTAAAATGTAGAAGCATCGCAAACAACAACTTGACAAATTTCACATTGTAGTCTCATTAGCTGGCCTATTCATTTTAGTTGTCATAGTAACAACAGAGGCGTTCTTAATGTCTTGAAAATGTAAATTTCGATTTATTACAATATTTTACGAAGGCTTAGTGGTTAGCACATTTGCCTCACACCTCCAGCGTCCTGAGTTCGAGTCTTGCTCCCGCTCACTGTGTGTGTGTGGAGTTCTCCCCGTGCTTGGTGGGTTTCCTCCCACAGTCCAAAGACATGCTTCTAGGCTGATTGGAGTCTCTAAATTGGCAGTATTGCGTGTGTGTGTGTGTGTGCCCTGCGATGGGTTGGCACTCCGTCCAGGGTGTATCCTGCCTTGATGCCCAATGACGCCTGAGATAGGCACAGGCTCCCCGTGACCCGAGAATAGATCGGATAAGCGGTACAGACAATGGAGACAATATTTCACATCATCGTTTTAATATGACTTCACAGTGTCCTTATGTGATTTGAATATGATTGGATGAAATCTGATTTTGTTTGCATGTCTGTCTGTCAGGATGCAAAAACGTGACAAAAATAATTAAAAACAGCCCAGCCAGATTTTCCTGATAGCTTGGTTTTCTACAAACACTTTCATTTGCGATCTTTGAGACTATTTGTGTGTGGAGACCAAGATTTGTTCTTCTTCTTTCTATGTTGTCTATAGTGCACACTTTCTTTCTGAGTTCAGATCTTTGCCAACAGGACCTGGTGGTTAATGAGCATTTGCTGCATCACTAACAATGTTCTTATAACAGAATAAAGTATAAAAGACCTGCAGGGTATTGAGTTTTGTCTGAAAAGAGTGTCCATGACGACCTAACCCACTGCTGTTGAGTGATTTCTGTGAAGCACTGGAGGAGTAAGTGTCCTTTCTTGCATTTATAAATATAGTTTCTTTTCCTGAGGCAGTCAAGCTCCTCAATACCCTGCTGAACCCCTGCATACAACACAACAGAATAGAACTAAACTAAACCCCACTACCACCACCACCAGCATCAAGTAGCCATAAATATGTTTCACTAAACAGCATGGAAATGTTTTTTTTTGTTTTTAATTTACTTTCTTAGCATATTCTCGTAAATCCGCCAGATTAATAAGTAATGTTGTTGAAGTTTGGAGAAAATAGCACACTCCTAGGCACGGGTAAGAGTAAAAGGTTTGTGTAAATTTATTTGTTCTGCTGCGCAACAGGACCCGACTCTCTCTGAGAAAACCTCAAAGAGGAAGGTGGTACAAACAGTCAGTCTGTAGATAGATATCAAAACCCTAGCTAGCTAAGTGTGATTTCTTCACAGAGTGTTCTTAAATATCTATCTGCCATAGTGAAATGGACATGAGTCTAATCAATTCATTTTTTGTTAACATATCCCGGCTGTCAAAATGCCAGTGGTGCTCCTGGGCCTGAGCTGCACTGAAATCTTCTTTTGAATTAAAGAAAGAATTTAACTTGACTTGCAATTGAGATAGAACAGAGATTCATATTTCAGTGCAGCGTTCAAAGATATATTTAGTAGAAAATGTAAAAATTCACCACACATATCATTTTCATGCCGCTACAGATGTTTTGCTGTGCACTCATCCATATAGTGTGTATATCTATTTATACATTAAGTGCAGTTTTGGGACAGTATGGTCACTGACATTTTATTTCACCGCCTCTCTGCTTCGAAAGAGAACTCCTCCTACTGTTATGGATGAGTAGTGGACCAGGATACAGATATTCTTTAGGTTATTATTTGTTTTCCTGACCTGCCATTTCGTTCAGTGGAAAAGAGATAAAAGTTAGTTTTGATAATTCTGACAGGTTTGGGATGCATTATTGTCCTAGAGCATTTGTTAGTTCTATTTATTTCTTTGGTTTGTAAGAGAAGAGTGAATACAACAGATCTTTACAATATTTATTTATATCAAAGAGTTGAACAGCATAAACTTACTGTACCCGAAGGTAGAGGTCAGGTTTGTCAGGTTTCACCATGTTTATTCCACACATCATACAGTCCATGCCTAGTTATTAGGTGTAATAAAACCGGACAGATCTCTTCTTACATTCTGTGCACTGAATGACATTTTGAGGTGGACTGTTATACCTGAAAATGCTATTGTGTATGCTGAAAGTTCTGCCTGTAAGCTTAGGAAACATTCAAAGCACAGCGTAAGCAGGTCCTGATCAGAGCTGGTAAGAAAAAAAATTGGTGGATGCAGTGGAACGACTTGTTAAATAACCTGTATGCTTATATAGAAATTCAAAATAGATTTTTTTAGAAAGCCAGCATCTATGTAAATCTTTTTTTTTTGCATAGTTAATAATTGTTATTTCCTCCACTCAGAGCTACTTAGACTTTTTTAGGAAGTATATAGTAACTTATTGAGAACCGTGTTGTTTCTAACAGAAATCTTACATTTACATTTCTGGGATTTGGCAGACACCCTTATCCAGAGCAACATTTTATACACTGAGCAATAAAGGATTAAGGGCCTTGCTCAGGGGCCCCGCAGTGGCAGTTTGATGGACCTGGGATTGAAACTCACAACCTTCTGATCAGCAGTCCAACACCTTAACCACACCTTAACCACCAAGCTCATCCCCCATCTTGAGGAAAATGTAGGATTAATATTAGATATTTATAGCTAGATTTTTATTTTTTATTTTTTTTTTACATGTGCACTAAGTAACCATAAGAAAAAAACAAAGTGATGTTTGGGGGTGACTTTAATAATTAGCACTAAAGTGATCACAGAAGTCCTGCACACTTCTTTCTGTTAGCTCTCAGCTAATGTGATCTCGCACATCCTGCATCCCTTCCCCTTCAGTGAATTCCCTTTTCCACACCGAGATTTTTATTGAACATTTTATTTCAGTCAGATTTATCTGAGTAGCAAAGCATAAGAGAACAATTAAGAGAACAACAGAGTCATAAATGGTGTGCTAAAAAGTGATATGACTAAACAATATATTTTGGCACTTCTGGATTAGTTCTTATAGTGAGCTGTCTTCACCAGTTTGGAACGGATCATCCGTACTCAGCTCAGTTTCGATTAGGGAGTTGATTAGGAAGCCCAGCTGCACTCTAAAATGTAATTAGCTGACTCGAATCGAAACACACAGAAAGGCATTGCCTTGGAAAAATTGAAGAAGGGAAGCAAGATCAAGATGTTGTGCCAGATAATGAGTTCCTTCCCATTTTGTTTAAAGGAGATACAGCAGAGATCTTTAAAGTCTGCATCACACCAATGGTCGTGGAGAAACTCCATACAGAAGTCCTGAAGATTTCACAGCTCCATGGGCTGATAAGAATAGCCAAAAAAATGCAAGAATGGGACATGGGCACTGGCCAGGAGCTTGCAGGAGAGGTTATCTGAAGTTTGTGCAGTTTCCCGGCCACTGCCTGAAGGATTATTTTATCTCAGTTGAGCACACAAAGGAATACTTGTGGCTTATCTTTGGAGTTCAGCCTGAAGGTACACAAAGCAGTAACTTAAGGGTGATTTCATGATTGTGGCACTATTTAACCCTTATGGTGAAGATGATCTTAAAAATAAACTTGGATTTATTTTTTTGTTTGTCAACACTGGATCCGCTTCAAACATGGGTCAGCCCATCTCAGCTGGCAGTGTCTCCATTCTCAAACTGGCTGCATTTTATTCTAATTAAGAAACTGTTGAAAGTCATAAGGTTGAAATTATTACCATAGAATTGCCAAATACACAATAGATGATTCACTGGAATCTTATGTAATGGCACAAGGACATCAGTCTATAATTTATAATGGGGTGAGTGTGTTCAGGTAGCAAGGTTAAGTGGAAAATGTAAATGTTTCATTACTTATAATGGATGATGTTAAATTGATTCACACAACAATGCCAGAATAGTATATGAAACATTTTAATGATTATATTTCAAAGTAAAATGTAATTATAGTGAGCTGCATTGGCTAAACCTGCTGTTTTCAAAGTAATATAGAAAGGTTTTATTAATGTTTCAAATCATTTCTCTGGATTATTCAGAGAGGTTATTGTGTGGACACTTTACCTATGTTTAAAATGTATTTAATCTTTATATATACAGCTGTGAATGTAATATGAGTGGGACACAATAATGGCACCCCAATCATGGAAACACTTGATCATGGACAAATATGGCAATTGAAATAGTTATATATTTTACAGAATGACATCCTTCACACTTATTAGTTAGATTTAATATGATATACATATTTAATCTGATTCTTTTTCTTTCAAATTTATTCTTAATGACTTTTTAGACTAAAAATAAGAAATCAGCATATAAGATCTCTCTCTCTCTCTCTCTCTCTCTCTCTCTCTCTCTCTCTCTCTCTTTTGTGTGTGTGTGTGGTGTTAGCTGAATTTTTATAAAGAAGAGAATGAGATCATAAAAAAATGAAAGAAATAAGTGAGGATGAAGAATAATAGCATTCTAGTGCAGGAAGTTAAATGTACTCATTTCCAGTGCATTACAATTCAAATGAAATGTAATTTGTAATTAGAGATTAGAAAGATGAAAACAGTAACAGGCATCAGCTTAAAGTGGCGAAGTGAGAACACTTCACCAAAATATGTACACTGAGCATTGAAGCTAGGTAATAACTGGAGCTAACATGTTAGAACGCTAGCACATAGCCACTGTAGCACAGTGTAAAGGTATAGAGGGATAGAGAAAGACAAAGCAAACATTAGATAGTTAACACTAGGAGCATTGGTGGCTCAGTGGTAGGTTTCTCACCTATCATGTGGAAGGCCCGGCTTTGATTCCCAGCCACTGGATGCAGTGCTGGTCCCAAGCCTGGAAAAATGGGAGGGTTGCATCAGGCATCCAGCATAAAATGTTTACCAAGTTATTGTGTGGACCAGTTGGTCTGCTGTGGTGACCCTGAACAGGGAGCAGCCAAAAGCAACTTCTTCTATATAGTCAGCATTAAACATCAAACTGTTTTTTGATGGTTATTTGTGAACTCAGACCTCAAATGAATTTGCTTAAGGAAAATTAAAAGCAGTGTGACTTGTATCCAGAGTGAATTGTCACCAAAATGAGGATGGGTTCCCTGGTTCTGCTAATGGTTTCTTTCTCATATCATCTCAGGGAGTTTGTCCTTGCCACCGTCGCCTCTGGCTTTGCTCATTAGGGATAAATAGTAACTTAACTTTAAACTTTAGAATTTTTTTCTATAGTAAAGTTAAGGTGTTTTTGTTTTCCCTTTTTATTATATAGTTCAAGATCTTTAAAATCAGCACAGTCTTGAAAAGGCCTGGAATTGTTCTTTCCACAAAGAAAGTGCCAGAATCCTGCACAAGGTAAGATGCATGAACAGGTCAAGATTCCATTAAAAAAATCCAAAGACTCTGAAATGGAAAAGGGTACTAAAACTAATGAAAGGGCTAGAAAAGAATGAGAGTGAACATTAAAAGAAAGGGATTAAGGTTTATTGATTTTATTGAGTGGCCCAGCAGCAAGCAGCACATTTGTTGAGGTCGTTCTAATGATAATGAATGGAGTGCACTCAAAGCCAAAAAATGATGAAATGCTATATTTAATCCTCTAATCTTTTATCAATGGCCTGTCAGAGTCACGGGTTATGAAATGTGTCACAATTAGTACATCCTCATGACATGAGCTACTTCCTGATATTTTAGTGTCTGCTACATCAGAAGGAGATGATGTACTGTAACATGAGTAGATCTAAGTACCTGTTTACCCTTCATCCCTGCAAACTCCAAATCATGAAGGGTGTGATGAAGCGTCACTGTCTGCATCAGTATCTGTACATGGATTTAACCCTGAAGTGGCTGTGTCCTAAACCCAAGTTTTGGGTGGAGAAAACACCCGGGAAAAGCAAAAATATTGGAATTTTTTAGCATAGACCTATAGCTTTAACACTTCCTCAGTTACATCAGCCGAGTTATAAATGATCTCAACTTGATACTTATCTCTTGTAATCTCGCTCACACAATTAATACATTTGATTTTGTACCTGGCTAAGATATTTTCTAACAAATATAGTTTCCCAAAATATGAACAAACTAGTTATCTAATTAAAACTGAAGTAATACCGAACAGGCAGTTACTAAGGGTAAATGAATAAATACTGTAAAAATCTGTGGATGTTCATGTTAATAAACATTAATAGTGGCCTTTTGTTTGTGTTGTAATCAGAGAGAGAGAGAGAGGTGCTGAGCATGGCTAACCTCCTGTGGTGGAACCCCGCAGTTTCATAACGATCCTGTCATGGAAACCGTTTGACTTCTTAATAAACCAATGAAGAGGATAGTGGAATAGACCAAAGTGCGATTAATATGGATTCGTCTGTGCCAATCTGTTGTTAATTAAAGCCTTAATACCATTGTTGGATGCCATCTAAAAAAGATTAGAAGATTTGTTCCAGTCTTTCATTTCAATAGAAATAAATGGAAAGATAGTACATAATTGATGTAGGCTTGTTAATTGCAATGGTTTCTATCTAAATATTGGTGTAGTTACTTAAATGATTTCACTTTTTTTTCCACTATATTTCTTTCATCCTTCATTTCTTATTGATGTGCTATTATCATTTTGTTAAATACTGGATGACCATTGTAATGCGAAATATTAGATCAGATACTGAACACTGAGCTGCATGACAGCACCAGGGATCCTGGTTCGATCCTGAGCTAAAAGTTTCTGTGTTCATTCTCCCCCTAGGCATGTGGGTTTTCTCCAGGTTCCCAGTTTTCCTAGGTAAAGTAGCTACACTAAATTGCCCAGTGGTGAATGAGTGTGTGAATGTACATGAGCATGGTGCTTTGCAATGGGCTGCCATCCCATTCAGGGTGTATTCCTTCCTCATGCTCGGTGTTCCTGGGATTGGCTTCGGATTTATGATCAGGATAAAGTAATTACTAAAGATGAATAAATGAATAACATTTTAGTTTAGAAGTACAGTACCTTTCAGAGTACCCAAGAACTTTTTTTTCTATGGTAGCACAAATGGTTATGGTTGATTGTTCAAGCCCCAGCATTGCCAAGGTGCCACTGTTGTGCCCCTGAGCAAGGCCCTTAACCATCTCTGCTTTAAGGGTGCTGTGTCATAGCTGATGCTTTGCTCTGACCCCAGTCTCAAAAGTTGTGACATGCGAAGAAAGAACTTATTTTATTAGGTACATCACAGATAATACAAAGCATGTAATAATAATAGTTATCTAGGAATTAAAACAATGATCATACTAATAGTAAGGTAAAATGAAAAATAGGTTTTTCCATAATTATCAGATAACCAAATAAGGAAACTAAGTGTAAACATATGTCATGATGTGAAAGGAAATACAACATGGAAAAGATAATGATTGCTTATTGCTTATATTGCATTACTACTTAATGTTTTTAAAAACTGTTGTAGGGAACGTTAAACTGCATACACAATCATATAGCGGGCTGAACATCTCCAGGGCTGTGGGGCACACCAACACCTGCCTTCATTTTTCCCACCAAGCTCTGATGACTTTTATCTCCGCTCCAGGAGTGACTCCATCCATCAAGGCAGATTTTTATCTCCCATAACGATCCCTCGTCTCTAAGCCTGTCTGGAATCTAATGGGGGGGAACACAGATGGATTGAAGGTGGGAGACCGACGACAGCTCGGGGGCAAAACCATTCACAACCTTCCATCTTGTTTGTGAAAATTGGTAGCTGTTTGACCATGGTTAAGGTTACTTGCTGCTGTTATTGTCCTTTTTTTGTCTTTTTCGAGAAACAGCACTGATCACTGTCATGTACGTCAGTTTCAGGTGGAAGTTTGTTCCATTATCTCCCTGGCTCATGTCAAAGTAGCACATTTTACTAGGTTAATAGTGTGCTTTGACTTGTTTTGGTAGTTTTTACAGACTCCTGGAAGGGAGGTGACAGTTTTGACTTTCTGGTATATCAATTTCAAGTATATCCTCAAGCTAGTACAAATAGCTTAGAAGAATATTGATCTCTTTTAGTACTCATTTAAGTGTTTAGTGAAGTAGTAGGTCTTCAGTCTTCATCTGAATTCAGCCAGTGACTCAGCTCTTCCTGATGCAGTGTCTTTCTTGGATCTTGATGTATGGTGGGTTGATGTAAGTCATGCTAGAGACTACAGACACAAGAGTGGGACCAAGATGATGCTGTGAAAAAGTTGAAAGAGAAGCTGTCTTCTTAGCTTAATGGCTTGACCACAGAGAATGATGCATTGAAGCTATTTTGCACTCTATGTGAAAATAAACATCGTGTAGAACCAATAAGAAGCATCTACTAAAGTAAAACATCTTGCAAAATTCCCATCCAGCTTAATGAACATCCCACAGCGCCACAGAAAAGCATTCACCCCATCACTGGGTCCAAAAGAGCAAGAATGGTTATGCTCTCAGGGTGGGAGGAGTAACATTAGTGCCTCCCCTTTCAATTTTCACGTTAGCCAATTGTGATCACTATGAGCTCATGTATGTGAGGGCAAATGGTTTCCATTAAGTGTGTTTACATTTACAGCATTTAGCACATAGCAATATCCAGAGAGACTTACACAAGTCTCTAACAAAAATATACCCTCATGCTAGTTCACTAGGTCAAGGACTCATAAAGCTAAACCCCTGTTAGGGGAAGGTTAGTACAGCAAGAAAAAATGCTAATTTAAATGATTAAAAATAGATTCTGTGAATACTAATTCATATGCTTGGTGAAATGTTTAGCTGCCTTGTAACAGAGCATGAGTAGCAGTTTGAGAAGGTGGTGGCTTCCTAGATCTCAGAGCTAGCCATCACCCATGAAGGTTGGTAGCTTCCGTATGATAGGAAGAACTAGCTAGTGGGTGAAAATTGGCAGATGACTAAAAGTGGAGAAAATTAGAAAAGTGCAATTTGGTGTAGTTGACAGTCAGTGTGGAACCAAGCGTACCAAAAAGCTACAATTTAACAATAAAATTGTATAGAAAGCTATAAAAAAAAAAAAGAAGAAAACCACCCTTTAGTATGGACTTCATAGCCACAGCGATTCTGATATAATGTCAGATCGCACTGTCTGAATGGAAAGATCAGAAACCTTTGCTTGTTCTGACCTTTCTTACATCTCAGCGCTGATTACCATCCTACGTTAAAAGCATCAGTAAATTTCCTGTTTAAACCTGTCTGTAAAACAGCACCTAGTGAATGATTTGCTCAGAGGAACAGTAGGAGGTCCTCCTTCATCATGCACACCATGCCAAACTGATTAGCTGAAATTTAGAGGTGACTTTGGATGAACAAATTCTTGCAGTCTTGTATAGATGATGAGATTAGTCAGATGTTTTAAACTTTATTTAAAAGTAGTGGCGTATTCACTTTTGTTCATGTGGTTTCTTCTGAAAGTATTGGAACAGCAAGGACGATCAGTTTTGTTTTTGCTACACAGGAGACATTTGAGTTTGTGCTCAAAAGATGAACATGAGACGATAGATCAGACTGTATTTTACGAAACCCCCAGTGTTTAGGAGAGCAAAATATAATTCAACCATATAGCACTTACTATTTGGTTGCATATCCCTTACATTAAATGCTGCTCAGTTGGGGTAAGGTCTGGTGATTGACTTGGCCAGTCTAAAACATTCTACTTTTTCTGCCGATAATCTCCTTTGTTGTGTTGGCAGTGTATTTTGGGTAAAGTTCTTCCCAAAAAAGTTTGAATGCATTTCTCTAAATTAGCAGACAGAATGTTTGTGTAGTCTACTTGGATTCATTCTGCTGCTACCATAATGACTTACATCATAATAAAGATTAGTGAATCTGTTCCAGAAGCAGCCATGCAAACCCAAGCCATAACACTACCTCCACCATGTTTCACAGATGAGCTTGTATGCTTTGGATTATGAGCCAGTCCTTTACACTTTGGCCTTTCCATCACTTTAGTATAGTTTATTCTTTTTTTTCCAGAACGTTTCTAGCTTATCTCTGTACTTATTTGCAAATTTGATTCTGGCCTTCTGACTCTTACTGCTAATTCTAGTAACAGTAGATTGTGAGACCTTCCCCTCTGCCCTTTGGAGGTTGTTGTTGTTGTTTTGGGGGTTTTTCTTCACAGCTCTCAGCTCTCACAATATATTTGTCATCAGCTGCTGTTGTTTTCCTTGGCTGACCTGTTCAAAGCCTGGTTTATAGTATACCAGACTTACCTTAGCTTCAAAATAGCTTGATTTTCTCCCATAGACAGCTCTCTGGTCTTCATGTTGGTTTATTCTTTTTAAAAATTGCAGACAAAACCCTGGTCTCAAATCATGAAAAAGACATTCAGAGCTAATTGTTAATTGTTTAATTGTTATTTGTTTAAACAATCAATCAAACAGAGCACATCAGGACTACAAGAAACATCTGTCAGTCACATGTTCCAATGTTTTTTGATCACTCTAGATATAAATATCAGGAAATTGAAACTGAAATTCTGCCATGTTGTCTCATATGTATTTACAAATGTCTTCAGTATATAGCCAAAACAAAATGATTGGCTTGCTGTTCCAAACCTTTTGAAAGAGACTCTATATCCTGCTCATATCCAGTTGTAGATCTTAAATCTCAGTCAGGAACAGCTGGACAGTTTCCTGCCAGGCCTGGAGAGGGCGCTGGCAGGTGAATCTTGGAAGCCTGCTTGTTTGTGTGTATCTTGTGCCACGCCTTCCCTATTGTTTAATTCCTGCCATGTTACCTGTTCCCCATTAGTCCTAATGTTGTGCCCTATATATAGGGATCCTTTTGTATCTGTCTTCGTCGGTCATTGTTCCATGTTTAATGTTCTAGGTTCTTTGTTTTGTTTTATAAGTGTCATGTCTAGTGTGTAGGTTAGTTTTCTGCATGTCTTGTGTTTTTGTGAATAAAGCAGCACTTTGCTGAATCCCGCGTATGGGTCTCCTTCCACGGTGTGCAGAAATGTGCACACAGCAACCACAGAGGTCCGGGTTCGAACCCTGCATAGGGCGGGGGTGCCCGGACGTTACAATCTCCTAATCAGAGCAGTAATTTTTCAGCATTTATTTATGGATCAGTTGCACTTTTAAATCCAACATGTAAACAAGAACAGCAGATCTGCCTCAACCTTTCACTCTGCTCTCTGTAGACAGCCTAATTGACCTGGCTGCATTGATGCATCCCTCGCATGTTTAAAGCTGCCCAGTTCTCCAATTGTGCCACAGCAAGTAATCAATGACAGCTTGGCTGGATATTAACAGCCCCACACAGGACATTAAAATGGATTTCTAATTAACCAAAGCTTTTATTCTGGAAAGCCATTAAACATGTGACACAAAAGCATGGGGAAATTCTTACGGTAGCAATTTCACTAGTAGATAAAAGATGGAAAAAGTGAGTGTTGGGCTCATCACGCAGCCCTGGTGACTGAACTAATTGAAGGGTTTCCTGCAGCTGAATGCAGGAGCCCATTAAGTGGAACCATGAAGAGTCTTTTTTCTTTTTTCTGATTTAACAAATCATTTTTACAATGAAGATCTAACCAATCTAGACCTGTGAACGATTTGTTTAGCTTTATTAACATTTAACAGTTCCATTAGTAGCAGTTTGGTTAGTGGAATTCGATGAGATTTGACTCAACACAGGAAACCATTATTTCTTCCATCTGTGATTTTCACTGTCCTTCTTTTTTCCCTAACATTTTCTGCCCAACCACTGCTGGTTTATTTTCTTTTTATAGCCCTTTAACTGAAATGCAGACTGGTGATATAGCTGTGCCTGTTGAGAAGGCTACTTTCCTGTTGATGTGTGGAATGTGTGTGACAGCAGGCCTCATGTCTCTGGGCCTGAGGATAGCCAGAGGTCAGCGCCACTGCAAAAACATGTCACTAAAAAGTTCCAGCCTGTCTGCTCAGGACTAATTTAAGCTTTTCTTTTTACACAGATGCCAAAATATTCACAATGGCAGCTGTAATTATACAATATACCGAAGTTTCTTATTATAAACCCATACACTGGAGAAGCTCTGTGCATATTTCCTATGCCATGGTATAACTCTGCATACACAGCATACAGATATAAACTATATGTAACAAAAATTTCAACATCTATAGCGGGATTGTTTTGTCCCAAGAAAATATGTGAGAAAATAGAATTATTTCTAACACACATGTAGCTTCAAATTCATTCTTTTAATGGTGAATTCTCAATCTTCCAGTATGTTTACCACCTCAGGAATAGCCTGCAGTATGTGACACCCAGCAACACCCAGATTGTCACATCAGAGTATAACAAAATATTTATCTCATGGAATTATTAAAAGAATATCTTATTTTACTTGTATAACTGCATATTTTGGGGGTACGGTGGCTTAGTGGTTAGCACGTTTGCCTCACACCTCCCGGGTTTGGGGTTCGATTCCTGCCTCTGCCATGTGTGTGTGGAGTTTGCATGTTCTCCCCGTGCCTCGGGGGTTTCCTCCGGGTACTCCGGTTTCCTCCCCTGGTCCAAAGACATGCATTGTAGGTTGAATGGCATCTCTAAATCGACCGTAGTGTGTGTGAATGCGTGAGTGAATGAGAGTGTGTGTGTGCCCTGCGATGGGTTGGCACTCTGGAGACCTGTGTGGACATACTCATACTGTGAAGGATGAAAAAAATTATATTACACATGGGGCCAGGTCATTCTGATAAAATGTCTGATAAACACGGCCTCATAAGAATTCCAGGAAATTGTTAACATTTCCTCATGAATCACCATATGTCATCTAAGCAAATGTCTATGTGCGGAATGTGTAACGTAATGTTTTTGGGAAATCAGCGTTCCGATAATATATGATTCAATATCAAAACGAAAAATGAATCATTTATATCAATAACATATTGTGAAAGTCTGATTGTTACTAAAGGAAAGTACTCCTACAGCTTTTATTCTTTCTTGTGGCACCTATAATTATTATTATTATTTTTTAAAATCGAAAATTATCATACCTGCCATCCTCATAATTGCACCTGGCCAAAAACAGAACTATCATGCGAATATGTCTTTATTTAATTTGACAGCCAAATCAGTCTGTGTGCTGTCATATCTTCAGTGCACCATATCTAATGACTGTTTAAAATCCTATCAGTCTGCCAAACTCCGTCTCAGTCCATGTCTTCACATTTTTGCCTAATGCTGATCAGAGTCAGAGTCAGAGTTAGGTCAGTATATTCGTGGCGAGATTTGGTTTAGACACATGATTAAGCTGATTTTCTGTGCGTCCAGTTGAATCGAAGTGTCTAGGATGAGGTTTTCCAATTAAAAGACAAGATTTTGCTTTTAAGCTGAAACATTCAGAGGATATGAAATGCTGAAGATATAGAAAAGGGCTTTTCTTTTCTTTCAACTGTAGTGTGCTGTGACCTGAAATCAAGAGTCAATTCAAAAATAAACAAAAAGAAAAGACATAATTCAATATACAGTGGAACCTTGGCATACAAACGCCCTCTTTTACGAATTTTTGCCTTAAGAATTGAAATTTTGCAAGAAATTTGCATCGGCTTACAAAGCATTTTCGTTATATGAACAAACCGAACTGAACCGAAGTTGTGCGTACATCCAGGAGCGAGTTTATGAATTTTACGATTTTTTTTGGTCAGCAAAAGCTGTTTGAAAGAGTCCACCAATGATGCCAACATTGCCTTCTGCATAACTTTAAAGGCTATATGATTTTTCAGACTTTTTTCTTGATATATTGGTGGCGTGGGTGGTCTGTTCTATTTTTAGCCCAAGTTTGATGGCATAGCTTCCTGCGTGGACCCTTGACATGGAATGCTTGGCTTGGGTCAGTTCTTTGTAAGCAGCCATACAGTTTACATACGCTTCGTATTGGTAATATTGCTAATATTTTTGGGAGGCTGGAATTATCTGCATTTATCTTTTATGGGAAAATTTGTTTCTCAATACAAATTTTCACCTTAAGAACAGAACGAATTAAATTTGTATGCCAAGGTTCTACTGTTAATATAAATTATATGTAATACAGTAGATATATAAGAGAAGGCAAGCAATTAATGAAACTAGTTCAAGTCTAGTAGGTCTAATAGAAGACTAGTATTTTGCCACTGTATTGCTGCATGAATTGTCTTAGCTGTAAATTCAATTCAATTCAGTTTATTTGTATAGCTCTTTTAACAAGGGACATTGTCACAAACAGCTTTTAGGAATATAAACATTCAGAATAGAGATTATAAAGTTTAAAATTAAAATCTATATTTATCCCTAACGTACAAGCCAGATGCAAGGAAAAACTCTCTGAGACGATATGAAGAAGAAGCCTTTACTGAATGAACCCGGCTCAAGAGGGAGTCCGTCCCTATCTGGGCAACACCAGAGTGCCTGCCTTTATAAATCATTTCCTTTTCTCTAACTGTTCAATATATATTCAAGTGCAATTGTGTAACCAGGAGCTTTTGAGCAACTTATAAGTATGAGCATCAGCATAATTTCTGAATTCATTATATTTCATACATAAATTCCTTTTTTCTGAAGCCAGTTCAATGAGCATACTGAGAGAGAGAGGTTCATGTAAGGTGTGTGTAAATGTCACATGAATCACTGCAAATTTGGTTTGATGTAACAGTATGGCATCTACCTCTATTTTTCAGCAGGTTATAAAATAGCACTTGATCCAGCACACCCTATTATTTTTGCATGATGAACTAGAAGTACAGTATCAAGTGCTTAAATGATTAAATGATTTTAATACTGCTGTTAAAAATGTAGACTACAATTTTTAAGTAAGGATTCTGAGGAATAGTTTCACTGACCATTGGCCTAGGTTCTTGCAGAGTTTTGTTCGCAGACCTGGCAACTCTGTGTCCATTATCTTTTCTTCAAAATTCAAAAATAAAATCAAACCATATTTTATTTATTTATATACGTATTTTTTTTGGTCTGTTTTGGTCCACTGTCATTTATATAATCTTGTGAAAAATTTGCTTTTGTGAGCAGCTCACTTCTGCTGTTAGATAGGAATCTTCATCTGCTCGTGTAAGCATTTGTATATTCTCTAGCACACTCAGGTTAGCTCCTGTTCCCCTCTGTGCCCACTCTCAGTGCCGTGTGCATGCCCACACGCTGGCTGTCGATGCCTGTCCACCCACAGTCAATATCACACGAGAATGATATTGTGAGGCTGGGCAAAGAAACACGTGTCAGTAATACCAGGACTTTCCAAATGCAGTGTCAACACAGATGTGCATGTTTTAAGCCGATACGACTTGGCAGACTGTCAAAATGACCGCTGGCTGTCCTGCTTTAGCTCAGTGCTCAGTTGATGGTGTGGGGAGAATTGCATCACCGTGACCTGTGGCAGCTGTTTGCCATTTGGCAAATGTTTACTTCATAAGATGCAGGTAATCAATTGGAAACTAGAATCAAATAAAATGAATATTGATTTTTTTTTTTTGTGCTGTCTAGTGGAGAGCTGTTTGTATTGGGCAGACAGGTTTGGATTAATCTCTGTCTCTGTCATAAAACAGATGATATAACAACAGAACTGTCTGTGGAAGTGCAGACAGAGAAGCTCACACTTCATAGAGTTTTACATACTTTTCTAAATACATCTTTTTCTTTTTCTTTTCATTTAAATCTTTTTCAGAGTTTTTCAGTAGTGTTTGAAAAGCCTCAGGGTTGTAAGCAATGTAAAACAGGTCTTTTAGTGGTCAGTCAAGGCAAAACACACCAGCAGAAAAGGTTTTTGTCACGTTTAGTCTTCCATAAAACCCAAAGGATTTCTGATGTAACTGAGTCTTATTTTCTTCAATTTGGTTTTGCTTTGAGGTTATGTAATTCATGTCTAAGATTTTTTTTTTTTGTAGAAACCAGAAAAAGAAAACAAACCCTACTCATTTATTGACTTAAAAAAAACCTTTTATTTGATGTATTATGTAGTTATATCTTTAAATGTAATGCACTTCATAGTGGTGTGACACACCTCTCAGAGCACATGCTTTGTGTTTGCGAATCTTACCGAATCTCTGCTGCTCTACAGATCTCAGCCTGGCAGATGATTTCATTATCATGAATTCTCAAATACATGGAAACAATGATGACATATAATGTCATGTAAAGTGTATGGCCAAACATCAACAACTATTTTTTTCTGCTATTCATTTACATTTCTTGAGTTTGACCGATGCCCTTATTCAGAGCAACTTACATTTTATGCAACTGAGCAATTGACGGTTAAGCGCATTGGTCAAGGACCCAGTAGTGGCAGCTCACATCCTTCCAATCTGTTGTCCAACGCCTTAACCACTTCCATGATCCATACCTTATTCATGATCTTATACTTATTACTCTTAGTCCTAATACCAATTCACTAAACTAGCTAACTATCGTGTTATATTACATTAGCTGCCACTTTTTTAGCCTAGTCAAACAGGTTGCTAGGCAATCGAAGCTTGGAGTTTCTAGTTAATAAATTTCTGAATTGTCCATAAGCAGTTCTCTCAGCATAACTCCTTACAATCCTTCAGCAGATTCTTCTGTACAAACCTGTTCTTTTTACTGTTTTTTCCCTCTGAAGATCGTAACTAACCTCCACAGGTGGAAGGCAGAGGCATTAACTCCACTTGATTGGAGTTAATTTATAGACAGAGCGCTACAGCAGAGACAGGTGGGCTAACATATTGTACTTCAGGAATTTGGGAAATACACCGCAGACTGATCGTATCCACTTGACATGACAGGAACAAATCTTATTTTCTGACTATTTAGCTCTCACAGCTGCAGGCTAAAAATAGGAACATGGATTCCAGTGCTGTTACGTTAATCTGCAGTATGTCACAGATGGCTCAGTTCAAGAAAGTTGTACGATGTTTTTGGCATTGCATTAATTTCAATTCCACTTTCTGACAGGACATTGCCATATTTCGCTTATATTTTAAACAGCATTTTTTAAATTCGTGTATGATGCGCATTGTGTATATTCTGGTGTTTCCTCTAAATATATTAACTCCCTAATTCTCATAATGAGATTTCAAATTCCTGTCTTTATTTAGTGAGTCCCATCTGAAAGGCAGCTGTATGTATTAAAAACAACACTAAAACCCTGCAACTCAATTTGAGCAGGTGTGATGTAGTGGGATTTTGTTCAAGTTCATAGAAATTAAGTCACAAGAAAAGTTACCATTTCCCTAACCCTTTTACATTCTCCAATGCTTCAGGGTTTAACTGTGTGAAAAAAGCTCCAAAGTGCTCTAATTATTTTGGAGTTAAAAAAAATAGTAAGCACCAAGACAGAACTAAATTACACTGAAATTCCAGCTGGGTTTCCTGTGCTACGGTTAACAATTTTAAGACCTTTTGCACCCAAAAAATCTGTCTAGTTCTCTGGATGTTTTATAATATATTTATAATATAATGATTGTAAAAGTTCCTAAAAAGTTGCAGCAACATTTGAAGTTACAGGAACATTTGTAGTTATTGTAGTTATAATTTCGTTAGCATTTGGATGTTTTATTGTCATAATCCTAATAACACTGGGATTCTTTTTGACATTTTCTGCCTGCTTTATTTAAAAAGGCCTTTGGAAAATTTCTAAAATGTCTAATAAGTCCACGTCCATTTCGCAAGTGTTAAATCATCACGGGAACATTATTTGTGAATTATACAAATGTGCTGTTGAATTCTCGATTCTGATTGGTCAGAAGCTGTTCGAATGATTTTCTATAACATCATGGCAAATCTCAGATTTATATTAATGTTCTTGTTCTGATATGTTATCATTTCTACAGAAACTCTTAGCACAGGGGCTTGTATGGTGGATGCTACAGAGAGGCGGATTTTTAAAAATGTGTAATTGATGATATGTTTTTTGTGAGGTGGAATGAGTCTCCAGTTTCAACACTTTGTAGAGGAAAGCCTTCACTGGGTTTATTAGTAATATGACAAGCTGCTTTAGTGCCTTATTAGCTTTAAGAGGAAAAACTAGAGGCTTGTGTCAGAGTGACTGTTTATAATGTAAGTGATAAGAGTAACTTGTTTTGTTTCCATCACACATCAATAAATGTAACAATAAATGATGTAGAGTTCTTTAATAAATAATATTAGATGACATTGGCAAAGTGTTATGCTATAAGTAGAATAAAACACTTTAGATTGTGCTTTCATTGATTATTTTCCTATAACATTTGTAACCAAGTTTTCACATGACACGACATTTTAATGAATGGGCTTGTAACTAATTATCACTTCCATTTGCAGTTTTTCTTAGTGGAATCAGTGCTGCTACAGATGCCCACTGTTGTCATCTCAGCTCTCTGTTTATGCACATCTTAATTGCAGCCCTGTTTGAAATAATTGATCTGAATAATCCACCCTTTTGTACATTCAGCTTTTGTCACGAATGACAGAAAGTGTGCAACGCTGAAATGCCCCACACCCACCCTAGTAACTGATAGAAAGACACTGATCCAGCTGATGGAGATGGAGAAGTGATTGCATTCGCCTCCTTGTCCTCCCTCCCATCTTCTGCCTATTACTTTGAGACTTGGAATCATCTAAAAGTTTTACTTTTCCTCCCCATCTCAGCAGATTTTGAACGTTGCAGATCATATTTTTTGCCTGCTTTTGACACCTCAAGGTTGCAAAGAGGAGATTTGGCTCGAGGATAGGGACCTTTCCCATGACAGCTGCTTGCTCTGTCACTTTACATCAGGGCTGAGAAGCTGACAGTGGGTCTGCCAGAAAGTGCATTAGCCTTTTTAAAATAAATATTATTTTATTTATCAGCACTGGACTTTCAAGTGCATTTAACATTTTAACATTTGTGCAAATACTGTCGCTTTGAGTGTTTAACTTATACTATTATCCACATGTTGTCCAGCTGCAGAGTAAATTTCAATTAAAATCATACATTATACTGATAGTAAAACATGTCTCAGGTGATCCAGTTAAAAGTGGACTGGATATCAACAGAGTTTGGATATCAACAACCTTGTATTAATTTGATTTGATTCTAATCTCTTCATATGTATACAATCATCTTCTTCTTCTTTCGGCTTTTCCCTTCAGGGGTCGCCACAGCGAATCATCTCTCTCCACCTATCCCTATCTTCTGCATCCTCAACCCTTGCACCCACTAGCTTCATATCCTCATTTATTACATCCATATACCTCCTCTTTGGCCTTCCTCTTTGCCTCCTGCCTGGCAGCCCCATGTCCAACATTCTCCTACCAATATACTCACTGTCCCTCCTCTGAACATGTCCAAACCATCTTAATCTGGCCTCCCTAACTTTGTCCCCCAAACGTCCAACATGAGCTGTCCCTCTGATGTACTCATTCCTAATCCTGTCCAATCTTGTCACTCCCAAAGAGAACCTCAACATCTTCAGCTCTGCTACCTCGAGCTCTGACTCCTGTCTCTTCCTCATTGACACTGTCTCTAAACCATACAGCATGGCCGGTCTCACCACTGTCCTGTACACCTTCCCCTTGATTCTCGCTGATATTTTCCTATCACACAGAACTCCCGACACCTTTCTCCACCCATTCCAACCTGCCTGCACTCGCTTCTTTACCTCTTTCCCACACTCTCCATTACTCTGGACTGTTGACCCCAAGTACTTAAACTCCTGTACCTTCTTCACCTCTTCACCCTGTAACCTTACTGTTCCACTTCCCTCCCTTTCATTCACACACATGTACTCAGTCTTACTACGACTGACCTTCATTCCTCTTCTCTCCAGCGCAAACCTCCACCTCTCCAGGTTTTCCTCCACCTGCTCCCTGCTCTCACTACAGATCACAATGTCATCTGCAAACATCATTGTCCAAGGAGACTCCTGTCTGACCTCCTCTGACAACTGGTCCATCACTATAGCAAACAGGAAGGGGCTCAGAGCCGATCCCTGATGCAGTCCCACCTCCACATTGAACTTCTCTGTCTGACCTACAGCACACCTCACCACTGTCCTGCTCCTCTCATACATGTCCTGCACCACTCTGACATACTTCTCCGCTACTCCTGACTTCCTCATACAGTACCACAGCTCTTCTCTTGGCACCCTGTCATATGCTTTCTCCAAGTCTACAAACACACAGTGCAACTCTTTCTGACCATCCCTATACTTCTCCATCAAAATCCTCAGAGCAAAAATTGCATCCGTTGTGCTCTTTCTGGGCATGAAGCCATACTGCTGCTCACAAATGTCCACTACCTTCCTTAACCTAGCTTCCACTACTCTTTCCCATAGCTTCATTGTATGGCTCATCAACTTTATCCCCCTATAGTTACTGCAACTCTGCACGTCCCCCTTATTCTTAAAGATCGGCACTAACACACTTCTTCTCCATTCCTCAGGCATCCTCTCACTCTCTAAAACCCTGTTGAACAAATTAGCTAAAAATTCCACTGCTGCCTCTCCCAGACACTTCCAGACCTCCACCGGAATGTCATCAGGACCAACTGCCTTCCCACTTTTCATCCTCTTCAAAGCCTTCCTGACTTCATCCTTTCTAATCTTATCTACTTTCTGTTCCACAGAGTTCACCCCTTCTACTCTTTTTTCCCTCTCATTTTCCTCATTCATCAGCTCCTCAAAGTATTCTTTCCATCTCCTCTGTACACTCTCCTCACTTGTGAGCACCCTTCCATCTCTATCCTTAATAACTCTAACTTGCTGCACATCCTTCCCATCTCGATCCCTCTGCCTAGCTAACCTGTACAAGTCCTTCTCTCCTTCTCTAGTGTCTAACCTAGTGTACAACTCTTCATATGCCTTCTGCTTGGCCTTAGACACCTCCCTCTTCACTCTGCGCTGTAACTCCTTGTATTCCTGTCTATTCTCTTCAGTCCTGTCCATGTCCCACTTCTTCTTGGCTAACCTCTTCCTCTGGACACTATCCTGAACTTCCTCATTCCACCACCAAGTCTCCTTATCTTCTTTCCTCCTTCCAGATGACACACCCAGCACCTTTCTCCCTGTCTCCCTGATCACTTCTGCTGTAGTTTCCCAGTCATCTGGCAGCACTACCTGACCACCCAGAGCCTGCCTCAACTTCTGCCTAAATTCCTCACAACATTCCTCCTTTTTCAGCTTCCACCACTTGGTTTTCTTCTCTATCTTTGACCTCTTCGTCTTACAGACCATCAAAGTCATCCTACACACCACCATCCTATGCTGTCTGGCTACACTCTCTCCCACTACCACTTTACAGTCACTAATCTCTTTCAGATTACCTCTTCTACATAGGATGTAGTCTACCTGTGTTCTCCTACCTCCACTCTTGTAAGTCACTCTATGCTCCTCCCTCTTCTGAAAATAAGTGTTAACCACTCCCATGTCCATCCTCTTAGCAAAGTCCACTACCATCTGTCCTTCCAGGTTCCTTTCCTTAACTCCAAACTTGCCCATCACCTCCTCATCACCTGTGTTCCCCTCGCCAACATGTCCATTAAAATCCGCTCCTATCACCACTCTCTCACCCGTGGGAATACTCTCCATCACCTCATCTAATTCACTCCAGAATCTCTCTTTCTCCTCTAACTCACAACCTACCTGTGGGGCATAACCACTAACAACATTCAACATCACCCCTTCAATCTCTAACTTCAGACTCATCACCCTGTCTGACACTCTCTTCACCTCCAGAACATTCCTCACAAACTCCTCCTTCAGGACCACACCTACCCCATTTCTCTTACTATCCACACCATAATAAAACAGCTTGAATCCTGCTCCTATACTACAAGCCTTGCTACCCTTCCACCTGGTCTCCTGTACACACAGTATATCCACCTTCCTTCTCTCCATCACATCAGCCAGCTCTCTACCTTTCCCTGTCATAGTACCAACATTCAGAGTTCCTATTCTCAGTCCTACACTCTTACCTTTCCTCTTCTCTCTCTGTCTGCGCACTCTCCTCCCTCCTCTACTTCTTCGACCAACAGTAGCCCAATTTCCACCGGCGCCCTGTAGGTCAACGGCGCCGATGGCGGTCGTTGTTAACCCGGGCCTCGACCGATCCGGTATGAAATTCGTACTGACGATTCGCATGGTTAAATTTGGCAATGTTTTACGCCGGATGCCCTTCCTGACGCAACCCTCTCTATTTATCCGGGCTTGGGACCGGCACAGAAGTCACTGGACTGTGACCCCCATGGCTAGATTATATGTATACAATCATATGCCACTTTAATAGAAATGCCTGTAAAAAAAAAAAAAAAAAAAAGCCAATCATGTAGCAGCAGCACAATACTAAAATTCATGCAGATACATGTCAAGAGTTTCGGTTAGTGTTCACATGAAACATCATGTGTGAATGAGGGCTACAATATCTCAAATAACCACTCTTTACAACTGTTGTTAGATGACAGGAATCTCACAAAGATGTCAAACCTTGAGACAGATGGGGATACTATAGCTGCAGAAGACCACATTGAGTTCCACTCATGTCAGACAAAAACAAGAATCTGAGGCTACAGTGGGTCGTAGTTACCATAGCTTTCCTGTCAGCTCGATAGAATCCTCTCATCAACTGATCCTCAGTGGGTTTTTTGTTTTTCACAACTCCATATACTGCTGTGTGTGAAAATCCATGGAGATCAGTGGTTTCGGAAATACTCAAACAAGCCCATCTGGCCCCAACAACCATGCCACAGTCAAAGTCATTGATATCACCTGTTTTTCCATTCTGATGTTTGATATGAACTCAAACATCTGCACTAAATATATAGTAGAAAGACTAGTAAAATGTAATGAAATGATCCCCTAGTTAAAACTACAAGAAGTTATTTAAGGAAACATGATAAAATGGAGTAGTGTATTACTATGGAAACTTAGCTGTTATTGCTCCACTGCTCGACAGTTCTTTTTAAAGTCTGATCACATGTCCTGATTAGAGATGCATTCAAGACACATACATGCATTTGTCTGCATTTGTATGCAACTAGCTATCTGTCTCAGAGTGCTCTTTCATGCCATCAGCTTCCATAATGCAACAGTCCCCAGTGTCTTCTACTCTACTGATTGACTCAAACACACACACACACACACTCGACAGTTAATTGTCATTGCATAGAGATTGCACATGTATTTCAGGACACACACACAAACACACACACACATACAGACATCTATCATATGTACATATACACTGATTTGTTTCATTGTTTCTTTTCTTTTTAATATTTCTATTTATCTTATATAATATTTTTTGATTTTACATTATTTCTTGGAGTACAGATTTTTCTTTTATATTACTCCGCTGTGTCGACTTGAATTTTATCACAAGGGGGCAACTGACATGAGAGATGAGGTTAGGGATGAAATGAGATGAGATGAGATGTACCTTTAATAATGTAGGGGGATTAATAAAGGTACATCTCATCTCATCTCATATCATCTCTCATCTCAGTTGCCCCTTTTAATGAAAATCATCCGGATCACCTAGGACGCATTGTAATCTCTCAATCTCTCAGCTCTCCATGAACAGATCCTGTGTAGAGTTGACAAGCACTAATTCATAATTCATTGGCAATTTAAAATGAGTTAAAAAGTCAAAGTTAATGGGACATTTTATATAAATCTGTCCTGCATGACAAGGTTAAACAGTTGCAGTAATAGTGGCAGATAGAGGCAGTTGTTGCTGTTCTTTTTAAAATGATCATTAGTACTGATGCTTTGGTGGCTGAGTTTTTAAAAATCTCACAGAAATGCAATCATGAAAGCAGGGTCTTCTGATTTGTGATGATATAAAGGTTAATAGGATCCAGTAATAACTTTAACACACCAGCGAACAAAGCAATTTTGCCAAATAGTGCTTACTTACAGATTAAAACCTTGCCCTTAAAACGATGCAGGTCTGTGTGGCATTAAAGTGGTCAGATTAAAATAAGAAGCAAGATGTTTCTATGAAAAATCTGAACTTCATTGCACCACCTCCAGACAAATTATAGTGAAATTATAGTAAATTGGTCTTTGTTACGGCCGGTAGTGTCCGGCAGGATATAACAGATCCAAACGCGAAGCTTGACGTGGACATCGGGGTTTTATTAACATAAAACATAAAACATGGAACAGGAACAGGAACAGGAACATGAACATGAACATGAACAGCGACACTACATCAGCCTACACACGAACAAGGACTAGCAACTGATAACGACACAGACAGGACTATAAATAGGAAACATCATGACACATTAGGAACAGGTGAAGATCAATCAACACACATTAGGATAGGGCGGGGCTTAACTACACACATGGCCAACATAAACATAAACAGACATGACAGGACAAACCCCTACTGAGAGCCCCCTAGTGGTCCAACCTCAGCCCTGCTACCCGTAACAGTCTTATGGTGGCATATTTTCATCATATTAGTGTCATTTTTACTATTTACTTTAACCATCTGTAGCTAAAGCAGTAAGCGCAAAAAATGTACTGCAACATTTCTAACGGTATTTTATCTCTTTTTTCCATGACTCCACTTGCTGTGGCCCTGGTGTTTGTTTACAGGTAAGCCTACCTTTTTTTTGGTTTTAATGGAAAATGTGAAATGTTGCCTCCTGTGACTAAAGAGCGAGTAAATGGGAGGCAGTTCAAGGATTTTAGCTTAATTAAGGCATAAAACATCAGACAGTTAAACATTTTCAAGGAGCCAACAAAGTATCTACATATCTATGGGCAACTTTGATGTGGTGGAAAAATATTTTAAAACATTACCACTGTTTACTTATCAATTATTATCAATCCTGAACGATGCATGACCATGTGATGAGAAATCTTGACCCCCTCATCTTTTATGGACGGTGTTTACATTTACTACCTCATGCTTTGACCCTGACTTTCTAAGCCAAGTAGCCTCACTCACCATTTAGACAAGGCTCATGGGCCACATTAAAGGCAGGGAATGGAATTCTTGGTACCTCACAGCAATTGGTGCAGAGCCGTGTAGTAAATATCAGTGAAATACAGGTGATAGTTAAAGACGGCATCAAAGCTGATCTGTGACCGGGCTGTGATTACTGAAACGCAAAGCAGCTGGCAGCTGTTCGACGCTCTGCCGAGGTCCACTCAACATCTGTAAGGGTACATCTTGATTTAGAACAAACAGTTGTTGAGGGGTTTTAGTGCTGCCTCGGCTTTGCAGAGAGAACAGACTTGAAGAAGTGGAAAAAAGCATTTGGCAACTTGCAGTTGGCTATTTTGTGTGATGGCACAGTCTTGGAGGTGGAAGTTCACCGAGCTCTACGCTTCCAACCCTAGCTAAGGCAGTACTCATAGTCAGTAATATAAGACAGTAATATATATATATATATATATATATATATAATTAAAATGCTGGTGCATTTCATAACATTACATGAGAAATAATAAGAAAATATGGTTGTAAAATGAAATCTCTCTTTAAGAAGGAACTCAGACATTGCATTGTTTTACTTGGAACTGACATTTGATTTGATTTCATTATTTCATTTATTATTTCATTATGTACATAAAAGTAATAATTCGGACAGCTAGTGATTGTACATAGTGTAAAGCTAATCTTTGGTTTCACGTCTCACTAATAAAAGCTATAATACCGCACATGCCTTACACAGAATTTGATTACTTTGGGGAGGCTTTTATTTTACTTATACCACAGCAAATGATTAATGTTTACTTATGCAAGGAAAAAAAACATTTTTTTTATCTCTTTATAGCCACATTTAATACTGCAGAATGGCTGCAAAACAAGTTATTCTTTGTTAAATTCACATGAGCATGGTGGCTTAGTGGTTAGCACATCTTCCTCATACCTCTGGGGTTGGGGGTTTGATTCCTATCTCCGTCCTGTGTGTGCAGAGTTTTCCCTGTGCTTCAGGGGTTTCTTTTGGGTATTCCAGTTTTGTCCTCCAATCCAAAGACACTGGCGTCTCTAAATTGACTGTGGGGTGTGAATGGGAGAGGGATTGTGCTGCTGTGCCCTGTGATAAGTGGATATCATGTCCAGGGTGCTCCAGGCTTCCTGTGGCCCTGTGTAGGATAACCAGTACAGAAATGGATGGAGGGATGGAAGCAGTCACCTATCTCTCTTTTTTCTCTCAAGAGAAATGTCATTTTCATTTTATCATTGACCTACTTTAAAGGGTTCACCAAACAAGTCCCTGAGAATGATTTATATAGTAATGAATGAACCTTAATATAAACCAGGGATTTGTATTACAGCAGTCAGAGCTGCTGTAATAGCCAATTAATCAACACCTTCTAACCAGATTAAAATTAAAACTGATTTTACAGACCTCTGGGAAAAGTCCTAAATAATGCAACTTGAATTTAAGAACTGAAAAGTCTAAGTAGTTTTAGGGTCATAATATTATAATACTAGAGTGTATACAGCAGTGCATTTACTGTAGCATCTTTACAGAGTTTATGGGAATTATGTATAGGTCAAAGGTTTATTGGGAAATACAGCTCTTTTTCAGGGTAATGGGGGAAGAAATGCCAAGACCATGACCGGAGATGATGTATTAGTTCTTAAAAAGGGCACAGAGCTCTTAGGCTGCATGTATAATGTGCAGACTAGGGATGTAACTGAATGTAAATGCATCCCTCGGCTTGAACATATCATATGTCCTAAACGGATACCAATACAGATATTAATAGGAGGCGCACTTTTTTTTTTTTTGGAAGTTTACTAAAAAGGTACACATGGCACTAGAGGTCTGCATCAGAATCCTCCAGAACAAATATGTGAGCAGGAGGTTTTTACTTTCAAGCAGGCCTGAATGACCAGGACTAAGAAAAAACATATTGCGCAATTTTTTTTTTTTTTTTTTTTTTTTAGCATTTGTGACATTGCTGACATTTCTACCTCTGGGGTTCTCCCTGTTCTTCCCAGGGAGCACTGTGGAAAGCAGCAAACAAAAAATAATTCCCCTTTAGGTCACACTCAAGGTTGAAATCTGAATACTGAGCTAGATATTTGCAGTAATAAATAGATTCAGATAGAGATACTATACAGATAGTGCACATCTAATGTACTCTATAGGGCTTTTCACACTGATTAACTCCAGGTTATTATTTGATTTTAACCCCAGCTACTGGAACATTTCACACATGTAATTTAAAACCCTCCAAAGCAGGGTTACACGGCTTTTGTAAACCCGATATAGAGCCAAACATGTGTACATTGTACAATCAGAAATAAACTAGTATGAATAATTAAGAAGTATGAACTGACTTGTAACTTATAAGAACTAACTACTAAAGGGAAAAAAAAGTTTTATGTGGCAACATATTTCCTTAGAGATGTGAAAGAGTTAAAGAAGATATTATTTAAAACAGTTACATGCTGTATTCATCCAAACATGGCTGATGTTACGGCAAATGTGCAAATTAGGACATTAACCTTGGGTTTCAGAATGTACCGTGTGAAATGTCAGATTATTAATTCTCAGGATTGACTGTTAAAGTATGATAAGGACCGGTTAAAGTATGATAAAGATAAACCAGGATTTTGTTTCCCTGAGGTTTACAATGATCCAGGGATATCTATTTTAAGTGTAAAAACCCCTCATAAGTAACTGCACACAGCTGTTTTGGCTTTGTATCCATTTTTTTTTTGTCATTAATTGCAAATAATTTTTAATCAAGTCCTCTTTAAAATTATATTAGTGTCTGTAATTAACTGTACAGTCCACTAGTGAATCAAAGTCCATTCATAAAAGTCTATTTATTTATATTCCTCCCATCACAGAGATAAATATTCTCAAATTAAAGATGACATTCTGCTTGCTAAACTCATCCCTTCATTTCATCTCCAGGTTGAGACATGGGGCACCTTTTACTTCAGATTTACACAACACCGTTCATTTAACTGTAATCTTTGTATTAATCATCATTTAATGCCATGCAAATTGCTTTTCATGGAATCTTGGTTTTCTGAGGAGAGCTTTTCTTTCTCTCTAAATGTCATAGCGTGAAACCTGCCGATGCAATCTTTTCATTAGCTTTAATGTTTGTGACCTCAAAGGGCATGAGTCCAGAAACAAGCGAGTGAGGTAATAGATAGACAAAGGTTAGATTTGTATGGAAATTCATTTGATGCTGGGTTCTGAATCATATCTTAATGCATAATTACCCGTTCCTAATTTTGTATGTGTTTACAGTGAAGAGGGAGGTTGTAATTGATGGTTACGTAGGGCAAGTGGGCAACATGGACAAGCACGGTGTGAGTACAAATGTATAACTGTGTATTTACTGAATAAATTAAAAAATAAGGAGCATGAATGACTGCAGAGTGAAAATGCCTGACCGCTCGCTACGTTTGATTTAGAAAGTCTTTTCTTTATTCAGTCTATTACTTGATAGAGCTCTGTGTGGTTTTAGGGAATAACATATTGACAGAATGTTTTGTGGTTCAGAAATAATCTAGCATTCAGGGGAAGAGCTATTTAGACAATTGGAGGCAATCATTTTATACATAATGAAAATGAACCTTTGCAGCTTCTGCAAATTGAGCCTCAAAGACAAACATTTTTTTTGTGTGTGTGTGTAGAGTGTGTATACTTCTTGAAAAACTGCATTTCATATTTATCAAGCTGCTATTCATAGTGAACCCGGCCTCACTGGTGTGAGACTTTATCCTTATTCACTTGGAGACCACAACAAACCATTTTTCTGCAGAAGATCCTCAGCTGGGCTTTGTAAATGCTGCAGGAATGTAGTTCTCTAGTACATTGGTTCCCCTACATTGCCCCCTCCCCACCGCCTTACCCCCCAACTGTGGCCCAAATGTGTTTCCTTACCCAAGCAACTGCAACCAGAAACTTACTAATGACTTATTCATAAAGTTCCATCTGCCTACTGCTGAAGGAACGCAATTTCTCCCCAAGTTTAGAAGAATTACTCCTGACTCTACTGACTCTGCAAACAATGTTATATAACTGATACTTTACTTACCCTGGACTCCAGTGAGGCTTTTTTTCTAGAGTGATTCCTGATTTATCTGATTTTTCTGACTACACGTTTAATAATGTAGCACAAATCTCTCTAGTGGGTGAGTTTGAACTTTTTTATATATATATATTTTTTTAAAGATAGTACTGTATATATGGTACAGTATCGAATGGTTATTTTTTCGATACTTTGAGATGTTATTTAAGGATTTAAAAAGTGAACTTGCATGTTGTTAAAGGAAAATAATCAAAGACAGAGTTATTATTACTACCCTGAAGGTTTCCAATAGCATCATGCCTTTTTATTCCAATTATACCACAGAAATTTGCCAATGAGAATTTTTTTATTAATTGAAAGAATGACATCACATTTGATCTGTTTATCTTTACATTTATTATCAAGTTAAACCTTGTTACTTAGTTATAAACAGTCATTCCCTCACCAACTTAAAACTCATTTTTTCTTTTTAATAATAGGTAATACACCAACAATAGATAATTAATATGTTTGTTGTATTATAGAAACTATAGTGTATTCGAATAACTACATTAATGCAATTTGGCAATACTGCCCAAGTTGTGCTGTTATAGAAAATTAACATACTTTGGCCAGAAAATCAGAACTGAAATGAGAATACAACATTACTTCTTACCTTCCTTCTTACCTTCCTACCTCAAACTGCGAGTTTTACACTGGTCGCTAATATACAATTAATGTACCGTTAATGTTTCCACCTGTACTGACTGTAAGCGTTGGTAATTGAATTGTTTGCACTGGCTCACTTTTTTATACAGTATAATACTGCACTATTACACAGTGTATATATAATTATAGATGCAGTGTATCTATATTTTCTACACAGTAAATCTTGGTTAATACTCTTAGATTTCTTTATATATTTACGTTTATTTTTGATTGTTGTGCACCAATACACCAAGGCAAATTCCTTGTACATGTGAAACCCACAGTACTTGGCAATAAAGCTGATTCTACTGAGGTGTATATATATGCTTTTTTTATATAAAGAAGTTTTGTACTTGCCTTGCACTTGCATTTACCTGAACTTACAAAGTCATAGTCATTTATTAGCTACATCAAATTACGCACTAAATTAATGATAAATAGCACACGAATGACCCTGAGGGAAGAATTCTTGGGTGAATTTAAGCTTTTCACAGTGGCATGTGAACCTTTATCAGTCTGCGTTGAAGTACATTTTCTGAAATTAGCAGCCTGAACCCAGAAAGTCAGGCTCTTTTTGTAAGTATTAAGAGATTCTCAGAAAGGTAGGTACAGATGGAAATAAAAGTATATATAAGACTTTAACAAACTTAGGAATCAAAACAAAGATGAAATCCAGAAGCAAGTTGATAATGCAGGCATTGGTCAGATGATCAAGAAAACACATGAAGCAGGTAAGACTATGGACAAAAAAAAACAACAACAGAAAATCAGAAATAGGACCAAAAACAGAATAGAAATCAAAACATAATGGCTTGGTTAGAACTAGAGCAAATTGAACTCAAAGAATATATTTAGCTAGGTGAAAGTACAGTGTTTTATACTGAATAAATTGGTTGTTTTCATTTTGGCAAGAGACAACAGGAAAAAGCAATTCCTGGGTTGTCTTTATACACACAACAAAGAACAAAAACACTTTTCCTCAGGATATAATGGAATCTTTACCATGTCAATTCAGGCAGAATATATATATATATATATATATATATATATATATATATATATATATATAAAATATGTGTGTGTGTGTGTATATTATGAGGTTAGTTTAGTTTAGTGCTGTGGCCTGGATTTGGTACCCGGCCAGAGAATCAACCAAGCCACTGGGGGTTATAACTCAGTGCCGGTCCCAAGCCTGGATAAAGTGTAAGTGTTGCATCAGAAGGAAGAAATCAGATGTGCAGATCAGATAATCCACTGTTGTGGAAAACAACAGAAAAACAACAATCATGTAAACTTTCATTTAAGGTCCTGGTGGTCTAGTGGCTAGGATCTTGCACTTTCTCTTCCGTGTCCCAGGTTCACTCCTGAGTGCTGTGCAAGTCAGTGCACCCTCAGTGCCAGCCCCAAGCCCAGATAAAAATGGGAGGGTTTGCAAATGGAAGGAAATCCAGCATAAAACCTGTGCCAAATCAAATATCTGGATCAATGATCTGCTGTGGGGACCTCTAATGGGAGAAGCTGAAAGAAGAAAAAAAATCTTCTGGCTGTTTTATAGTCTTTTCAAACTGGTATGCCTTATAATGACTGACTAATAACAATAATTGCATTTTCCCACCTTTACATTCAAAACTAATCCAGTCTGAGGAGCATTTTTACAAAGATATTTTTTAAGAATGACATTTTCATCTAATCTCTTACACTGTTTATAATGATATTATTATGTAAAAACAAAACAAAAGGATGTTAGAAAAAAATGCATTTTATTCTGTATATTGAAAGTCACAGTTGAGGTAAATGATCATACTGTACACCGCAACCTGCAGACAGTTGGACACTGTAACACATTATTGAAAACACTGCTGTCCTTGTGATGTTTTCCAGAATATATCTTATGGAGCTTCTTACCAAATAAAGCACACGTAATGGAATATTTTAATCTCTAGAACTTTCTGGAAAACACCAGAGTGTTGTAGATCAGCTGATATGGTAGCTGTGATTGTAGCTAACATTTCTGTGCATCAGGGGTCAGTACTTTTCCAATTCACCTACAAATCCCAATCTAAAAATCTATATATTGAATGCCATTGTCCCACATTCACACACTGTGTCACATACATTTTTTCCCATAAATGTTGAGATTTGTTTGGCTCCATTTCTTCATCATAGTCTTCATTGTTGAAGGAGAAGGAAAAAAAGCTTCCGTGAAGGCTGTGGTTGTTCTGTGCAGATTGATCAACAGAATTGCTGCAGTCAATACCACTCTGCCAGAGTGCTCTTTGACAATAGCACCATTCAGTCGGACTTTTAAACTCTTGAAATTGTTTTTCCTCTGCAATCTCTTCATCACCTTCCATTGTTGAGCCTTAGCTTTTCTTGCTCCCAGACAAGCTATGGACTGTATATGCACACATAGGAGGTGCTGATTGATCTCATTGCCTCAGTGCACCAGGCTAGCGTCTTAAATCCTGCCTGAGGTTTACCTATAACACCTATTTCCTGTAATAGAGAGTAGAAAGAGAGCTGTCTGTTTTTATTACATTAAATAATATCCTTTCTTGTGTTGTTAAAATTTTCTTGCTGCGGGTGAAGAGCATGAGCACCAGTGAAGTGTCAATACCGCTCTATCTATCTATCTATCTATCTATCTATCTATCTATCTATCTATATCTATATATATATATATATATATATATATATATACACTCACACATTATATTATATACATTATATACATATTTTATTATATATATATATATATATATATATATATATATATATATATATATATATATATATATATAACATTATATATATATAACATTATATATATATAACGTACTCAAGAACACTCTTCAGGATAAACGCCTTTGTTAATCAAAATGATCTCATTATATTTAGCACAGGAAATGACCCACTGGTAAATCACTTAATGATAGAATATTCAGGTTACAGTTTGCTTAAAATGTACACACAGCAGTATCTCACTATCAGTACCTCATCATGAGAGTTTAGCCTTATAGCAGAGTCAATAAGCGGAGTCAATAAGCATAAAACTATTATGCACACACACACACACACACACACACACACACACACACACACACACACACACACACACACACACACACACACACTGGAAGATAGATCGGAAATTCCATTCATTCTTTTCATTCTTGTGATTTTCATTTCACAGTTTTAAGTTCACGGTTGTTCCTTTTGTGTAACTTGTAATCCGATTAAATGAAGTGTGCTTAGTCTATTTATTTCACGTGTTTTTCTTTAAGAAATAAAATGAAACAAAATTAAGTGAGGATGCCGATAAATAGAACAGAATAGCCCTAATGGAAACTAAGTCAAGGAAGTGTTTTACACAGATGTGTAATCACTGAATACACCATGCAATAACAGCTGGTTTAAATCTACAGTCTGGGCTAGAAAGAAATCAGCTGCATGTTTGCTTTCATACCATTACGTTGTTTTTGTTTCGAATAATTAGACTGCAAAAAATTACCTTAGCAAGTAAAATTACTTGCAAACAAAACCCCAACAACAACAACAACATTTCTTATGAGATTTATATAAATCAAATATAATTTTATTGAGCTTGTTTTTAGATATTTACTCATTTTTAAAGTTTTACACTGTCTTCTTCTGTTGCATTGGTGGCTCAGTGGTAGGTTTCTTGCCTACCATGCGGAAGGCCTGGGTTCAATTCCCAGCCAATGCCCCAAACCCAGCCACTGGATGCAGTGCTGGTCCCAAGCCTGGAAAAAAAATGGGAGGGTTGTGTCAGGAAGGGCATCTGGTGTAAAACCTGTGCCAAGTTGTGTGGACCAGTTGGTCTGCTGTGGCAACCCTGAACAGGGAGCAGCTGAAAACAACTTCTGTTCTGTTGCTTTTTCTCTAGACACAGTTACTTCAGAAGAATTATCAGTGAATTGAATGAGACTATTTCAAGCATGAGATTCATAAAGAATTTATAGAAAGAGGTTTCATAATCTTATCTTTTATACATGTCTTGACAACATTGACTATATGTCTTGACTAAGACATTTAACACTTAGTTTAGGCCTAGGGCCATTTATACTAGCTGGCTCTTATTGGTACATAAAAAATAAGGAGAAATGTACCACTGTGATGACTGTATCAGCCATCATCAAAACAAAACCTGCACCAAAATATTTCATATTGTGGCCATGTGGAGAAGGAAATTGTGGAGAAAAATCTATAGCACTACCTATTCTGGAAAACTTGTTAGTGTTGCATTTATATTCTATGCTAGATAAAGTAGATGCTGAAATAATTAAATAAATTATTGAACATGATCACTGCAGTTGTATGAGTTCTGCCCTTGACCACACGGAGCAGCTTCACGGATTTGAGTTAAATTCCAGCCTGGGGTTGATTTCTTGAACCCAGGCATCAACTTGACCTTTACAGTAAAGAGGGACTTTTTCATAAAGAGGATGGGATGTGACGGCTGATGGGTTTATCACAGCCTCTCTCTAGTCCAATGCAGTCAAGTGTGATATATTGTGTGACAGGCTGGTCCTCTCTTTTTCCTTCTTGTGACAGTTGAGGCCACATACAATGCACAGGCTTAGGGTGGTGTGTTCCAACAGGAATTCAATTAGGATCGACATTATGTTGCTTTGCACCAATCAGTTTTGGTTTAATACATCATTGCTTAAAAACTTTAGATTAAAACTCTTAACACTGTCACCCTTTCAGAAACCTCATTATCAACCCTTTATTTCTTGTCAGGAAAGTCAGGTAGCATACAGATTTATTGCTAATGTTTGCTTTATCTGTTGCAATGAGAGGGGTTTTAGCTGGGTCTATTGATATTTGAATGCATCCCAGTATTAAATTATTCATGCAAAGGAATTTGACAGCTCCACTCAATGCAGTGCTGCACAATTAATAGTGGATACTTATAAAGCTGCATAGCTAGATATACTAATGAATAGCGTCTGAATTCATAGATTGTTATTTGGGTTTAGCTAGATACCAGTGTTACCAGCAGACTCAACCAGTCTGAAGTTGCTTTCGGCTGCTCCCTGTTCGGGGTCGCCACAGCAGACCAACTGGTCCGCACAGCAACTTGGCAAACGTTTTATGCCAGATGCCCTTCCTGACACAACCCTCCCATTTTTCCGGGCTTGGGACCAGCACTATATCCAGTGGCTGGGAATCGAACCCGGGCCTTCCACATGATAGCCGAGAAACCTACCACTGAGCCACCAATGCCCAGCAGACTCAACCAGTCTGTTTTCCTAATATTGATATCAGAGAACTAACATGAAATAATCCAGTAAACTTTGACTGTATCAGTGTTATTAAGTACTACAGTGAAACCTTGGCATACGAATTAATTAATTTGTTCTGGAGGTGAGTTCTTAAGGCAAAAATTTGTATTGAGAAATGAATTTTCCCATAAGAAATTATGAAAATGCAGATAATTCCAGCCACCCAAAAATATTGCCAATTTTACTAATATGAAGCGTATGTAAACTGTGTGGCTGCTTACAAAGAACTGACCGAATCCAAGCATTCCATGTCAAGGGTCCTCACAGGAAGTTGTGCCACCAAGCTTGGGCAAAAAATAGAACAGACCAACCATGCCACCAATATCATAATGTGGTTCGATCAGGACTCTTTAGAAACAGCTTTCACTGACTGAAAAATAAATTGTAAAATTCGTAAACTCACTTCGGTTGGCTTCACTTGGCTTTCCACTGACGCAAACAAGTTTTGAACAGTTCCTGGATGTATGTGCAACTAAGGTGGCATTTGGTTCAGTTCAGTTCGTTTGTATGCTGAAAATGCTTCATATGCCGATGCAAATTTCTTGAAAAATTTCAATTCTTAGGGCAAAATTTCATAAGGGAGGGCATTCATATGCCGAGGTTCCACTGTATTATAAAACTACCGCTTTTATGCTCCTGAATGAACAAATTAACCTTATTACTTATTATATTCTAATATATAGACTTTTCTGTCTAGAACACATAATAGGAGGTAGGAATGAAGACACCAGGCCAAGCATTTACTAGTGACTGTTCCAGAAACACATCATGTTATAAACAATACCAAACACAATAGTATTAAGTTATTCTCTGTAGTGATGATTGATATTCAAACACTGAATTTAATTGCCACAATGAGCTGTTAAAGCCTTAAGTGTGTACTCTCATGAGGTATTAACCACTACTGTGGAGTGTGACATCACAAATAAATGCAATGTTGAACACAGGCAACTTACACAGGCAGAATTTTTGATCTATGGTTAAAAAAAACAAACAAATTATTTTTATTTTTCAGATTCAGTTTATTTTTATTTGTACCACACTATTGTATTTTGTGAGGATTTTTGGTGCACCAGGAAGAAACTGGACAATGCTACAAAATGGCTGTGTCCAAAATGGGGTGAATATGGAAAGAGAATTCATGGCATGAGGAGACCATGAATGCTAGCAGATCAACAAGCTTGGATGGCTGGGGAGCAAGGGCTTTGCTGCAAGAGCACCTCGATTAAGTCCAACACAGACTGAGCCGACTTTCCACCTGTCAGAAAAATGCTGCCTTTCCTAGAAGAGCTTAGTGGCTCCGATACCCTCCTGGGACACCACTGCATTACTAGCTATCAATATGAATTATAGCATAGTGTAGAGGTGCCTACACCAGGTCTTCCAGCTCCCACCTCCTCTCTGATAGAAGTGAATAGCATGTGACACTGTGTATTCTGTACGTCATTCACAATGACTAAAAACTAAATGTCTGGAAAACAGTAGCATCATTTGGACGTACAATACAGGAAGACACTGGGCTTCATAAGTTCAGCATTATTTCACAAAGAAAATCTACCTGTATTTCAGAATCATCCCACACACATATGGTGTAGAAAAGCCAATCATTTTAGCACTTAATTTCACCATCATCCTTTGAGGACAAATATATAAACTTTGTATTACAAATTACAAATATATAACCTTGGCCTGTTCAAATATTGACATTGTTCTGTATAGTTCTGAATAGTTCTTTATGTATTTTTATATAACCACCAGTAAAGTTCTAGCATTTTAAAATCATTTAGAAGTGAAAAAGTAAATTTAAAGATTCACATTTATAGATCAGATTTCAGCTAGAGCACAGGAGCATCTCTGACATTTTGACAGCTGGTATCTGATTGCAAACTGAAATGATTATGCTTATTTCCATTTGTCTATCAAAGCCTGACACTGACTGTGTGAGGAAATCACACTTAGCTAGCAAAGTTTTAGACATTTATCTACACATTTATACTTACCCAACGTGATCTTTATCTAGCCATGATTAAACAGGAAGCAAATATATTTCCACATTATAGTGGTGAATTATATTTCTATTATATTTGGCTTCTTAATGTTGTAAGATATAGGCAGAAAACAAAAAAAAAATGTTTATTTATGCTCGTTTGTCAGAATTCAGTCATAGTGACATGCGGTTGGTTTCCCAAACTACCACACAAATGTGATATATTTCCACTGAGATTTTCTTGTCAATAGCAGAAATTGACCTAAGTGCCATATTGGATATATATTTTTTTATTACTGTTTCAGTAAAAATGTAGAATATGATATTTTGACCTGAACAGAATGTGTAATAATTTTAGATGTGCAGAAACTTGCATTTACGTATGCAACAATATCCAACAGCAGCAACCTACAGATTGCTGCTGAAAAGTAAATTTTTACATTTATTAGTGTGAACACTGTGATGAGGGTTAAGGGACTTATTAAAGGATCTAGCAGTACAGTCTTAACAGTGCTTTGATTTGAACAAATGACCATCCAATCAAAGTCTTAAACACTTATCCAGCACTGCTGCTGTAGCTGTAATTATTTTTAAATATAAGTTTAATTGCTTGAAACTGACAAATTCTAATAAAACTTGTCACATAATAATGACTAGTTATAGTGCCTCATCTCGGGATATATCAGAACGACATGTTTTTTATGTCCTTCCATAATTAGATTTAAAATCTATAGAGAGCTACTGAAAACCTTTCCAGCTAACATATTATGTCCAGCATTTCTTTTCTTTCTTTCAGTCCAAAAACTTTTCATTTACAGCACATTCAGGGAACATTTTACATACTGATCCTGCAATGTCACTGAAAATGTAAATAGCTGCAGAGTCATTAGTGTAACATTTATAAAAGTTATTCTAAAATGCTCTAGAAACCTCCAAGGGCATTCACTCTGGTTTTCTGAGTTATCTGAAAACATATTTTGATACTGATTATAAACGTTATAACAATGTCACTACAACCATTAATGCTAGCATCTCTTGTTTAACTTAAAACGTTCTAGGAACATATGTATTACAGTATCAAAAACTGAAAGTATTCAGAATACAGAAAGTATATAAAACCTTGCTGTATGATTTAAAGCATTTCGGTTTGATTATTCTTTGCTGATAACATTTCAGCCCAACCTTAGAGCCTTTCTTTATCCATCCTTCTCTGCTTGAAGTGAGGGTTCAAATGCATCTGATTCGATGGACTGGCTTAGTTTGCTGCAGCACATCCAGACTCTACAAAGCAAAGCTGCTTTCGGAGAGGTGTGCTGGCTGCCTGTCTCTTTGTGTCAGCTCAGCTGCTGAAATTTTGTCCTGTGGGATGCAGACACAGTGGCTCAGAGAGCTGCTCTAATCTCGGTGCTTTATGAGAAGCTGAGGGCAGTGTGGGCAAAGCAAGAGGTGAAGAAATTTTCTGTAAAGAAACAATATACACGGCTTAGTGCCCCTTGGATGACACCAAATCTTTTTGATGGGGTACTTTGAAGGAACGTTTTCATCTCATTAGACCATAACAGCTCGATTATAGCTCCTGTTATAGATTCCTCATGGTCTTATGCAGGATTTTTGAATGAAGCAGGTTAATATTACTGAATCTTAGGAATCCAAACAGTTACAATATTGGTGGACTTCAAAAGCTCAAGCAGCTTTAACTAAAAATAGATGAATTATTAGTAGTGACACTGTTAGCCATAGTGGGTTTAATTAGGCTTAGGTAAATTTAGTATGGTCTAGTTAAGCCTGTAATTATTTTTTCAATAGAAGTTTCATTGTCGGAGCTGACAAATTCTATTACGAAACTTGGCACAAAATAAGTACTACTGTAGTTGTACTGTCTCATCTCAGAATAAATCAGTGTAAAATGTCTACCCTTCTGTAATCGCAATTAAAAATCTATTGAAATTTATTGAAATTAGTACTATCCCTAGGTCATTATAGGTGCTCATTGCCATATTACAGTCAGTCACAGGCTCTGACTTTTGTGGTAAAAAATTTCAGCAGTTGAAGGTCAAAACTCTTAATGCCAAGCTTGAAAATGTCAAAACAATTACTGACTGAATAATGGACTATGCTTCTGAATTTTGAAGGTTGTCTTTGTGTGTGTGTTTTGTACAAAAAGCATAAAAAGTAGGTAGGAGATATTTGATATTGTTACTGATATATTAGCAAATACCTCGTATCACTTATGATGCATCACACATGGCTATATATTTTGATCATCTCACCCTGACTACTGAAATCCGCTATAGGGATGAATTAGCGAGTCTGTCTGGGTCTTATTCTTTTTTCAGATGAGATCTTTACTCATGATCTCATTAGTTAAAATGTAAATGTCGCTATATATTACATTGGAACAAAAAGGGGACTGAACTGTACATTTTCTTGTTGCAGCACTTGTGCATCTTATATACATTTACTATGTGTTTTTCTTTACCTTGAGAGGAGGACATAGTGTAGCTTTAAAATGGCTTAAGGTACATAATTAGACCTTAAGGAACATTGCTGCCGCTCTAATTAGTTTGTTGGTAAAGTAAATTACATTCCATTTTCCAGGTAAAAATGCTTACTCAAGGTACTTTTGATGCACCAAGCAGAGCTTATCACCTTTTTCTGTTTTGTTACTTATCCTGTGTTGTACCCAGAGTAAAGGTTAAGTCTTTCTATGCTGAAATTGATCAAAATTTATCTCCATTTAAGTTTTATTGCACCTGGAAGCTTACTCAGCATTATATAAGGCATCCTTACACTTCCAAAGTAAGGATATAACCCAGTTTACTAGAGCCTTAGGGATAATGAGGAAATACAGACCAGAAAAAAGGCAAATATCATTACTGAATTCATTACTGCACAGCACAATTGAGGTAATGACATATCTCTCATCATGCATGGAAGGCTGTTTGAACCTCGAGTCGTGCCCAAAACAAGGGGAGAAACAAGAGATGATGACAGATTGTCGGTCTATGACTAATAGCCTACATGCTGAAATTGACAGCATCATAGTCTAGGTCAGGAGCTCTCAAACTTTTTGCAGCCAGAGACTCCTTTAGATGAAAAAATATCATGATTTACATCAGCAAGATTTATTTTATGGACTCTTTAAATATTAGACTCATTGTTTAAATGTGCTCAGTAGTATTTATTTATATTTATTGGAACCTTAGACCTTTTTTTTTAATTCCTGAACATTCACCTGACAGAACATATTAGGCTTATGTATAGACCTACTTGTTTATTTAGGTTTGGATTAAATCCATTTTAATCATAGGACTGTTGAATTTTATCTGATTGGTGAAATAGTTGTTGATTGATTTTATAATTCCAATCGCAGCCTCATATTAATACATCGTTCTAATACATTATTGTTTCTTGAGTAACAACTCATTCACATGGACTTACATGGTAGACGAGGCACATAATCTAATGCTAATAAACAGATTAAAAATGCATTGTTATTTAAGAAAGGAAAAGTGTAATTATTGATATGATGACGCTGTCTGTAAGGAGACATTTATTTAACATGTATGGAATGAAGTGCCAGAGTGTCTTAATTGTCGGTTGTCTTCTTATAGGAATATAATCTGCAGGATTTTGAGCCAGACTACATCACTACATTGTTCATTTTGTTTCTATAACTGCACACCTCATTGTGTTTTATCCCTTTATTAATTCAAGTCAAACAGGCTAATAAATACAAGAACTCAATAATACTGTTACGGCCGGCGGTGTCCGGCTGGATAGTAACAGACCCAACGCGAAGCTTCCGTGAAACAAACGGGGTTTATTAAACATAGAACACGTGAGACAAAACATGAAACAGAAAACAGAAACCGCGACACCACATCGGCCTATCTACACACGAGGACTAGCAACCTAAGAAGACAAAGACAGGACTATATATAGGAAACATAATCAGGAAAACATTGGGAACAGGTGATCAGGGGCAGGAACACACATTAGGCTAGGGCGGGACTTAAACACACACATGGCCGAGGTAAACAAAAACAGACACCACATGACAACCCCTACTGAGAGCCCCCTAGTGGTTCACCCTCAGCCCTGCTACCCGTAACATCTCCCCCCTCTCAAAGGCGCGGCTCCCGACGCGCCAAACCCTAGCCCCTCCCAAAAAGTCCGGTCCAGCGATGGGTCCTGGGGAGGAGCTAGGAACGTAGAGAGGCCGGTGGGGGGAGCGAGAAGCAGGGCGAGGCACTGGGGGGGGAGCGAGAAGCAAAAGCAAGGCGAGTGGGGGGAAGCGAGGACCAAGGCGAGGCAAGTGGGGGGAACGAGGATCAAGGCGAGGCAAGTGGGGGGAGTGAGAAGCAGGAGCGAGACAAGTGGGGGGAGCAAAGGACCCGACGGCAAGGCCAAAGGGTCCGACGCGACGTCCACAGCCGAGCAGAGGCGCCGAACGAGGTCCACAGCCGAGCCGCAGAGCCGAATGACGTCCACAGCCGAGCAGCAGGACCAAGCGACGTCCACCGCCGAGCAGCAGCTTCGAGCGACGTCCACCGCCGAGCACTCGCACCGAGCGACGTCCACCGACGAACGACGGCTCCGGGGCGACGATGTCTGTCTCGCTGGAAACTGGAACTCCCCGAGGGGCGGGAGGGCGGGAGCAGGGTGCTGCCAGACTCTCCTCCGCTGACGACGGGTGAGGCAGCGCCCCCCACGGAAGCTACATTGTGAGGCGACGCCCCCCACAGAAACATGGGCGGAGCGAGAGTCTGAGCAAACCAAAACAAAAAAAAATTCTCGGGTCCGGGGCCCTGGCCGGAACTCTCCTCCGCCGGCGAGAATTGGGGCAACGCCCCCCACGGAAGCTACATTGTGGGGCGACGTCCCCCACCGGAACCTAGGCGGAGCGAGAGCCGGTAACAAAAACTTGAAACTCCGGCCCTTGGCCGGAACTCCTCCGCGGGATAAAAATGGGGGCACGCCCCTCACGGAAGCTACATCGTGAGGCGACGCCCCCCACGGAAACAGGAACGGAGCGAGCGAAATCAAAATTCCTCCAAAAACTAATTTTTCTGCCGTAACCCTCCTCCTTTCCCTAACCACGGGCGGAGAGAGGGGCGGAATCAACGAAAAACCCCCCCGAAAAACACCACTCCGACCCGGAGCGCAAAACGAAAAACCAAGCAAAAAATTAAAACCCCGGAAACAAAAAAACTAACCTTCTCGCTGAAGCTTCGCGCTGGATCTGTTCGGTTGGGGCTAGTCCTTCTGTTACGGCCGGCGGTGTCCGGCTGGATAGTAACAGACCCAACGCGAAGCTTCCGTGAAACAAACGGGGTTTATTAAACATAGAACACGTGAGAGAAAACATGAAACAGAAAACAGAAACCGCGACACCACATCGGCCTATCTACACACGAGGACTAGCAACCTAAGAAGACAAAGACAGGACTATATATAGGAAACATAATCAGGAAAACATTGGGAACAGGTGATCAGGGGCAGGAACACACATTAGGCTAGGGCGGGACTTAAACACACACATGGCCGAGGTAAACAAAAACAGACACCACATGACAACCCCTACTGAGAGCCCCCTAGTGGTTCACCCTCAGCCCTGCTACCCGTAACAAATACATACAATTTTGATAATGTAGGATTGTGCCACCAATGTAGAGAATAAAAAAAAACAAATCACAGATCCCGCAGGCTTTGTTTCATGGACCACTGAAGGTCCCGGGATCCCTCTTTGAGAAGCGGTGCTCTATATTGTCAACATTCAGCATGACCATTACTAATAGACAATATCTTTTCTATTTGGGTCCCATGTTGTGGCTGTGGCTTATATGCTGATTTGTGTCAGAACAGCTGAAACGGCCAGAGTGATGGTATGCTTGAGCATGAGTGACAGCTCATTGAGGGGTACGTCGGACCCCATCGTGTCAGAAAGCATTAGCGGTGGATAGTGGGCAGCTCAAGGGTAATTTAATTGAACACAAACACCAGACGAGGGAAGGAAGATCAGGCCTGTTATTTTGACTGGATCTGGCCAGTTGTTTTATCTGGATTAAGAGTAGACAAAAAAATACATATATTTTGGTTCATTGGCTAGTGAAAGTTTTTTAACATGTTTCATCTATTAGAAAGTTTTCTGTAGCTGAGTGTCATGGGACAGTGGTGTGAAAGAGTTTACCCTGTCCAGCTCATGTTTATGTAAGCGATTCATCACTCACTCTGCAGACTCCAGCTGGCCTGTGGGGGCCCACACCTGTGTTTTGTTTTGTTATTAGGCACAGTATGCCACACACACACACACACACACACACACACACACACTGTTTAATACTATGGGCTTAAAGTCAGCAAATGATGAAGCACTGACATTATCTTCCAGACAGTTCAATATATTTAAAGTCCCCTTGATTTGATTGAGATCCCTGATTTGATTCCGTATGTCAATGTATATTGAACGATGGTGTGTTGAAGTGCTTGACTGATTTACACAACATCCAATTGTATTTGAGATACACCAACACCCGCTGTATCTAAACAAACTTGACAGTAGCTTAGCAAACTAGCTCAATTTGAAGAACAGCAAAGAATTTAACAAGAGCCTGTTTTTTCAGCTGTGGAGGATTTCTCACTGCCTACATCACCCACGCGTGTCGATTTTAACGAGGGCGGTATTCTAGACGATAATATGCTATGTGCTTTTGCTTTTGTGCCATACACATTCGAACCATCCTTGACTGTTAGTGGTGCTGAGGGTGACATAGAGCTGCAGGGGGCATCATCACTGAGAAGCATCTGTCATGTCTGTATGGTAGATTAAATGATTTTGCGTACTTTTACTAAAGCAAAAGTCCTGATGGGGTACAAAAACAGAAATCATGTTCTTGTTCAGTCTGAGGTAGCAAAACACTCCTGTACTGAACACTCCTCTAAAAAGTGCTTGTCACATAACCATCAACTTTCACAAATTCTCCTTTTTTTTTTTTTTAATGAATAAACTCCAACCGTTTTTCTCTACCACGGAATGGTTGGAAATGGAAATAGTGTGTGGGAAGACTGACAGTAAAAAACACACTGTTGAATCATGTTTACTGCTAATGAGACTTACCATTGGGAGGGCCGGACATATGTGCCTTAGAGAGCATTTAATTGGAGGGACACAAGACTAATCACAGGATAAATGATCAGAAATATGTGACTGATGTGACAAAATATACTAATAAAATGAAAATATTTCCAAATTAAAATAATTTCCACAATTTTTGGTATTTTGCAAAAATATTTTTTAATATACTGTCTTTGTATATCTTTGGGTTGTTGTTTCAGGAATAGAAAAACTTCTCTGTAACGCTATGAAAATGATATATGTTCATTTAGCTGCACCAAAAGTCAGTTGTCTCTTGTAGTATCACAGGCTTTGAAAGATGCTATACATTATAATAATTTGGTACAATACATTCAGCTTTTTACTGTACTTTAAGCAAAAATACAAACAAGTGAAAAGAGTCTAGAGAAGTTGAAATGTATGTTTTAAAACACCAGATGAACCCCTTCATTTCTTACCAAAAGACACACCTCTGCAATATCTACATATATATCTTTCAGCTCTCCCTATTCCTTATACCTACGGCATATTTCTTTCAGGATGGATCTAAGAAAACACACACAGGTCAGTAGGCCTGCAAGCAAATCACTGGCATTAAATAATGAATCGGCACATTTCTGCTCAGCAACAGGTCAAAAAGATGTCTGCTTGCCAAATGTTTTCCCTTCAGTGAGACAGCTATGAGCATCAAGGGTCTGTTTTATGAATAATAAAGACAGGTGAGGTGGGGTAGTGAAGTGGAGATGCAGAAAAAAAGTTTCTAATTCAAAATCCCTTTAGATGATTTTTACACACTCAAGAAATAAGTGAAAGTATAAGACCTTTAAAAATTCTGGCCTTTACTGATAATATGTGTTACGGGTAGCAGGGCTGGGGTTGAACCACTAGGGGGATCTCAGCAGGGGTTTGTTATGTCATGTCTGTTTTTGTTTACGTCGGCCATGTGTCAAGTTAAGCCCTGCCCTAACCTAATGTGTCTTGATTGATGTTCACCTGTTCCTAATGTTTCATGATTACGTTTCCTATTTATAGTCCTGTCTTTGTCTGCTTTAGTTGCTAGTCCTTGTTCGTGTGTAGGCCGATGTGGTGTCGCGGTTTCTGTTTCATGTTCATGTCTCGTGCTTTATGTTAATAAAACCCCGATTTTCACGTCAAGCTTCGCGTTGGGTCTGTTATATCCTGCCGGACAGTCCCGGGCCCTGTAAAAAGTATGTCAGTGAAACTGCAGTAATATACTTTCTTTTTCCTGTTTGATTTCCAGTCTCAAGTATCACAACAATTTATGTGTATGAGTGAAACCTGGCTTCCATGATCAGCACTGCAGTCGCATTTAAGTCTTCTTATCAAGAAAAGAAGGGCAGGAGGTCTGATTTGGTAACTGAGCACGTTATGTCAATCAGATGCTGATTATGTCTTTTATAATATTGTAAACGAAAGCTTCATTAATTAAAGTGATGTTATTTTAAGCAACCACCAACTCACTCTAGGGTGATAGACATCAGGGATAACTTACCAAAAAACTGTTTTTGTGTGACTGTAAACAGTTCTGGAGCATACCGGAATGTCAAATTTCAGATTTTGTGTCTTCTTGACACAATGGCAGACAATGAAGAAAACAATTTTGCCTCTCAGGAACCGTCTATGTGCTGATATCTGTTGATATTTTGTAATATGTTATCTTTTAATCCTTTGCAATATTGCTTTCTCTCTTTTGGTATGCCCAAATTTTTATCTGGCTGGCTTCTTCTTATGCCTTTTAACTCATTTGCTTTTATTTTTATTACTCGCATTCGGACTGATCTTTGTTAAACCATTTTGAGACAATGCACTTAGATAGGTTCTCTCTCTGTTAAATAAACCTACAGTTTTAAAGGATAGGAAGTTAATTAAGATCCAGTTGCAATTTCTGTTTTAGGAAACTGAGGTTCCTTTTTAGTGACACATTTTCAGTGATTTTATGATATTCAGATACTTATGAAAAACTGCAGTTAGAAATATTTATGGAATATTTTAGGAAAGCTATTAAAGGAATAAAACAAGACAGGGCATACTGTGATAGAAATATAAACAGAAACAGTGTGGTATGATGCAAAGTTGATTATTTCACAATAAAAGTGCATGCAGAAATGTTTTATTCCTCTTAATCAAGCAGTTTGCAAACATTGCAAACAATTTTAATTTTGTTCCATGAAACAGCTATAACCGGCTGTTCCCTCACCAATTTTTCTCTCTTCTAAAGGGTTTAAAAAAGAAAGAAAGAAAGAAAAAAAAATGAAAAATCCAGTATCTTACCATGAAACTGGAAAGCTTTCAATACTGAAGACTTTCTTATGTCTTTTAAGGGAAGCTTAAAGGCTTTATCTCTGACTTTTGTAAATCCGCCACTGGAGACTCCTTCTAAAATGAAACAAACAAACAAACAAATAGTTGTCTTGTGTCAGAAAAGTTTTTCATATCAATATGCATGGTTTTTCAATCTGTTCATCATACAAATCCCTGTATTCTTTGTCACTGTAGAGACACTAAATATGAGAAAGATTGCATTAATATAAATCTCATAGTCAGGAACTATTCTCAGAACTGCTGTGATAGAAAATTAATCAGCCAAACAGAATCAAGAATTCAACACTGTGGCATGAAACAGCTCATCTTTCACAATACGGACAGTCATATCTTATTATCTAATTAACCATTTGCTGTGTTAAATGAATAAAACTAGGAATGTTTCAGCGAGTCAGTGATTCAGTCTTTATTGATAGAGGGAGTTTTGGAGTAAAGACTTATTTAACTCCTAGTGAAGATGTGGACAAGCCTCGATGTCCGTGGCAGAAAACTGCAGGGACTCGCTCACTTGATTTTACTCACATCAGTGCATTGACCTAGCAGACTAAGAGCCATGTCTGGAAAAATCAAAGCGCACGGTTGGAAATCCAGCAGAAAAGTGCACAGCTCCAGATCTAGACCCAGGAGAATGTGTGCACTCAGGCAGTGAAGAAGGTCCGCTGTGAGCTCTAAAGCCCTGTAGACGTCCTGTCATTTTCATAGTTTTAATTAAAACCACCACTAATGACTGGATTGAATATTCTGCACATTCGCTGCCAAAAGCCACCTGATTATATTTGGGTGTGTCAGGAAAGAGGACGTTTTAAATAGTCACTTTCATTAAACGTTGGCCATTTGTGTAATGTCAAAATTTGAAGTATGCCACTGCAACCATGAATCAAGCAGCAATGAATCACAACTTGAATAAGTGCAGTGACAGTGTTAAAACTGTGTTGGTCTCAATAGTAATAAAGCATTTGATGAAATGATGTACCTCAACAAGCATTATTATTATTAAGAGGGAATTTACACATTAGCTTACATTTCATGAAACTTTTTCGCTTTGTAATCTGTTTTGTAGTTATGAGTGGTTATTATCTGTAAATTTCAATTCAGAAAATTGTGTGCGTTAACAGGAAGCTGTTATTTGAAATGCCACTTTTTCCACCATGTTTTAATTTGTTTTATTTGGGGCCTTCCAAAATTCTGAGACTAGAGAAAGAACAGAAGTGATACAGAGGAAGGATCATGACTGCGTGTGTCTGACAGGAAGGAAGGAAGCCTGAAAGTGATTGATGCTGAAGAATGCTCAAGGGTTGCATGAGATTCTGGGGTAGGGTGAAGCACAGGAAAGAAGACGAAGCCGTGACTGAGAGCGGGAAGCGCTCATAGTCGTGAGCCTGACATTAGGCTGAGCTTGACTGTTGGGAAAGTTTTGTGAGAGTAACTGAATCAAACTCATGATCAAGGGCATTGGATCAGACTCAGGGAATAAGGCAGATGCAGGGATAAAGCAAGAAAAGTTATAGAATCAGAGGTCAAGGCATAAATGGCTGAACTAGGACTGGTTGAAATCAGCAGCTTGAATAAGGAGAGACTGGGATAGGATGCGGGTGTAATGGTTAGGGAAATCCATGTGTCTGAGGTTTATTTATAAAATCCAAGACACAATTCAAAATGAGAGAGAAAGAAAAGGTAATTGAATCAACAAGGCAAGTGTTGAAACATAGCAACAGCACTCACAAGATACAAGAACGTTAAAGTTGCCAAGATGTCGCACTCACCGAATGTTTGAATTGATTTGATATAGTCTGTAAACAGAAAGTGCTTGTTAGGCAATAAAGAAAGTGATAATATTCAGGGGAGGGAGACTCCTGGAGGTAAGATACTCAGTGAATGTGAGGAGTAGATCCAGAAGCTCAGACTATATCAAAATTTTCTAATTTAGTGTCCGTAGATTATTTTTCCTGGTATATTTGAAACATTCAGAGAAATGTAACCATGTTGTTTGTTTGATCTATTATCTCCATTGTTCATATTAGCCTATTTATCTGTCCGCCACCACAAATAACAACCGCCACACGTTACCGAATCTAAATCTTCTCAAGCTCACTTGCTATATAATGCAAATAAAAAAATAAGCATCTCATTTTGAGGGAAATTGTAAGTATTAGAATTACATGTGGCATTAACAAATATACAGTGCATGGCATGGTGAGGAGGCATCGAATAGAACATGATGTAATGGTCTGTTATTGGTTCTGCGGCACTGCAGCACTCTTTGGTTACTCTATAAATTGGGCCCAGCCATCACAGATAAGTTGTTTTTCTTGCTCAAAAATTTTCTACATTTTTGAGCACATCTGCTACTCTTACTGAAACAAAGCATCCTTTTGCAATTCCTAGCAGACTATGTAATGTTATGAGGAAAATGAGATTCAGGGACAAAGTCAAAATGATAATTAGATTTTATATGGTTAGACTATATAATTGTGTTTATGCTCATCAGGAAAACTTTTCTGGTGATATCTTCTTTCTATTTTTATCTGTGCCAATTAGATATTCCTGAGGTTCAAGGTAAAAATAGGAAGAGACAGCTTAATTGTAAAACGTTGATTGGGTCAGTCCAGGTCAAACTTCATTGTAATACACAATTGTGTGTCAAATACTTCCGTTCTACAGGCTATTTATGGGCCTGTGTCAAAAACAGTTATGGAGACTGATACAGATATACTATTACCATTTTAAATGGTTGTTTCATTCATTGTGTACCGCTTATCCGAACTATTCTCGGGTCACGGGGAGCCTGTGCCTATCTCAGGCATCAAGGCAGGATACACCCTGGACAGAGTGCCAACCCATCACACACACAATTTAGAGATGCCAGTCAACCTACCACTCATGTTTTTGGACTGGGGGAGGAAACCAGAGCAAACCCCCGAAGCACAAGGAGAACATGCAAACTCCACACACACGGCAGAGGCGGGAATCGACCCTCCAACCCTGGAGGTGTGAGGCAAACGTGCTAACCACTAAGCCACCGTGCCCCCTGGTTGTTATCATTAAATGTTTAATCATGAGCCTCAAACGTAATTAAGACACACATGGCATTATTTAAAGACTCTTGCAGGCATATTTGTGAATGCAGGTTTTTTTTTAAAAAATATTTTTATTTTTTTTTACCATTTACTTCCTTTACCAAGAGAAGTGTTTCTCTATCACGTGTCAGAATCATAACCTAGTATACTGATTCATGAGAGATTCAAGAAAGACTTTGAGCGTCATCATCACATGAACTTGGTTTGAGTGCTGTTGTCTCATTTGCTATTTATGATCTGCTTATATTAATGTTAGACCAATTAACACCCCGAAAACCCTGACCAAATGCAAATGGAGTATGAAGTACACGCTGAACTCATTTTCAACCAAATTATCAGATAGGACCTTAGTATAATAAGGCTACAAAACTTCTGTTTGCTTTTTCTGTGTAATTGCTGGTGATGTAGGAACCTAGAAATTGAACCGACAGTCTTGGACCAAATGACAAAGGCTGCATTTATATAAGAATATAAAGGCTTTCATGAGCTTATGAATAAAACATCAGTTGTAGCTCCCATGACAGTTTATTAATACTTCTGAAATACCACTATAGCCATTTTGCTGTCAGCTTTACATGCTTGTAAACAGGTCACTACACTCATTAATGGAATTGAGTCCCTGCTTACAATCAAACCTGAGAAGAAGGTGACAGTGTAGAACAAGAAACACCTCTCACCATTCAATTAACCACTTTCGATTGTCTTATGAGTTTACCCCATCTTCCTCACTCAAACCTTCTCTGTCCATATACAGGCTCAAACCATCAGCTCTCCTCAGCTGCTAACGGCTCTCACTTCATCCAGATTCATCTGGTCAGACTCAGTTGAAAGATTTATATGATAATTTACAGCCTTTCTGGATGCAGCATTTGTTAAGTCAGCCAGGGTGAAAGGGACAATGTGACTGGCATGTGGTGGAACAGAGTGTTTTAGCAAGGTCAGTGTGAGAGCTCAATCATGAACAGAGAGCATACCGAAGGTCAGGACCGTGTGGCGTTCTGTTCATACTTTCAGGCTCGACTAGAAAATAAATGTGTCGGTCTTGTCCTTGGTGCGAATGGTCTTGCATGACAATAAAGATCATGCAGTGCAACTGTACTAAATGTACAACCATATACAAAATGTACTCTCTTAAATGGAGTGCTCCTAATCTCAGCTTGTTACCTGTATAAAAGATAGCTGTCCACAGAATCAATCAATCAATCAGATTCCAAACTCTCCACCATGGCCAAGACCAAAGAGCTGCCCAAGGATGTCAGGGACAAGATTGTAGACCTACATAAGGCTGGAATGGGCTACAAGACTATCGCCAAGCAGCTTGGTGAGAAGGTGACAACAGTGCGATTATTCACAAATGGAAGAACCACCAAATAACTGTAAATCTCCCTAGGTCTGGCGCTCCATGCAAGATCTCACCTCGTGGAGTTTCAATGATTATGAGAACAGTGAGGAATCAGCTCAGAACTACAGAGGAGGATCAATCATCTTGTCAATGATCTCAAGGCAGCTGGGACCATAGTCACCAAGAAAACAATTGGTAACACACTACATCGTGAAGGACTGAAATCCTGCAGTGCCCGCAAGGTCCCTCAAGAAAGCACATATACAGGCCCGTCTGAAGTTTGCCAATGAACATCTGAATGATTCAGAGGAGAACTGGGTGAAAGTTCTGTGACCAGATGAGACTAAAATCAAGCTCTTTGCCATCAACTCAACTCGCCATGTTTGGAGGAGGAGGAATGCTGCCTGTGACCCCAAGTACACCATCCCCAGGTGACAGGACAACTACACGCATCAAAGGGACGATGGACGGAGCCATGTACCATCAAATCTTGGTTGAGAACCTCCTTCCCTCAGCCAGGGCAATGAAAATGGTTCGTAGATGGGTATTCCAACATGACAATGACCCAAAACACATGGCCAAGGCAACAAAGGAGTGGCTCAAGAAGAAGCACATTTAAGGTCCTGGAGTGGCCTAATAATAAGTAATCCCATAGAAAATCTGTGGAGGGAGCTGAAGGTTCGAGTTGCCAAACGTCTGACTTCTGTGATTGCCAACAAGGGTTTTGCCAACAAGGGAATTTTTTTGTTGTTATTCTGTCTCTCACTGTTCAAATAAACCTACCATTAAAATGATAGACTGATCATTTCTTTGTCAGTGGGCAAACGTACAAAATCAGCAGGGGAGCAAATATTTTTTACACTAACTGTATATGTATTCTACTGTGTTTTTTGTATGATTTTTGAACCCTTTCACATACTGTATAATCATTTATAATTGAACTGAATTGTTGTGCCAATTAAAAAAAAAAATAAGAGTAAATTTTATAGCCTGAACTTAACTATGAACTTGCTACATGGGCATTTCAGATCTTTTACAACTTTTACCATACCACTATAAATAACATTTCAAGCTGCTTTAATAAAACTTTATGCAACATGTAACATGATGCTAACCTTAAACCACTTACACTATTTCATTACAATTAGAAGCTTTCTTTGTTTAGGCTTGCATCCTAGGGTGCTACATGAAAGCCGTTTCAGCTTCATAAAGTGTTTCCTCATGCTTAAAAGTGAAAACGGCCAGTTTGTGGGAGTTTATTATGTGTTGCCTTCTTTGATTGCGCTCATATTACTACCATCATTCAAAGTTCAATCTGCACAATTTCTTATTTGGTTCAGGAGGACTGCATTGGGATTACTATCCTAATTATTAAAGAACTCCATATTAACAATTCCTAATGCCCCCCAATCCCTTTAGTAATTTCAAATTCAGTAAATTCTACTTGTTACTGAACTGTATTTTAGCGGTCTAAGCTTCCAGACCAAAAATGCAGAAATAATTTGAAAAAATGCAGAAATAATTTGTGCAGCATTCTTGCCTTCAGTAACATGAGATGGGTGGAACATGACCACATGACCAAAATAACTCTCATGGCTCCATGCGGTGCTTTATTAGCACCATCAATCATATAAACGCTCTAATAGCTTTGAGTTCACTTTAACCGAGAACTGGGTCTATTCGACATCATTTTCTACATAGACTAGCTCTTGAAAAATCACAGCTCTGTCAGCACTGCAAGCTATGTTCAAGGCTAAGATGAAAATGTAATCTCATAACAGACTTCATTATTACAGTAATTTTCTAGAATAATATTTCTGATTACCCCCAAGTACTGGGGTTTGAATCAAGCTCTTCATAGTATAAGGTAAAGAAGTTCATAATGCTAATCATTTGAAGTACTGTAATAGTTCTTAGTCATCACCATGTCATGTGTGCTGAGTCGGAATTGGCCAGAAATTTGTATGTGACATATGATAATATATGTGTAAAATGGGTTCAGGAATAAGAATAATGCATTTATTTTTTCTTTAATAAGGTGGGAAGCTAGTGCATGGATGTCTGTCAATTTGGGCTTGTTGTCTAATCTGTATTGTTACACAGTTGTGATCTGATGATAGCCATCTAGCTAATAGTTTTGTCCTCTGTGCTGTACTTTAGCTCTAACTAGCATGAATGGGATAATTGCATCTGTGATATCTATTGCACTGAGCAGGCTAGGATGAAACAATAGACTTAGATCTGCACAGCAGCATGCTGGGAAATTCAAGGCAATACAAAAATTACAACTGGGAGACGACAGAGGAGAAAAGGTTTTGTGTATGCTCTGTGCATCGGCCTTCTTTCAAAGCCTACTTTCCTATATCAACATCACACACACATGCTCCTGTCACCACTAATTACACATGAATTTTGTGTTACGGCCAAAAGACGCTGAATATTTAGCTGAAAAAAATCTTTAAAAAAAAAGTCAGGTGGCTTCTCATGACTGACATTTAGACCTAGCTCTTCCACATGTAAAATCAAGAGCTTTGTCTTTGTCACCTGCTGTCAGGACTGTCTGCACAAAAATGAGTGTCTACATGTAGATCCTGGTGCTGCAAGCAGCTCGTACACACCTTGTGAATGTGTTGGTTGAGCTAGCCAAAGTAGAAGGGATCCTGAACTGGTATATAACCCCATTGGAGGAATCATTGGCATTGGAGAGTAAAAATATTTGTCTTGTTGAAGAAATTTTGGTTTAAGAACCATCAGGCTGGAGGGTGAAGTTTTTCTTCAGCTGTCTAACAGAGGCCTGCTAGTATTGTGCCAAAATAAATTGATATTTGGAGCTATCCGTGATTTCCATTATCATGATGATCACCTTCTAGAGAGATGCAGCCTCATAGAATTATGCTACCACCATCATGCTTCTCTGTGATCTTTGGGTGATAAGTTGTCTTGTTTTTGCACTAAATATGTGACTTGTGGCTGTAGACTGGGAAGCAGTAATGTAAAGCAACTGTAATAAACTCATCTTCATGCTCATGTTATAACATCCGGGCACCCCCGCTCAGTGCGGGGCTTGAACCCAGACCTCCGTGGTTACTGCGTGCGCTGGCAGGCCATGGACTAGACCCATACACAGGATTCACATAAGCGCTGCTTTATTAACATAAACATGAGACATGAAGAAGACTAACCTAAACACTAGACATGACGCTAATAAAACAAAACCTAACATACAAAAACACAAAACAAGGAACATAGAACAATAGCCGACAAGAACAGGTACAAAAGGATCCCTATATATAGGGCTAAACATTAAGGATAATAGGGAACAGGTGAAACAAAGGAACGAGAATAGGAAAGGCATGGCACAAAATGCATACAATAAAGCAGGCTCCATAGATTCACCTGCCAGCACCCCCTCCAGGTCTGGCAGGGAACTGTCCAGCGGTTCCTGACACAAGTATTGCTGCTAATAGCGCTTGAATTTGGCTCATCCCTCTACTAACACAGGGTTGAGTAACTGAACCTGCTTCTGTTTCTGCTGCAGCAGCACAGCAAATGTGTTGATCAAAACCATCAACCAACTCCACTGGGCCTGGGAGCTTGTTATTCTCTCTAAATGTAATTGACTTCATGGAGAGTTGTTTATTACCCCATCAATATAAGGGCTTATATATCCAAACTAGGTGCCATCAAGGTGCTTGAGTTGAGTAGAGACATTTGTCCAAACACTGCATACACTAGAATCTTAGACAGGAATGGATGGAGGGAAACTTAGGAGTTAGCAACATTGGTGGACTCAAGTGTGGGTTTCTTAAGCAAGGTTGTGAATATATTTTAGGATGAGTATACCTTCTTAACACCTGTCAAGACAAAAATGCTAAATTTGACATAGCAGAAAGATTTTATAGCCTGCATCATGCAAGACTATATCAGGGTAACAAGCCTAGGAGAAGAAACCCAATCTGCATGCCTTTGGTTATCTTACATAAGATTAATTAGTGCTGCTTTTTTTTTATCAGATTATAGTTTTAAAAATATTATATAAACATTTATTTGTTAAGAGCTTCAGGTCTCCAATCCAGTCCTGGTGTAGAGACATTTTCAGTATTGACATGGATGTGTCTCAGACAACTGCAAAGTTTGAGAAGTCATTTCTTCTCTGTCTTACTCTTTATTATTTATTTATAAATGGTTTCCAGAATGTTCGCCTCTGTGAGCATAAGTGTTTTGAACGAATGGCCTTTAATATACAAAAATGTACATACTGTATGCAAGTAGTGCAGATCACAGATGTAGCTGATAGTGTTATAGAGTTTAAAGTCTTGTATCGAGCTGGTTTATTGAGTTTGATAATGATATTTCATTCCATGAATGCTAAGTATTTGGCCTGTTGCCTACAATCTGGCTTTTGAGAAACACTGCATAACCCTGCAATGATCTTGCTTTTGGCATATTGTTTCCCAGAAGAGCACGATCATTTTATTGTGGTGGTGTTTGTTTTTGGACTGTTTTATATGCTGAAATCTTTTAGACAGTGATGCACTTGCATGAGGGTGTGTGTGTGTATGTGTTTGTGTGTGTTTATTTCCCTGAGCACATGTGGAAAAAGCACTACCTCTTGAATATAGAGGGAAAACGACAAGGGTGTGATATTTCAAAGTCAGAGTATTCGAACACTGGATGCTTTTTATTTTTAATTTTTTTTTAGAAAGAAACTGCATCCGTTTTAAGAACCTCAGACACGCCGACACTGAAGTTTTTCTTCACGGTTTGCTCTGGTAATGAAAAGACAAGCACGAAGGAGCAGCCCAAAAAAAAAAAATCAAGCCAAAGGATTTTATGGATATGTAATTGTTCTCCACAAAAGAGATAGAACATTTAGTGGACTATAAATACAGTAGCCATACTGTATATATAAAGTACGTACTGCTCAGCTATATAACACAATAGCTTTTAATATGATAGCTATATCTCATAATGTCTATGAAATTATAATAAAGAGAGATAAAAGATTGATTGGTGGAGTGACAGGGTTTTGGAAGGCACAGAAAAAATCAGGGATTCTCCATTATTGCTCTCAAAAACTGATGTTATACGTTAATGTGTACCTTTTTCGGAAAGGGTTAGTGGAATATAACAAAATTTTGTATGGCAAAATAAAGGGTGTATTATAAGCTTCTGTTGTTATTGTGATATTAAACTGGCAGCCGTAGTCAGTACCACTCTTTAGGATACCTGTATACATTTTCCTCTCCATTTTGGTCACCTGTCAATCCTGCCCACTAGGCAGTTCTTCTTTGGCATATGACAGCTACCAGCTGGGTATAGTGAATACAACTTATCATTCATCATAATGTTTTAAACATTTCATTCATTCATTCATTGTCTACCGCTTATCCGATCTATTCTCTGGTCACGGGGAGCCTGTGCCTATCTCAGGCGTCATTGGGCATCAAGGCAGGATACACCCTGGACGGAGTGCCAACCCATTGCAGGGCACACACACACTCTCATTCACTCACACAATCACACACACTACAGACAATTTAGAGATGCCAATTAACCTACAATGCATGTCTTTGGACTGGGGGAGGAAACTGGAGTACCCGGAGGAAACTCCCGAGGCACGGGGACAACATGCAAACTCCACACACATGGCAGAGGTGGGAATCGAACCCCCAACCCTGGAGGTGTGAGGCAAACGTGCTAACCACCAAGCCACCGTGCCCCCCCCATTTCATTTATTATTATTATTATTATTATTATTATTATTATTATAGTAGTAGTAGTAGTAGTAGTAGTAGTAGTAGTAGTAGTAGTAGTAGTAGTAGTAGTAGTAGAGTAGGTAGTTTGTAGTAGTAGTAGTAGTAGTAGTAGTAGTAGTAGTAGTAAGAGTAGTGATTTTTATTATTATTATTATTATTATTATTATTATTAGTAGTAGTAGTAGTAGTAGTAGTTTTGTAGTAGGGTAATAATAATAATAATAATAATAATAATAATAATAATAATAGAAATATAAACTCAGCAGAACAAGAACAGTAGAGTGTAATGTAATACAAACAAGAAAATCAATACCAAGTACAACTTAGACAATAATTTTAAATAGAAAAAAGAAAAAAAAATAGAAAAGAGAAATAGAGAAGAGAAAGTCATCATTACTACTTTCTGACAAACTAATAATGATAACAAAATTAAACAGCGAAGGTAAATAGGTGTGTGTGTGTGTGTGTGTGTGTGTGTGTGTGTGTGTGTATGCTGCTGTGTTTTTCAATGCTATGTTAAAAAGCAATATAACACACTTGGAGGAATCTGCTGTCTGTCCTCTTCCACATTCATCAACCCAAAAACCCCCATGATTGGTTAGTGTCACTGTGCCACCCAGAGAGCTCAGACGTTTTTGCCTCCTAGCCTTCTAGCCTTGTCTAAATTGCTCTAGCATCATCAGGATTCATACTTGCAATCAGAGACGTGCCACTCGGGACTCCATTAGTTGATATTTTGAGGTCTGTCCATATTTCTACCTACGTGTTCACCATCCTCTTGAGAGCTTCTGCTGTTCATCATATGTTCTGACTCATCAGAAAAGGAGCAGAACATAAGCACTAAGAGCACCCTTTGCACTTTCTCTAGTGGCTCGGAGTGTTCTGGAAATACGCAGCTGCTGAAAAAGACGTGGTTTACCACAGGGAGCTGGATGATACCTTGTGGTGCCTGTCTCAATAAATGCACAGTGTGGAGTGAGGCACAGCTCGACCCTATGAGTCAGCCTCCACCACGGGGAAGAAACAATAGGCAGAGAACGAAAAGCCTGCAGGTGTCCTGAAAATTGCATGACAAGTATTGAAAGTGAGTGTGATGAATAATTGTTTATTTTTTTATGGTTCCATAGATCTAGAAACTCAGATCACTCTTACAAAAAAGGATCTTCATGGCTCTTTAAGATATTTAAAGATTTCCTATATCTGTAAGCCTTCCTTTAACAGTTCTCCAAATAAAATCTTAACTAATATCATAATCCACTAATCCTCCAGGGTCAACCTGAGGCATTTATAGAAAACTTCCTCTAATCTCCTACAGTCAAACGTTTTTAGGATGGTCAATTGTTCTAGCTCTTTAAAATAGTTCTGTTTGGAATAAAGAAAAACCTTCCTTTTTAATTTATCTAATTTTCACCATTTTTTCTCGGGGTACACATAGAAGAAAAAAAAATAACACCCATTCATGTAAAATAAGGCAAAAACCCTTAACAAACCTTAAAAGTTTTCCAGCTTGTCCCTTTGGGGAATCTTTAAAGTCCGAGAATCTTAACCTACCCGAAGAATCAGAGGTGATGTTGCTCTTTCATGCAACCAATGGGGACATACTATAGTATATGAAATCACATGCTCCTAGATAAGGATTCTCCAAGGGTTTCTCCAAGAAACTTCCTGAAGGTAAGGCTTGTAAGCTTCTTGAAGGGGAAGCAAAGCACTTTATCTTAGGATTATATACTGAAATATGGAAATGGGCTTTGCTAAAGAAATTCATAGACAGAAACTTTTAAAAGTATATGGCAGATGGACATGGCAGATCATTTCCTTTGGATATGTTCAGAATGAAGCACTTGTTTACAGTGGAAATTAAGGGGAAGTAAAATTATAAAAATATATATATATAGAGAGAGAGTACAGAGTTTACAGAGAAACAAGGTGTTTAGAGTGCTGTAAGATATGAAATCAGTTGATAATCATTTAAATCCACAGGGTTAGTTTCAAGGCAGCCACTAAATTCTCTAAATCTTGTTTATTTCTCCATAGCCATTGAGTGGACATTAATAACATCTCTGATCTCTGTTAGCATTTCTATTGCTAGTTGTTGCTATGGCAGCAATGCAGTGGAAATCCAACTAATGTACATATCATTGTAGAGAGCAAAATCCTTTCTTTCTGAAAGTAATACTGCAGAACCATAACCCAGCACAATGTGTGATTATGAGCCCCATCTCTTCTTTCTTCCTCTATCCCTTCTCTGGGAGTTGTACTGCAGGCTTGCACATGTACCAAGCTCAGGTATCTAGGCAACAGTGCTTTCCAGGTGTGCTAGCTTCTAGTGGGGTATCTCCAGAAGCTGTATGGAAAATTTCAAGGTGTATGAATACATGAATGCACCTAAGAATAATCCTTCCTGGCAGTTTGTTTGCGACAGCACGCCGGTCCCTGGTGATCTGGAGGTTAGTACTTCCCTTCACAGCTTCATGTACATCACCATATGGCCAAAACTGCAGGTGAGCATGGTTCTATTTTTGGAAACCTTGCCATGTGAGTGTAATTACACATGAACTTTAACAGGTTGTTACAAGTGTAAGGTCTTTACAAGATTATTTCAGGATTATTTTTGATATATTTTATTGTCTTGCCCTTTGCTTTATTCAATTGGAATATGACTTGCTTTTATAGGAAAATACTCACCAGCAGTTACTTTTACCACCCCAGTGTTGATTATTGCCCTGAAGTGTTTTTATTCCTTTAATACCAAGCGGTTTGCTAATGATTACAATTTTTATCAATCAAAAAAAATCTGTAATACTTGTTATCCCTTTAGAGATCCAATTAATATACAAAACAAATTGGTTTATGTCAATTAATTTTGTCACATCAGTGTCTGCCTGGCTTCGACCATAAACTCCACTGACCAAAGTTTATTGCAGCCTCACAAAATAGTCAAACTGTCCTAAATTTCCCAGCAGTCTTGTTGCTCCTGATTATGCACACCTGTTTCCCATCACACTAGCATAAATAACCCAGACATTGTCATTGTGTTTGCATCATAATTGATTTTGCTGTCCTTGTTTTTTTCTTTGTGTAGATGTTTTCTAATGAACATCAACTACGTTCGTATAAAAAGCCTGCACTTGTATCTGGCACTGCTGCTGTTACAAATCACTCAAAATTTCTATATTCAAAATGAAATTTTACCAAAACATTTCAATCTAGCAAAATAAAGATTTAAATATAAATAGAAAGCTTGTCTCCCTGGAAGTTCAGTATAAAACCCTATAAAAATCTCTCTTTTACAATAGATTGTAATTAAAATCCTTTTTTTTATTAAGATACGCACATTAACTATACAAATGACAACTAAATAATTCAAGTAGAACCCCATTAGAAAGCTTGGAACCCTATTTTCTAAGTGAAACATTTTCATAGCATGCATTTAATGCATTTGCATATACCATGTATACCAAATTCGGTTGCATGCAACACAGCCAATTCAGGGTTCTGTAAGATTTTTATTTTAAACAATTTAGGGTTCTTAGCTATCTATGTATAACCTTTAAAGGTCTTTCGAGCTTTAAAGGTCTTTGAATCTTAAGTATTCAAGATTTGCCTTTGTATAACCTTTGCATTTTACCAGACCATTTACTTTCCTTGTAAAAGCATTTTTTTTTTGTCATGTTTGAGAAAAACATTTTTAAATCTATCATGTGTTCTTCGGCCCATCCTTCTGGGAGAATACATGTTGTACAGTATGTACAATTCAACCAGTTGTTTTATCCTTTACATAAGGCTCCAATTAAAATCCCCTTTTATCAAGTTAGACACATTAACTATAAAAAGAGCTGCTCTATTTGCTGCTCTAGAGGAACTTTTGTGTAAAAGGTTGCAAGTAGAAACTCTTTAGAAAGCTACAACTTTGAGTGTACACTCTCTAACAGTGTAAGACAAAAATAATTGTCTGCTTAATCAGATGGTGATATTTTGTTGCTGCTGTTAGATCATTAGTCCCGGATTCCCTACTCTGAATTGGGTGTGTGAATGTGTGAGCATGGTGACTTATGATGGACTTCCAACCAATACAGGATGTTTCTAGATAAAGTCTGGACACATGGCAACCCTGACCAGGATAGAGTGAACGAATGTTCTATGATGCTATGGGGGGGGACTTTAAAAAATGTTAAATGAAGGAATGAAATACCTATGAGAGAGTTCCTAATGGACTTTGAAGAGGATGTTGAGTGTGGTAAAATCTGAACATGATTAGAGGAATAGAATGAAGGATGCACATTGCTTTCATAGCTTTGATAAATAATCCACAAACCGACATTTTCCCTTTTCGGACTCATGAACTAGGTAACCTCAAAGCTTTTCAAAATTTACAGGACTGCTTTTGTGCTCTTAATGCTCAGATTTTTACAAGGGCAAATTAAAGTTTAATTGCTTGGCAGTTTGAAGAGTCTTAGGGATCTTTAAAGATTAATCAATTGATCTGAACTCAGTTCTGCTGGGAAAGTTTGAGGCCAAAATTGCTTGTGTTATGTGTTTATTAAGTACGTTGCCAGGAAATACTAAAATTCTTAAATCCAGCCTGCTGTCTTCCTCAGGACAGGTTTTCACAGCACTTCTCATGACCCAAATCCGTCATGTTTTTGGGTTACAGTGTTGAGAGTGCCGAGTCCCAGAATGGTGCTTGCAATGCTGCCATAGCTCCTGCTCACACCAGTGTAATTAACATCTCCACAAAATGAGACAACAGACAAGCTGCTTACATAATCTAGGAGGACATTACATACAAGAGTCATGACATCATCTGCCACTTGGCACTATGTTTAGGATACTATGCCTCGAGGCACTGGACGAGCGCCAGCTGCTGATTGGCAAGGTTAGGACTTGATGGGGTTTGCCCTTATGGGCTGGACAGGCATTTTCTATAAGCTACCTGCAGAGTCCTACTGTGTGCCTTCTGTTTCCAGAGAAGTATGTTTGTTTCGTAAGCAGTTAGGAGCATGTATCCACTGCTATCTCTGATCCATCAATCATCCCAGACAGTGGAGGGAATGTGAACTACCATGAACCACTGTTTCTGATGAGTACAGTAAGAGAATGAAGCAATAATGTACAGGAAAATAATGGTTCTGTGTACTTTTTAGAGGAAGATATTATGGGTCATAGAGCATGGTCATTTACCATGTTTATTAACCATGGAGTGGCTGCCTGGTTCCCTCAGAATGTTCCATAGACAATGTTATATATGACCATATAAGTATGTAAAAGTACATGTTTTTTTAATGCTGCTTTAAACAGTTAAGGGTTCCTCTGTCACAAGGTGCTGTATAGAACCTTTCTCTATCTATCTATCTATCTATCTATCTATCTATCTATCTATCTATCTATCTATCTATCTATCTATCTATCTATCTATCTATCTATCTATCTATCTATCTATCTATCATTTTTTTTTTGCTCTGTGTGCATGGAGTTTTTGTTGTTGAGTACCCCAAAGATTTCCCCCCCATTTCAAAGACATGCAGTAGGCTGACTGGTATTTCTATATTGTCTGTAGTGTGTAAATGTGTACACAAGTGTAAATGTGTGTTTGCGCCCTGTGTAAGGGTTGCCACCCGATCCAAGATGTCCCCCAACTAATGCCACGGGATATCTCCTGGGATATGCCCCAGGTCCCCTGTGACTCTGACCTGTGTACGATAAGTAGTACAGGAAATGGATGAATGGATAATATATATATATATATATATATATATATATATATATATATATATATATATATATATATATATATATATATTATATATATATATATATTTTATAATATATATATTACATGCATATACACACAAATGTTAAATATGATTAAGTTTCTTTCATAATCTCCCGTGTGAGGCCCTGGCAAAACCTGAGTTGACACTAAGCATCGCTCAGCATCCTGTCAGCCTGTTCCTGTCCCTCTGACACTTCAAGATATGTGTCATCTGCCAGCATTATACACAAGTAACCAAGCATGAAAGAATATGCACAATTTCAAGCTGGGCTTTTCACTATCTATGCTAATCGTCCAGTTTAAGACAGTCACACACATTCAACTTTGTGAAAATCCTCTCTCAGATGTTTTTTTTCACTTTTCTCCTGAGCTAGTTCTGCCAAATTTCTGTTCATATACTACAGATGATTTGAATCAGTTTGAATCTGATTTGCCAGGTGGTTCCTTATACCTATAATTAACCATTGAGTGGTCATTCCACTGATGACCTGTTACTGTCTTCACACACAGCTTGAAGAACTAACTGATTTGTAGTCCTTAATTCAAGACAACGCAAATCCTAAATTCAAACAGTTTTGGATTAGGTAATTCAGTCCAAAAACGCACATCATCCATTTTAATGTCTCAGTCAAACTGTCTGAATAGTTTCCAGAGCTTCAGCTCTAATTTCAGCTTTGCCTGCCACAGTTATTACATAACAGCCTAATCACAATCTGAGCTGCTTGGGTTTATTTAAATTGAACACATTTAATTGTTAGACTCCACAAAATATATGTTTCCATAGAAATATGCATTGTCAATAAACACAGTATTTATTCTTAATTAGTCTTTTCATATAATCAATCTTCATGTTTACTCATTATTCTCAATCCAAAACTTTGGTTCTATGAATTATTTGTAATTATTTGCAACTATTATTCGTACCTTTATTTGTAACTAACGTAAAGCATATTTATTAGAAAATTAGGTTGATTATTTTTTTTAACAGTGGTTACATGTTTATATAAATGCCTTCATTCTAATACATTATAGCAGCTCGTGTCCAGGGCCTTGTACCATGGACAGTCCACATAATTTAAGACTACTAATAAACTAATGAAAACTGTTGTTATAATGTATATAACCATTGCTTTGTTGAAGTATTCTGTATGGGGATAATTTGACATTTACTATATGGAAGGACGCCTCCGGCATGTGTGTGTGTGTGGAGTTTGCATGTTCTCCCCGTGCCTCGGGGGTTTCCTCCGGGTACTCCGGTTTCCTCCCCCAGTCCAAAGACATGCATTGTAGGTTGATTGGCATCTCTAAATTGTCCGTAGTGTGTGATTGCGTGAGTGAATGAGAGTGTGTGTGTGCCCTGCGATGGGTTGGCACTCCGTCCAGGGTGTATCCTGCCTTGATGCCCAATGGCGCCTGAGATAGGCACAGGCTCCCCGTGACCCGAGAATAGATCGGATAAGCGGTAGACAATGAATGAATGAATGAATGTATGGAAGGAGTCTCCGGCGGCAGAACACTGGAAGCTAGCGGCCCATACATTGTACAACATGGGAAAGTCTTGTTTAATATAGCAGTATAACAGCTCCTGTGTAATATAACAAGATGTATTTTATTTTGCCACCTTTAGGGACACTGGCTGTGACACCCTGCTGCTTTAATTGATAACACAATTTATTTATTGTTAATGAAGAATAATAATAATAAAAAAAAATATATATATATATATATATATATATTCACCTGCCATTTTTTTTGATAAATTTAACAAATGGTAATTCGTGACAAACTGCTGTGGTATAAATCAAAATAAAGCTATTTCCCTATTTCAGTTATAGGGAAAAATAATCAACTTTGGTATGGTAACTTTTTTTTGTACATTTTTTACATTTCTTAAACAGCACATGTAAAATACCTAATAACAACAACAACAACAACAACAACAATATTTTACTTAGATTTTTCTCAAAAAGGCAAATAGAACTATAATGACATCAGAAAGAATGATATAAATTCACAATCACAATAATACACTGCCCGGCTAAAAAAAAAAGTCGCACACTGATATTTTGTTGGACTTCGATTACAGCTCACATTTGCTGTGGAATCGTTTCGATAAGCTTCTGCAATGTCACAACATTTATTCCCATCCAGAGTTGCATTAATTTTTTGCCAAGATCTTGTATTGATGATGGGAGATCTTGGGAGGTCTTCTCCAAGCACATCCCAAAGATTCTCAATGGGGTTAAGTTCTGGACTCTGTGATGGCCATTCCATGTGTGAAAATGATGTCTCATGCTCCCTGAACCACTCTTTGACAATTTGAGCCTGATGTATCCTGGCATTGTCATCTTGGAATATGCCTGTGCCATCAGGGAAGAAAAAAATCCATTGATGGAATAATCTGGTCATTCAGTATATTCAGGTAGTCAGATGACCTCATTCTTTGGGCACATAGCGTTGCTGAACCTAGACCTGACCAACTGCAGCAACCCCAGATCATAGCACTGCCCCCACAGGCTTGTACGGTAGGCACATTTCTTCATCCGCCTCTCTTCATACCCTGATGTGCCCATCACTTTGGTACAGGGTAAATCTGGACTCATCAGACCACATGACCTTCTTCCACTGCTCCAGAGTCCAATCTTTATGCTCCCTAGCAAATTGAAGCCTTTTTTTTCGATTAGCTTCACTTATTAAGGCTACACAGCTGTTTAGTCCCAATCCTTTGAGTTCCCTTCACATTGTGCATGTGGAAATGTTTTTACTTTCACTATTAAACATTAAACATGAGTTCTACTGTTGATTTTTTACGATTTGATTTCACCAAACGTTTAAGCGTTCGCCGATCACGATCATTCAAGATTTTATTTCCGACCACATTTCTTCCTCAAAGATGATGGTTCCCCAATATCCAATATCCATAATGCGTTAGACAGTTCTTAACCCAATTTTTGTAGTTTCAGCAATCTCCTTAGATGTTTTCTTTGCTTGATGCATGCCAATAATTTGACTCTTCTGAAACAGATTAACATCTTTTCCATGACCACAGGATGTGTCTTCCGACATGGTTGTTTAAGAAATGAGAAGCTACTCCTTGCATCAGTTAGGGTAAAATAACTTGTTGCCAGCTGAACCATAATCATCCATTCAGTAATTATCCAGTGGGAGGCTCTTACCTATTTGCTTAGTTAAATCCAGGTGGTAACGTTTTTTTTGGACGGGCAGTGTATATATGATAGTTAACTGTAAGTCAAAAGCCATGATGGGCATCATTGCTTTATGAATTTAGTAATTATGCTTCATATTAAAAGAACTTGACAGTTGCTGTACATATCTACATATCTCCCTTTTTGTGCACAAGGAAAAATAGCTCAGATGGCTTTCCCTGGGGTCATGTGGCCCTACTAGAGGGTCAGCTGTGCTATAAATATGACATCAGCTAATAGATTCCCTGTTGCAGTAGCAATTATGTTATAGAGGTTAATTTGTATTGGTGCAAATGTATTATGTCAGGAATAGTTCCTGTATAATGCTATTAGTCTATAGTATGTGTGTAATATTTGCAGCTGGAACTACATGTAGTAGATCTGTGGCATAATGCATGAGTTGATTTTGAAGGTTAACCATAAAAATAGCTTTTGGCATTTCACTTTATATCTATTTGCCCTGCTCTGTCTTTCAGGCAAATGATAGTGGCATGTAAAGCAACCAGTGTTTACAGTGTCACCTGTGTGGTCTGAAAAGTGGTCTGAGATGTCATCAATGCTAAAATGTCTGGAAAGAGAACTGGGTCACCTTTAGAGTCCACTTGTTTCGTAAAGACCAACAGTTCCCTTGTAAGTTCCCTTGTAAGACTACTGACTATGGTTCATTTAAAAAGAACTATATGTGAAAACACCCTTATATACACCAGAACTGTTGAATATGTTCAACAGAACACAACCAGGCTTCTTCACTGTCACTCAGTTACTATCAGGACCTTTCACTTTAGATCTGACCACTATGGGTTTCTCTAAAAATGCAATATGGTCATTACTAGAGATTAACCAGAGAATAACTAACTTTCATCAGACATCCCTTTTGTGTGTGGTCTGGTCAGAATGCAGTTGTCCTTCCTGGACATTTCTTCTCAGAGCATGTGTATCAATTTGCATTTCTCAGCAGTTTTCCTCAGTGTGCCGGTGACACGCAATCCAAAAAACTAATTGCTTCAGAGACTTTTGCTTGGCAGACAAATTGGGCTAAATGTCAGTATAAAAAATCATTCTGAGAAATGGTCTCATTTGCACTTGTAAGCTCACGCCTCTGTGGCGTTTTCAGGTGACTTTTGACATGACCTTCAAATCCATTTTCCTCCCCTCGCTTCTGATTTGGATGTTTGGTCTATCTACTGCCAAAGTCATATTTTATTTAGCTACAGGATTTTCACCCAAATAAGAACTACAGGTTTATAAACCTGACCTAACCTCTAGAGTCCTGTCCTTAGAAGGCCTAATTAGAGCAGAGTTTAGTGCTTTTTCAGTTCCAGCACAGCTGCTTCCTGAAATGGGAGGCGATTAGTTGATGAGTTGAACTAGGTGTGTTAAATCAGGGGAAACAAGCAACCGGAGAAGCACAGGGCTCAGATCCGAACTGAACACTTCCTGTAGCGTCCGTAAAAACTCTCCCTGTGGCATTTTAATCACACTTAAAACACAGAGAGCAGGATTACTAAATTGGATGCTAGGTAGCATTTAATCATGTTTATTTATGTCATGTGCGTGTTTACTAATTATAACTAATATACAATTGCATTTAAACATCTTTGAATGATTAATATGGGAAGCAGTTGGTCTGTCAATGCAAATACAATCCCAATATTCCTGGGACTCTACCTCTACTCAGTGTGAGACAGTGAGGATTAAAAACTTTTTCAAATGAAAGCCCATCTTTTTTTCATGTGACGGATCTCCTACACCTATTGAAACAGGAAGAAGCCTTCTTGAAACTCACTGTGGGAAAAAATAAAACAGAGTTCTTGTCAAGGCTGTTCTCCAGCAGAGAAGTTGGTTTATGAACCAGACAAAAACATACTTCTCACTAACTCACCAAACAAATGTTTCCATTTAGTATGCAGCAATGTTAAACCTCAATGCTCTTGAGACGACTGTATATGATTGTCATGTGTATCACAGGGACAGATGCAGGCGGTGAGGACACAAAAACAAATCCAAAGCCAGATAAATCCAAAAAAAGGGCAAAGGCAAAGACAGGTCAAAAAACAGCAGGCAAAAGACAGGTCTGAATCAGGCTGTGGTCACATGAGGATTACTGAGCAAAACACAGGCTGTGGTCAAAATGTGCAAAGTCAAAACAAGGAATTTGTCACATGGGGAACAGGGAACACGAAATAAGAGGCTTAGTAATATAGTGAACCGAGAAAAGTTTGCGAGTTTACACTTTGTAACAAAACCAACACACATGAGACTTTAAAAAATACTAACATAAATCAGGAACTGATAACAGGTGTGATCAATCAATACACATGAGGAAAATAAGCCGTGATAAAACAGAGTTTGAGACAGGGCATGAATCAAAACAAAAGCACATGGCTATAAAAAAGAATGAGAACACGGATCAAAAGCGGGAGTTGAACCGAGCGCTGTAGTCTGCTGCGCTGCTCGGCTCGCAGCGTGAGGGAAGATTCATGACCATGACATACTTCTGAATCACACCACCTGCTGCACTACACACATCAGCTGAAGGGTAATCAGTGGATGGTGTCTACAAGGGGGATTAATCAGCGAGGATGGATGACGATCAATCTTTTCACAATCAGGAGCAGTCCCGTATAGAAACGCTGTCAAATCTCTTCTCATCACTACATCCACCTCATGACTAAATACTGTTTGTCAAGAGAAAATAAACTCATTATCCTGACTGTATAAATTATCTTAAGTGTGATTAAAGGACAGAACACCACATCTGTCCCTAACATACAGTAATGCAATTCAGTGTTTTGAATCATTTAGTGCATTAAATATAAGAGCTTTCATTCCATTGTGGCTAGCGCTTCAGATTAACTATAAACCAAACTGTCTACAAATTAGATTTTTATAAAGTTTTCAAAAAAAAAAAATTCTTTTTCACCTTTTCATTTCTTATGGAATCAGTTTATAAAATGTTTTGTTGATTCAGTGCTTGAAAGTGCAGGATGTACCTTCGTATGCATCGTACATAAACAAGAGTAAAATAAATCAAACCGAGTGTATGATACAGTACAGGAAGCAAGGAAATGTTCAAATGTCAACAAGTAATTAATTTTGAGAACCTGCAATTAAAACTGCTCTCACATCTGTGTAGGTGGCTAAGACATCTCTCAAATAAGAAGAGGATCCTGAAGGTTGTGCAAGTGATGAATAGAAAAAGAACTAGACACTAGTAATGTTTTAATATTCTACCCTGTTTCTGCTTCATTTTAGCTTTATCTCGTTTTGCAGGTTGAATACTTACATAATTATTTATGCTAAGTGATGAAGTCCCTGTGTATTATTCAGTTATTCATCTTAATGCACATTATTCATTATTCTATCAGGGATGGAAAATTACTAGTTCATGTGCCCGGGACAAGCAGATTACACGTCTGTGGTATAAATTTAAAAAAAAAATCATGGTTGCCACCTACTTTTCAGGTTTTTTGTTCAGCCCTAAGAAAAACGCAGAAATTCATTCATTCATTTGTCTAATTTGTACTTTTATATTCAGTATGAATTTCCCTTCTCAGCATGCGGCGCATTTTTTAGCAGGTAAAGCACTGCTCGTGTTTTCTGGCGATCTTTTTGTTGTGTGTTGTCAGGAACAGTTGGACAGTTTCCTGCCAGGCCTGGAGAGGGCGCTGGCAGGCGAATCTCGGAAGCCTGCTTCTTTGTTTGTATTTTGTGCCATGCCCGTCCCATTGTTCTCCTCCCTGTTGTAATCACCTGTTTGCAATGGCGTGCCGGCACACGCAGCACCTCGGAGGTCCGGGTTCGAGCGACGCACAGTGCGGGGGTGCCTGGATGTTACATGCTTTGTATATTTTGTCATGAGCCTTTGTTTTCAAAGTCTTATCTCCATCCTGTGCTGTCACTGTTGTGTTTTACTGATTGTGTCCACTTGCTCTTGATTAATCTGCCTGTTTCTTGTGTTTTTGCTCTAGTTCTGCTCTCGTTCATTGTACCTGTGCATTTCCGAACAATATTTCATTTTTCTTCCTCTTCTGGCTTTCTGACTCATGCCTGTCTCTTGATTTGTTGTGGTCTGCCTGTGTTGTGACTCGCGCAGTGGATTTTCATGATAATAGGCTTGATTGGATTCATCCTACTAAAACACATTCTGAGTATTCACACTTCTGTCCTGCCTAAGACCACACGTTACGGTAATACGTTTCATGGTGTTGTGACTGTTGCATCGTGTTCCTGTAACTATAGTGCACACTACTCCTTCTAAATCTCACCATCTGTGGCGTTTCACACATCTGCTAGAACTGCATTAGTATTACATTTTTTAAAGTAAGAGGATTAATTAGTGTGCACTGAATAGAATTAGGAACAGGCAGGATTGTGAAAAAAACTTAAGCTAATTAATGTGCAACAAAAAGTCATCGTGCTCAATAGACATGAGTTGCCTCCCAAATGACATACTACATATTATGCACTTACACTTTGCATTACTGTAGTGTCTAGTGTATGAATTTCAAAATTTTACAATAAAATAAATTGTTTGTATAAACTGATTGAAAATGTCCAGTCGGAATTGAACTAGCTGTCTAGCTCAACACACATACCTCAATTACATTAGCTACAACTCAATTGGCTTTCCAGGCAAGAAAAATATATTACTGGGCAGCACATTGGTGCTTTAACTGCTTAGTAGGCTACATGCTAAATTTGGTTTGTCCAGGTCTTATTATTTATTATTCCAAACGGAAATGTGTATAATGTGGAGTTTAAAGGTTTAATTGCTATTGGTGTCCTTTTTGTGTAAGCTTTTTTACTTGAAAATCAAATAAGGCAAATAAATACTGTACAAGGTCCTAGAAAGGCATTGTTCAACACTTTACCTTCGCTTTGCTTTTTCCTGAGCTTTTTTTTTAGTCTTCCTTCAAGTTTACCTTTTATTTCCATAAGCTCCTGCTATCTTCTCTTCCATATCTCTTTTAGCTTGTAGGGAGCAATAATAGCTTCGACTGCCTGAGTCAAGACTGTGTTTGTAGAAAAAAAAGAGCAAGAGCATATAAAGAAGTTCCAATCCGTACTTGTGTTGTCTGCAACGAACAAAAGGCTGAATAAATACAAGCATCTATTGTGCTTTCTTCCTCTTCCTCTTCACTACTGCAAGTAGAGCTTTTATGTGTAGAAGTTTCGTAAAAAAACCCCCCAAAAAACCCAGCAGGTTAGTGCTATGAAACACTAGACTCTTACTGATGTTCAATAATTACCAGTTTAAGATGGGACAATATACCAGGCATGATATACTGTACTGTAAATATAGCAACAGTAATAGACCCAGAATAATTGAAGAGATAGTATGGCGCTAAGCTGCAAAGAGGCAGCTGCCTGATACATAACAATATATCATATATAATGTAGCATAAACACTTGTGCTGAGCAAATAATATACAAACCATTCCTGACCATTTTTCCTGACCAGTCAGCATGCTTTTTAATGAGAGTATAAAATGTCACATGCCCCGCTGCACTGCTCAGTGGACGAATTTGTTTCCATGCAACTGAGCAATACAGTTATAAAAACAAGCCACAATATGAAAGATAGCTACAGAACAGCATTTAAACAGGCTGGAATTTCTTTTTGCTATGATGTACTTTATCATACAGCTTGATGTGTACATGTTGAGTCAACATTTGTGACAGAATTCAAGTAACCCATTTCGTTATTACTGTATAACTGCAACCCACTACACCCTGATTGGTAAAATATCACGTAAGGTCAAGAAGCTTTTATTGTCATTTCAACCATATATAACTGACACAGTAAAATGAGACTACATTTCTCTAGGACCCTGGTGCTACATAAAACAACACAGAGCTACATAAAAACACAAAGCTAAGGACTAAAAATAAGTTGTGCTAGCCACATAAAGTGCATTGTGTGCAACCTAGTGCAAACACTGCAAGACAAAAAGACAGTACAAACAGACAATACAAAATAAAACCATACAGGACAGATACACAAAATACACAATATAGCACCGACCAGTATACATTCTGTATATATTATACAGTACAATAGCAGTATACATTCTGTATAATAGGTTACACAGTACAATGTGTAAAAATAAGAGAACTGTAAAAAAGAGGGTTCTTGTAAACATACACCTCTGTAATAGCAGCAGTTGGTGGCAGTTGGAAATGTGTGCAGCACATCAACAGCATCAATTTAGTAAATGTAAACAATACAGCATGTAAATATGCTTTCCCCCTGGATTAACTAAGCAATAAACCACACCAGGATATGCTGTTATAGGAAAATAATCAACGACAGAGGGAAGAAAAGCAGAATTACTTTGATCACCTCAGAGTTTAGTATTTCACAAAAACAGCAGGTCTTGAAGTGATTAATTTCTCTTACAGTATAGCAATTTTGTAAATATAGTTAATTAAAGAACAACGTATCATACTTTTTATCTGTTTTAGTTACATTTATTGGTGTGGAACATGAGATACATGTTAATAGCTGGTATCACCTATGCTTTAGCAGCTATAAACAGTCATTGTCTCACCAGCCTCTTTTATGTTTCCTCACTCGTGGAGTTAATAAGACTAAAATGAAGAAACCAGAACTCATTCGTGTGGTAGCAAAACTGACACTTATAACATACAAAATGTTATAAAGACTCTAATTAACAGCTGCTTACAGAAAACCTTACCATATCAATTATACATTTCCTTTAATGAATAAGATGCTATTTTATTCTGTTTATTATTAGTCTTGATTATCTGGGGCATTCACTATACAGGTCCATGTTTAAGCTGTTACTGTAGTAATGATTATATGTCACAATGAGCAACATATAATAGTTAATGCTTTCGGCTGCTCCCTGTTCGGGGTTGCCACAGCGGACCAACTGGTCCGCACATCAACTTGGCAAATGTTTTATGCCGGATGCCCCTCCTGACACAACCCTCTCATTTTTCCGGGCTTGGGACTGGCACTGCATCCAGTGGCTGGGGATCGAACCCGGGCCTTCCACATGATAGGCGAGAAACCTACCACTGAGCCACCAATGCCCAATGAGCACCATATAATGATTTGAATTAAAGAAGAAGAAGTCTTTATTTTGCCACATATACCATACAGTGAAATACTTTCTTCACTTATCCCAGTATTGGAAGTTGGGTTCAGGCATGTAACAGCACCCTGGAGCAGAGAAGATTAAGGGCCTTGCTCAGGGGCCCAACAGTGCAGCTTGTCAGTGCTGGGGCTTGAACCCTGACCTTCAAATCAGTGACCCAGAGCCCACTCGAGCCACCACTTAACATTTAGTTAAAGCTAGAAGCAAGAAAAACTCTCAGAAAATTCTAGAAAATCGATCTACTCCTTTTGAGAAGTCAAAATAGAAAATTCAGCAATGGTTTTAAGAAAACAAGATAATGGGTTATTTTAAAAGAAATGAACAATTTCCATTAATGTGTTGTTTATTGGAAATTGCATCAGCTGGCATAAAGACACAGGGTGTCAATCAGCTCATTAGCTCCCTAGATCTTGATCAGGGACTGGTAAGGACGCTGGCTCGCTACATATCGGGACACTGATGACTCAGTTTCCAGGGACATTTTAATTTCCTCATCATTTTTAAAAATCATTAAACAATTGAAAGTCATTAGACTACTTATATTTACAGATGAAGTTGGCTGTGAATTTTTTTTCAAGCTGAGAGGTTTCAGAAAATATGCTGTCATTTCCATCGATGCTTCCAGTTTTTGTGGTGCATTATGGGTTTTTTTTTTTAGGGAATGAATGTTCCAATGACAAATCAATTACATTTTAATCATAAAAATAACATCTTAGCAAGTGATAATATCTCAAATCTAGTCAAATTTAGCTATTATTTCATATTATAAAACCAATTTGCAATAAACCAAATATATAATTATTAATCCTAAGGCACATTTTATGTTTTTTTTAAGCTTTAAAGTGTCTTATTCTATTGATATATAATTTTGCTTCATGCTAGAAATTATTGCTTTGAATGCAAAATAATCTGGCAATAGAATAAGACGAAATGAAGCTTAAAAATACTTAAGCTTAAATAAAAATACATATCTATAGAAATATGTTTAATATTCTTAGTTTTTTGTCGTCATTTCTTAAAAAATGCTAGTTATGTTAAATATGTTAACTATATTCAAGAGATTGTTTACAATCTAGTTTTGTATATTTCCTGTTGTCCGAAGTCAGAGCTTCGGTTAACTAATATGAAAGGTTTTATCAAGGCCTACAGCATGTCTGTGATCATATAGTGAGAAATTTTACTATAACCCTGTGAACATCCCTCAGGTAATAAATAGTGTCATTGCTAACAGAAACAGACTGATAATGGCAACAACGAACTTCATATTCTGTAAGACTGAGTGTACTGAGCTACAAAGGCAGTTTTCATAACTTTCAAGCTAAAAAGTCAACCTCAGTATTATAATATTTTGACCTAATATTAGCAACAATTTGTCAGAATTTGCAAAAGCTTTATTTGTGAGTCTATTGGACAAGCCTTAATATGTCAGCTGTCGTAAAAAGGCTTATGCCAAAGCTTTGTCAGCTTAGGAGCATCACTCTTCTTTTCCTTCTCACACTTGATGCTTGAGGAAAACTTTCTGTTTTTATTCAAATGAGACGTAACTAAAAAAATAGCTGTGTAGGAGCTGATTTTTCACAGTGTAAAAAAAACCAACACCATTTGTAATTGAAACGATTTTGAGCATTAGTCCTGTTTGACATGCATCTGAATAATTTGCAATATTTTGCATAAGAATGAACAATTATAAATAAAGAAATAAATCTTTAGCATGCATAAATATGCTCAAAAGAGTATATGCTCTACCAAACAGCATAGCCAGACTGCAGACATAACCATATCAATTACAAATATTATATTTCATATATTTATTATTTATTCATAATATTATAATATATATTTCTTCTTCATGATTAGTGAAGGTGTGCTGTAATTTATGGTTAAAGCAGTGGTGTGACATTTTGCTCTGGTCTCATGGTGCCAACGTGAGAAGTGAGCCCATCTTGTGTGTTCCTCTTGCTCGTCTCTGGCTCCTGGTCATGTACAGACATATGGCCACCATCTGCTCCAACCTGGCTGTGCTGAGGCAAGCAGACGTGCCCCGAACAGGGGTCTGTGGTCCACTTTAACCCTTCAGAGCCTTCATCTAATGAGACAAGACAAACTGGGATTTATCTTGAAACATGATACAAGACTCCTCACATCTCACTCACAGCTTCACAGAGATTCTTGCATATTGGAAATGAATCCTGTCATACGGCACAGGAGGGAACAATTGTGGGTGTTGACAAATTGAAATTGTGGTAACAGAAAATTCAGGCTTGTTAATAAATGCCATTTATTTCACAACACTGAATATAATCTATATTGATATTTCCATATTTTTCATAATTAATGCAGGTTCCTTTTGTTGTGTTTTTATGCTGCTTTAGTTGTCACTAAGGAATATTCTTTAGCAGAGTTCCCATTTTGGAGGGTTCAAGTAGAGCTCTTTTAGAAAGCTAACTATCCAAACAACCCCTGAACAGCTGTTCTTTTTTTTTTTAAGGCTATTTTCCTCAGACTTTTGGGATTCAAATTCAGGAGTCCCCTGGTGATAATGCTTAATGGTGATAAAGCGAATGCTTTTTTTGTGTGCCACTTGGGAGCACCAATTCCCCCCCCCACCCCCACCCCCACCCCCACCCCCACCCCCGTAAGAGCATAGATGTGTCTTTACATTTGTGCTCCTGTGGCAGCCTTTCACAGTAATTCCAGTTATGCTGTTAACCGGGATAGATTGAAGAAAATGTCTGTTGTTTGTGGAGAATTAGAGATGGGAGCCGAAGAAGAAGGAGAAGGAAAAATACAAACTGGAAGTGATCAGCAGCTTGCAGTGGAATAGAACATCTTGTTTTTGGTGACTGATTCATTATAAACATTTGCTTTGGTTATTTTGTTTTGCTTCCTTTATAATATTTTAAAATCTTTAAAAAAAACTGCTTGATTGAAGCAACTCGTTCACAGTTCTGGTAGACTTTTAGGTTACACATTGGAATGGGGTCTGATCTGTGGGGTTAGTCATTAATTTGAAATGACTCACAATGTGATTACATTTGAACCTCCAAATTTCATTCATTCATTGTCTACCGCTTATCCGAACTATTATCGGGTCACGGGGAGCCTGTGCCTATCTCAGGCGTCATTGGGCATCAAGGCAGGATACACCCTGGACGGAGTGCCAACCCATCGCAGGGCACACACACACTCTCATTCACACACTACGGACAATTTAGAGATGCCAATCAACCTACAATGCATGTTATAAAGACTCTAATTAACTGCTTACAGAAAACCTTACCATATCAATAATTATACATTTCCTTTAATGAATAAGATGCTATTTTATCTGCTTATTATTAGTCTTGATTATCTGGGGCATTCACTATACAGGTCCATGTTTAAGCTGTTACTGTAGTAATGATTATATGTCACAATGAGCACCTGGAGGAAACCCCCGAGGCACGGGGAGAACATGCAAACTCCACACACACAGTGGAGGCAGGAATCGAACCCCCAACCCTCATGGTGTGCGGCAAACGTGCTAACCACTAAGCCATTGTGCCTACCACCGCCAAATTTGTGATTTTTAATTATATGTGGATTTTTTTTTCCAGTGTTTGGACTATTTAGAAAGCGTGTATCCATATGGTGTGGTGATGTGTTAAATTCTGAGATCGTTCCTGTATGAGTACTTTCAGGACATTTTTCAATGCATTCTTGGATTATCCCTTTGAACCTTTTGTCATCGGATTTACTGTTATTATTGTTGGTCTGTTTACTGGTTTAATTTTTAGATGATTTTGTCTGACATGTTACAGTTGGACTCGAGTCTGATCACGTTTTCTGTATTGACTCGAACTTGTACTTGTATTGGCATTTGTACTCAAGCTTGTTTCAGTCTTGGGCATTGATCTTGCTACATACACAGATCAGCTGTAACATTAAATCCACCTGCCTAATATTGTATAAGTCTCTTTTGCCACCAAGACCGCTCTAATCTGTCATGGCATGGACTCCACAATACCTCTGAAGGTGTGCTGTGGTATCTGACACCAAGATGTTAACAGCAGATCCTTTAAGTCCTGTAAGTTGTGAGGTGAGGCCTCCATGGATCAGAGTTGTTTGTTGAGCACATCCTACAGATTGACTTGCCCTCCAAATTCCCACCGATACTGATCGGAATGAGATCTCAGGAATTTGGAGGCCAAGTCAACACTTTGAACTCTTGGTCCTGTTCCCTTAAACCATTCCTGAAGAATATTTGCAGTGTGGCATGGTGGTAAGATCTGAAAGAGTCCACTGTTAGATGCTGTTGCCATGAAGGGGTGTACTTAGTTTGCAAAAGTGTTTAGGTAGGATGTACGATCCAAGGTTTCCCAGCAGGACATTATCCAGAGCATCACACTGACACTCCAGGCTTGCCTTCTTCCCATATTGCATCCTGGTGCCATATCTTCCCCAGATAAGTGCATCCACAAGATGGTAGAAGAAAACGTTTCTTCCAACGAGTCAAGCTTCTTCCATTGCTCCAAGGTCCGGTTCTGATGCTCACATGCCCACTGTAGGCACTTTTGGGGTTAACCTTTGATTTAGTCTAATGATTTGAGAGGCCTCTTGTGTTGCATTTGTGAAGGAATTCCACACTGTTCTGACTCACAGATCGAAGAAAATGGCTAAAAGAATAAAAGTCATTTGTGTGACTGATCAGCTGCCGTATCACTGCCCAGCCTGCCTGTAGAGTGTGTTGATAATGACTCATCCATCCTCGTCGAACGCAGATGGAGCGTGAGGCCATGCAGCAGAGCATCATGGGTCTGTCTTTGACACTGTCCTCAGTTTTAACTTTTATAACCGTGCAGCTGGGTTACTGGGTTAGTGGTGGGTGAGTGGCTGCCATTGCATAATTCATGCATAACTTCTGGTAAGATTTAGAGTGAATTTTAATGACTGTTCAGTGATTGACTATGCAGCTTCGTGAAAGCCTGAGTGAGGATTGGATAAGGCTGGCATCTGGATTATATTCTTTATGGAAATTTCCAATAAATATGCATTTAGGATGTTGTGTTGAATTGAATTGGTATTTTTTATGGAGAAGTGCATTATTGTTATATGAAAATTCAGTTAGATTTTTCAAGATTTGCTTTGTCATATGGTCAGAGGTGAAGCGATTCAAATTCCTCATGGTTTGTATCATGGTCTTACGGTCACTTTTTTCCCCACTAAGTAAACATATGAATTTAAAAGTACTGGCATTATTATGCTACATGCATCAACATACAGTTCATTTCAAACTCTTAATATTAAATGTAACTATATTAGCATCACTTTATTATGTTCTAGACAACTATCTTCAGGGGGGTACAGTGGCTTAGTGGTTAGCACGTTTGCCTCACACCTCCAGGGTTGGGGGTTCGATTCCTGCTTCCACTGTGTGTGTGTGTGTGTGTGTGTGTGTGTGTGTGTGCCTGCCTCGGGGGTTTCCTCCCCCAATCCAAAGACATGCATGGTCGGTTGATTGGCATCTCTAAATTATCTGTGGGAGTGTGTGTGTGTGCCCTGCGATGGGCTGGCACTCCGTCCAGGGTGTTTGATGCCGTTTGTCAACATTTTCTGTTGCAAGGTGAGATCTGCTTGCAGTAACAATGTCTGCTGCAGTGAAGAAAACACTCTTACTTACTTACTGATATTTCTGAGACACACACATGCAAGGATTCTTTCTCTTATTCGTTTTTTATCATGCGCGTGGATATTCATCAACATCAGTGCAATCTTCTGGCTTGTATAACATGACCTACTATTTTATAGTCTTGTCTTTGTATTTTCAGCAGCTGTGGAAATAGCTCTGACATAGCTGGAGGGATTTTACTGATGTGTGGAGGAACTAACTTCCAAAAAATACAAAATATAAATTGCTGAGTTATTAACTTGTATATCTGATTAAAAAAAATTTATGGGTTATTATTATTTAATAGTTTTTCATAAATACCTGCTGTTCTACAATTTCTCTGATAAGCTCATTGTAAATTGTCCACGTCAAGGCTGTGTCCAGGTAAGGCACAGACTTGAACTCAAGACTGAACAGATGAGGCATTGGGACATGTTTGTAACACAGAGCTTTTCATTTTCCAATCTAAAATGTAATGTACTGTCATTGTCAAGAAGTGTGAAGTTGCCCTAGAGGTTTATCAGCTGTCAGAGCTACACACTGTGCATTTGCCCGTTCGTTCTCTGTTTCGCTCTGTTTCTTTGTCACGCTCAAGAATAACTTTGCTGCTAAAGTGGACAACGTGAAAGTCGTATGTCAACATCGATCATGCGTATGCTGAAATCTCATTTTGTCAACAGTGGAGTAGAGCTACATGTCTGTGGTAATGAAAACCAGACAAAAAAAGACAGTGTTTGCTTTTTGGTCTCATGCACCTCTATCGGTACCCAGGTATTGATGGCATAGATGACTCATCATATTACATATACTACCAGTGACGATTTTGTCAACACTTTTTGAGCAACGTTGCTATAACTGATTGTAAACCCTGAATGCTCCCAGACAGGAGACGTATATGATGCTGATGATATGATAATATCCTCTGCTTGCCATGTTAAACTGCAATTCATCAACGTGTGCAGGGTTGTGACGTCATCGACTAATTTTCATACAGTACAGATGATTGGACAACTACCCTCTGACCCACTTGAAATACAGGCGGAGGCTTGCAGGGGCATTAGCAGAGCTTTGTCTCTTTCAGACTTTGTTTTCCCATATATTACAGATGTCTATGGGTGATGAATTGTAAGGTTGTTGTTTTTTTTAAGAACCATTACACCCATAATCTCCGTAAGATTTCTACTTCTATGGCTTTGGCAGACACCCTTATCCAGAGCGACTTACATTTTTTAAAAATTTCATTATATACAATGGAGCAATTGAGGGTTAAGGGCCCCAGCATTGACAGCTTAGTAGCTCTGAGATTTGAACCTGAAAGGAGAAAAAAACAAAACAAAAAAAGGAATGCTCACTAGCTTAAATGGCATACATTGTCCTGAGCAATGAAACCAATGCAACAGGATATCTGAGACAACAGAATTCAAGATACAAGTAATTTGAAAATGGTTCCCATACTTTAATAAAAAAAAAAAAATGTGCAAGACACATATAAGGGTTTCCACTGGTATTAACTCCATTAATACTTTCACAGAAGGGGTCTTATCAGTAGTCCACATACACACTGCTGATTTAGTATTAATGCACTGCAGCTTCTCATTACGACTCCATAAATTTACCTGGAGTTCCCATGTGCACTCTTTTCAACAATCCAACTGGTTGCCATAAGTGAAGAGAAGACCCGCAAACCGGAAATACATCCACCATTCAGAAATTTCAGAGGGTATATTTTTAACATGAAAGAGGATTTCCTTTTATTCTAGTCAACGCATCACCCGATTAACCTTTGTGCGACTAAGAGAGCCAGTTTCTCAGCCAAGTGCTACTGTGCTACAAAATAGGCTCTGCCCTCACACCAAAAAAGCCTGTCGTAGGTTAATGTGGACATGAAATTGAAAACCTTCCCTGGAAAATGAAATGTCACCCACTGATTCGTAGCGTGCATCTCTGTAGAGCGGCAGTATAGCCACCGTCTCCCTCAGAGCCATCTTGTTCATCAGACACGAGCGCTGAGCTGCTTCAAATGGAAATGGTGTATGGTTCAGTGTCATTATATGGTTCCACTAACCCAGCCTGCCCAGGCAGTCACTGATGGTAGTGACACTGAGAGATCAGAAATGTCAGGGAAGCTTTGGATCATGGTGCAGTTAAGGTTAAAATATCACGGCCTACAAATAAAAACTGACGAACAGCCACTTTAATAATCGAAGGCACTAGATTAAGTATGTTAGTCATTGCCAAGTGAAATTTTATTATAAGAAAAAATTCTTTTTTTGCCACTAATTGATCGCTTGATATATCTGTGTTGTAATTTGCAAGATGAGACATTAAAGATTCTCTCTCTGGTCTTTCTTCAGTGAAACAATATATAATGGCGATACAGAGCCTCTTATACTGGATGTAGGAACAGATGACCTTGTTGTCATGGTGAAGGCAATCTTGGGCAGTTTGAGATGTGATGTAATGATCGAACGTGTTCACACTGGAGGCGTAGCCTGACTGTTTGCTTGGATAGCTTGGGTTACAGCAAGCTGTAATACAGCAAACGAATTGTCTTCTTTATTACTTAAAATCTTACATGCTTGACAATTTTAATATAATGTGTTTGTTTTATAGGTAAACAAACAGACACATCTCAGTGCAGGCAGTTGTTAGATTTGTTGTGTAATATATTTGATATCTGAGGTCTATTCACATGCTGGCATAAACAAAATTTTGATTCTGATATGCTATTTTGGTTGGATTGAAGCCATTTTTTTCCCCATTTGGCTGCTGCTATTGCACCAGACTAAACCCCGAGAACCCCCCACACACAAACTTCACACAAGCTTAGGATCATACTGGGGACCCGGAGCTGTGAGGCAACAATGCTACCCACTGCACCATCATGACACCCTAATAATAGCATATTGCAGCTTTTTTGTAGTCATAACTGAATATGCTGTGCTAATATGAGTGGAGAGAGGCCCAGTCAGCACAGTGGAATTTAATTACTTTTTTTATGTTTGAATGGAAACCTTAGGGCTCTGTGGATACAAAGGAGACGCTCAGTCAACCGGTGAGGAGTGAGATGTTGTGTTACAAGGATATTTGTACTGAACAAGACAAGACAAGAACAAGCCAATCACCTTCAAGTCACATTAAAAAATATTTGATAGAATTTGAAGAATTTGTAGATTATTTTGCTGTGATTTGTGCATTGCTTGGTTCAATCAAAGTTAATACTCTAATACCCCCATCCAAACAAATTACCCTTAGGCCAGGATGATTAAAGCAATACGTTACTCAAAGGCTTGGATTATAGTGATTGCACCTTAGGTAAGCGTTCTTACTTTTCATCCTACGTGGTCCTAAAGCCCTCTTACCAATAAAATCAATATGATCCAGTAAATAATTTATTATGATTGATATTCGCTATAAACAATTCTTCCGCCATGTTAACAGAAGGCTTTGGTTGCTAAGCAACATAACAAGCCAACATTAGGGCATTTCCCGTACAGAACAATGGCTTAAATGTGATGTTGTGATGTGTTGATTTAAAATCTTGTGTATTAATACAGAATTTAATGATAGTAATGCAGTCAGGTGTGTATATAATGAGGATTGTGCTTTGAAACTGGTTTAGCTGGAATAGAAACTATGTATTTTATAGTCTTGGTTTGAACTATGCTTTTGCAAGAAGACTGCTTTGCTTATGCTGAATTTATTTGGTGTGTTGATTGAGCACCTTAGAAAAAACAACAACAATATGACATGCGAACAGCAACATCACTGGAACGGGTAGAATGTGAAACAACACAATGCTGCTTTTCTGTGGAAATCTGCCATCAATATGACAAGAGAAATGTGCTCTCTGTTGTCAGGTTGGTTTTATGGCTTAATATGCTATTTACGTTGGTGCCAGTGTTGCTGTTTATGCTGCTTTCTCAAGTTCCACCTCCTCAACTCTCACTACATTCACTGTTTACTCTTCCAGACCTGGTACAGCCTGGAGATTCCACACCTATCATACTGTCTGATGCTTCTAACTCCTTGTTCAAGCTGAACTACAGCGACCTACCAGAGGCTCAAAAATGTCTCTCGGGTGCTGTTCTGTACATCATTAACAAACACGGTTGACTAAAAAATGTTCCTTAATAACAAACAGTAGTTTGAGGAGCGCACCAGGAAGCAGGACAGACTATCCATTGTGTTTTATAAAGTTACATGTCAGTTTGATGACAGCCTGATGTCTCTCTCTATAGTCTCACAAGGAAAACATCTCTCTTTCTCTTTCTCTTTCTCTTTCTCTTTCTCTCTCTCTCTCTCTCTCTCAAAGCAGTGGTGATTTTATTCAGCCAGCAAGAGGCTAAACAGGGGACAGACTTCTAAGTGTTGGCAAGCCATGTTGTGTATGTGTGTGATCATGCCACATCTTTGGGGAAAAACAAACACCAGCAGCTAGAAAGTAAAATAATTACCTGTCAAGCAGAAGCAAAGCAAGCTGGCATCGGTTACTTCAAATCATACATTAAAGTCATGTGAATCATTATGGTCTCTTCAACAGGCCCTGTCCTTGTAATGTACTATAAAAGATATAACTCTCACGTCAAGCTAGCACTGTCTTTGCTCCTGATGATGTATTGATTCTTTATAGGATGCTAGTAAAAGTGTAAGCTAGTAAATGTGTACTCAGAAGGCATTTTCGATACAGAGAGAGAGAAAGAGAGAGAGAGAGAGAGAGAGAGAGAGAGAGAGAGAGAGAGAGTGAGAGTGGTGTGACCTTGCCTTCCAATAGTTTTATAGCTAATAACTTATATCAAATGAATCAGTATGAGGATGTACTGTGGCTTAAATGTGTTTGTAGCTATCAATCGCAACCCTTATGTTGTTTACTTTCATGAATGCATGTTCTGCACTTAGTCAAGTCGCTTGCTATGTAACAGTGCCACAGCACCGCCTTTGAAACACTCCTCAAAGCTCAAAATTGTTACACAAGGGAAAACACCATAGAGAATAGACCCAATTGCAGGAGTGAAATTAACTTGCTGCTCTTACAGAAACTTAAAACACAACCCGAAAATAAACTGAACATAAACAGGGATCAAAAAGGCGTCACTATACTACACATTAAAAGGCACCAAAAACATTGTGAAGACTCAGCAGCGACATATACAAAAGTGCAGGTATATATAGGACAACTAATTAGGGAAAAAAGGAAACAGGTGATCACAAGGTGGAGAAACAGAACAATAGGTAGGGCGGAGTTAAGACAAACAAAAAAAAACAACAACAAAAACACATGACAAACAAACCCCACTATCGAAATACCCTGAAAGATCACCCTCTGGTGGTCTGACAGGGATATCCCAAAGGTTCCTGACCAAAATAATTTCTTACGGATAACAATATGTCTTTTAGATTCAACATAAATAAATACCTCACCAGTTGTGATATCTAGACGACTGGATCTGAGCGTCTCCAAAACAGCAGGTGTTTTGGGTGTTCCCTGTACGCAATAGGCAGTACCTCCCAAAAGTGATCCAAGAAAAATAACTGGTGACAGAATCATAAGCACCCAAGGCTTGTTTATGTGGTGGTTTGATCTGATCAAGTGTGTGGTAGCACAAATTGGTGAAAAAGTTCATGCTGGCTATGATAAAATGGTTTCAGAACACACAGTACCTATCAGAGTGTTCATACTGACCCCTGTCCCCACCAAAAGCTGCCTACAACGGGCATGTGAGTGTCAGAAATGTTCCAGGTGGCCTGGTTTAATGAATCTCTTGTTTCTTTACCTCATGTGGACAGGCAGGTGTATGCGTATCACTTACCTGGGGAAGACATGGCACCAGGTGCACTATGGGAAGAAGACAAGACTGCAGAGACAGTGTGATGCTCTTGATAATGTTCACCTGAGAAACCTTGAGTCCTGGCATTCATATGCCTAACCCTAACCATACTCGCAACGCTAGGATGTTGTTTGAATTGATGTTACTGTGGATGCGTTTATGTACCACAACATTGTTGCAGACCAAGTAAACCTTTTCAGTGGTATTCTCTTTCACCAGAATAATGCTCCCTGCCACACTGCAAAAATGGTACAGGAATAATATGAGCAACATGAAAAAAGTTCAAGGTGTTAACTTGGCCTCCAAATTTCCCGGAGCTTAATCCGATCAAGCATCTGTGGGATGTGCTGGACAAACAAGTCCGATCCATTGAGGCATTACCTCACAACTTATAGAGCTTAAAGGATCTGCTGCTAAGATCTTGGTTTCAGATATCACCTCACACCTTCAGAGGTCTTGTGGAGTTCAAGCCTCAGTGGGTTAGAGATGTTCTGGTAACACAATTTAGGACAATGGCTATAATGTTATGTCTGATCTGAGTATATATAACTTTTATGGATCCTTGCAGAGAGGCAAAGTGTTCTAGATGTAACTTTTGTTCTTTTAGAGTGCAATAGTTTTTAGTTTTAAACCAATTTATTTCACCCTGCTCCCAGATCCATCATGACCTTGACGAGAATAAATGAAAAAGATTTAAGTACAAACTGAATGCATCCTGACTCTTTAATTGTTTCAGAAATGTGCTGATTCTTAAAAATTGCTGGGAAAACTATCTAATAAAAATGAACAGAAAATAGGCCAGTTGAAACCATTTTCTCATGTGTATCAGCCTTATTAAAAAATAACAAAAATAAAAAAAACACCAGACAATAGTACATGGTTACTTTCATTATGTGGTAGCGAGTAAAATTTATGTGGAATGTTTATGATGGATTTTCATTTCTGCTTTTCACTACAACCTCTGGCACGAGGAACTCAAGAGGGACACAAACGTCTTCCATTTTCTCCTTCTGTATATTTCCTTTTCATAAGAATAGGACAGAGTCCATGAAATGCCTTCTTTAGTTAGACATGCTTACACAGCAAAATGTGTGAAGGCATGAAAATAGGGACATTATTTTGCTAAACAGTTTAGTTTGTCATGTCTTTTTTGTGCCCTCTGGCATTTTTACTTTCGGAGTGCAGCGATGTGATTGAAAATTGACTTTGCAAATCTGAGAGCTCCTGCTTAGAAATCTATGGCACACTTTTTACCTTTAATGCAACCAGACAGCAGTATTCACGTGTGAAGAGGTACATCAGTGCTAAAAAAAAAAAAAAGAAATGTTAACCAAGCTTTTTATTCAGAGAGTTGAAAATCCAGCCATGTTTTTGCTATCGGGGTTAGTCAGACTGTTGTGACTCACATTTAGGAATCATGAGGCAGACCGTTACCTGCAGTTTTGCCAAAAAATCTAACAAATATGTCTGAAAAAGACTAGAGGTGTGTAGAGTGACAGATTAACTTAAGTACCTGAATCTGCTTATGTTAGAAACCACCAAGCCGTACCTTTTGCCTTGCACATCCATGATAAAGCGTATCTCAACCTCACTTTTATAAGCTCCTATCAGGGTAAAGAACTGTTTTGAGATATCAGAGCATCACTTTTTTTTTTTTTTTTTTTGACATCTCAGCAAGCCATACTCAGAGGTAGTGTAGTGTAATCCACATCGCGAGTTCAGTCGAGCCTAGAGTTCAAGTGTGATTTAAATGTGCATCTTGAAAAAACTGAGAACAGGGAATGCAAATATGATCTGACAAGTGGTGCTATAACCTACATACAACAATTTATCTGAAATATTACATGTGGAAAACAGGACTAATTTTAGAGTCATATTCTCATGATATCAGATGGTACGATCGACATTAAACACATACATAATGTTCTTAACAGGAGTTTTTCATATACGTGGTGGTCTGGGAAAACCAGTCTGATTTCACTGTGACTGAATTCTGGCAAATTTTTCTTTGAAAGACTTTAAGGAATCAAACATACATTTCTGCAGCTCAGCCTTGCTCATATTTTGATATTTGTTTTGTTTTTACTTCCTGGTCCTGTCTAATTCCAGCTGATTCCTTCTGTTTCATGCCCTAAACACTTTGACAATTTGTTATTGGTTTTCTTTTGGCTTTCTTTAGGGGTCACCACAGCAGATAATCTGATCCCCATATTTAGTTTAGCACCGATTTTACGCTGGATGCCCTTCCTAATACAACCCTCCCATTTTTGGGGGCTTGGGACTGGCACTAAGAGTGCACTGGCTTGTGCAACCTCCAGTGGCTGGGTCGGTTCCCTGACTGGGAATCGATCCTGGGCTATGACAGTGACAAATTTGAATCCTTGGCCGGACAAAGTAATAGCTTGAGTGTTTATACCCTATTATTTCTGAGTTTTATTTCACGCCAGTGTACATTACCAAGCCTTCAGTTTCCATGTTTCTTTTATGATTTCTACCTCTTCCTTAGCTTCAGTCTGATGTCCCAGTTTATCTTGTTGTCTTTTTCTCCAGTTTCTGAGTATAGATTGTCCATTTGTGATGCTGTCTACCAGTTTCTCGACCTCTGCTGTAGACTATGATGATGATTTTTGCCTTGCCCTTAATAAAAACCATGTTAATTCAATATAATACTACAGAGAGTAGCAGATGGAACTGTTCTGCTTGTGAAAATGCTATAAATGTAAAGATAAGTTTGAATCTAAACGTCAAACTTGGTATGAATGTCTTCGGATTTGAAGCATGTGTTCCAGGGGGAACTAGAACTCAGATTTGCTCCAAATTTGCTCAGATTTCTGTCAGATCTGACTCTTCTCACTTGCATCCTGCCATCTTTCAATAAATGATGTAGAAATTATTTATTTATTTATTTATTTATTTGTTTTTGTTTGTTTGTTTATTTATTTATTTGAATCCTTGTCTAGGATTTTTATAAAGATGATGTTGGGTAAGGAGACAGTTTGACACACAGTAGTAAAAACAGTCAATATGTTTAAATGTTTAATGTTTAAAACCTTTTTTAACCTTTTTTTTTTTTAAAAAAGCTTTTTTTATTTTTAAGTGAAAGAGGCATAATCCTGTTCAGTTTAATTTGTAGTCAGATACTAACTTATAAAATGTTTGCAATACATCTTTAAATGCATTTTTGTCTCCAGATTTTTGAAATTCTTTTTCAAATACATTTGAGTCTGATTGCATGAAAATATTCCAACAAATCCATCCTGTTACAAATTTGAAAAAAGTTTTCACAATAAATGCAAATATAGTCAGAACCAGATGAAGGTTAGACTAGCTCCTTGAGTAAGTTGCTTTCGGCTGCTCCCTGTTCGGGGTCGCCACAGCGGACCGACTGGTCCGCACAACAACTTGGCAAATGTTTTACACCGGATGCCCTTCCTGACGCAACCCTCCCATTTTTCCGGGCTTGGGACCGGCACTGCATCCAGTGGCTGGGAATCAAACCCGGGCCTTGCGCATGATAGGCGAGAAACCTACCACTGAGCCACCAATAGATTAATTACAAACACAGTTAGAAAAATTATATATTTAAGGCAAAATATTCAAGTTCTAACACAAATGAGAATAATGTTGGTTTAATGCTGAGCTCAGCCTTCAATCAATGTGTCAGATAAAGCCTGATGATAAATTATTATACCTTTATTATGCATGGAAATGAATTCATCTTTTTGTTATTGGAAATTCCTGACTGCATCCCATGGTCAAACTTGGTGACCTTGAAGTACATGGTTGCTGCCAGGTGCTTTACCATTATCACTGTGTGCTATCTGCCTCATGCAAAACATTATCAGATTAGCGACAGCCACAAACTGTTTTTCATGGGAAATAAACAGCTCAACATTGCACCTTCCCACAAAACACAGTACCTGTTCTCACCTCCTGATGCCATCTCCTCACTGCCTTCCTCGGCACCTTCCACCAATCGCACGCTGTCTGGGCAGTTCTTCCCTGTTGCTATGGAGACCTGTTAATATTCCGAATGTGTTTCGCACTGACGAGAGTGCGGCTGTGCACCACAGAGAGAAGGAAAGGGACATTCCTCCAGAAAAAAAATGGACAGCAGCACTGTAAAGAAGGTTGCAGAAGGGAACTAGTGGGGGAGTTAAAGAAGTGTGATGGCTTGCCCTGATTGAAAGGGCATCCAGCGGTGCTCAACTGCAGCATCAGTCAATGCAACATAACACCAGAGAGTAGAAAATGTAACTGCTTGTGATAATGTTATAAATGCAATGCTAGGTTTGAATTAAAATGCTAAGCTTCATAATGGAAGCATGTGTTCCAGGGGGAAAAAGAACTCGGATTTGCGCCGGCTGTTTTCTAAATTTATTAGCAGCCCGTCATCGTCTTACTCAAATTACAAAAGGGACCCTGGACATGCATGGATACATCAGGGAGACCATTAGAAGATCATGTTTGTTCACTGCATGGAAAGAGATGCTCCATTAATGCCATTTATGTTGTATATTTAATAATACAGCTTTAATGTTTATTTAAAATTGTAAAATGGCCAAATTATGTAAATCCCATACTCTCAGAACCTTCTAACATGATCAGTAATTGCTCTGATGCTGAGTGTGTGTGTTTCCTCTAAATGACTAAAAATGACTTGTTGCGTCACAATTCTGAAACTCACTCTTATTTGTATAATCTGTACTCTTATACTTATTTGTAATATACTCATTTGAATAGCTTCCACTTTAGATGCTGTTTCATTACAGAACTTATGTCCCTATTAGTGTGTAAAGACTATAGAATGTATATTCTATCCCATACATGCTGTATGCTCTCATAAACTCTTCAAAAATGCATATTTTTGGACAGGTGTCCATGTTCAGCATTGAATTTCTTTGACATGTCGTACTCCCCAGTGGTGGTTAATGGCTCATATGAAAGGAGACACTCCACACAGATTTTTTAGGTCTTTACAAGTATTTCTGTTTTTACCTAGCCTACTAAGGGCAATAACCTCATAGAAAAGTCCCACAAACGTTCAAAGTAAATGGTGATATCAAACGCATCTCTGCTCTCTGAGATGCCCCAAGTGTTTGTTCATAAGCATCTAAAATTTTAAGCTGTCTTCAACCACTAAAATTCTGTGTAAAGTTATCCAACAGAGGTAAAAACACACACGTCTCACACTGAAAGCCCACAGAGTCCTGACTCATTTAGACTTCTGATTCATTCATTTGTTTACACTGATTAGAAATGTCCCATAAGTCAATTTCCATTCCACCATCAGATTGGAACACCAGTGTACTGGTAAAAAGGGTTAAGAGAGTGTACATATCAGAGCAGATGTATGTTAAACCCGTCCCTGTACTTTGCTTTACTGGTGGGAGAATAAATGATTGAGTGATTGAGTAAATCTGTAAATCTGTGTAACAGATGTATCATCAAATCGAAAAGTCTTTGTTCATGTACAACAGGTGGATGTTATATAAGTGCACACATGTTTACAATTAGGAGGCATAGTGGAAAGCAATGATTTATCTAACTTGTGTGGTGGACTGTGAAAATCCCTTTGTATGGTGAGATTCTGACACTTCCTATATACTATATACAGTAAACTCTGAAAACTGAACTGAAATATGTAGAGAAAATATTATTTACAGTAAAGCTTTCATTCCAGCTGTTACGCAGGAGCATCAGGGACAGTTTGGCAGCTGGTATCTGATTACAAAATGAATTGATCATGCTTATGTTCATTTTGTTATGACAGTTAGCTGTTTAACAACTTGATCAAAGCCTGATTGTGTTATCTTTTTGCCACTGAGCTGGTTAAACATGCTCCTGTAATGGGGGTCATGATGTCAGCCATGCCTTTGGAATTTGAACCTGCAAACGTTTTTCTGTTGCACCACTCAAAAGCCAAATCTCCAACCCTTCACCCAAATATACAGAAGGTCGTCTTTAGTGGTTAGTATGGTTGCCTCGTGCCTCCAGGGTTGTGATTCGATTCCTGTCTCTGCCTTTGCTGGTTTCCTTTGGGTACTCTGGTTTCCTCCCTCAGTCCAAAGATATGCATTCGAGGAAGTTTGGCATCTCTGGTGTGTGCAATTTGTCATCCTACAAGTTTTCATGGATTTTCCCAGAGTTTCAGAATTTTCCATGGATTTTCCCAGAGTTTCACAATTTTCTATGGATTTTCCCAGTTTCCCAATTTTCCATGGATTTTCCCAGAGTCTCCTAACTTTCCATGGATTTCCTCAGTTTCCCAATTTTCCATTGATTTTCCCAGAGTTTCCCAATTTTCCATTGATTTTCCCAGAGTTTTCCAATTTTTCATGGATTTTCCCAGAGTATGTATTTATTTATGAACTACTGTATACTTTGGTGGGATTAGTCCCCTGAGTGATGCAACAGACAAATATTTGCAATATTTCAGATTTTAGCAACATGGCTGGGAATCCAAAAGAGCAAAATTGCCTGAAGGCTCTCTGGGTAGGCTGGGCATCATCTTCTTTCTCCCATCAATCACAGTGACACTAGCCATTCATGAGTGCCTGTGAGCTGATGCATGCTGAAGAGGGCAGATAGCACTTTTCCTCCATGTGTGTGCATGAACAGCAGTTGAATTCAGACATGCTGGTTGGCTTGATGTATCTCTAAGGAATCATATTAGCCTTCTCCCTCCCTGATTGGTAGCTCTTATATGACAGTGGTCGACTGGCTGGTGGCCGGGACTAACATGTTGAGGCTTTAGATATAAAATATCTTTCGATCTAAAATATTCATTCATTGCCTACCGCTTATCTGATCTATTCTCGGGTCACGGGGAGCCTGTGCCTGTCTCAGGCATCATTGGGCATCAAGGCAGGATACACCCTGGATGGAGTGCCAACCCATCACAGGGTACACACACCAGACAATTTAGATATGCCAATCAACCTACCATGCATGTCTTTGGATTGGGGGAGGAAACCAGAGTACCCAGAGGAAACCCCCAAGGCACGGGGAGAACATGCAAACTCCACATACACAGTGGAGGCAGGAATCGAACCTCAAACCCTGGAGGTGTGAGGCAAACATGCTAACCACTAAGCCACTAAGCCACCATGCACCCCAGCTAAAATATTCCTTTCTTTATAATAAGAAGACGGTCAAAGTATTGTTTAGATGATGTCTTTGAAAGACATGGAAGCTGTCCTGCTTCAAATATAGAACGACTCAGACAGTCTCAAAAGGACTTTGGCATTCTGTCTTAGCACTTTAAAACAGATAATAGATCCCATGAAATACACATAACATCGTATTTAAACTGGACATATTGCTCCAGCTGGATCTCACTGCAACACTGGCTTCTATTTTTCAACCACATTTGCAGTGAGGTCACATGATCTTCAAAAAGCACGATTGACCTCTGAAACTTTCAATAAAGAAATCTGTGCAGTTGAGTCTCAGTCTCAGTCTCTCTCTCTCTCTCTCTCTCTCTCTCTCTCTCTCTCTCTCTCTCTCTCTCTCACATGTCTGGCAGCTCTATTAGAATCTCCACCAAGGCAAAGAATGCATGTATTATTCATTTTGACCAGCGTGAGGCAGCGGCTCCTTCTTGAGCCTGCATGTTCCCCTGACCTAGTCGTCTGTCTGCAAAACATGGAGCAACAGGAGCTTGAGGCAGCAGGCAGTGGTGTAGATATATTCGACTGCAATAATGTATAAAGTAGTTGTGTGTAGCCCTGCAGTTGGACAAATTCCTACTTTAGAGCACAAGCAAGAAGCTTTTTAATATAGGGGAATCTTTACAGGTTGAGCTATGGAAAGCAAAACCTTGCAACACTGCTTAGAGAGCTTTGTGAACTCACAGCATGTATCAAAACGTAATACTTATCGGATTTTCACCGGAGCCGCACTCTCACTTAATTCATTTAACTCTTCTACATCTCATATTGAATTTCTTCAGATTGCTGATTGCGTTTTACTTTGTGGTTCCCCTGCTAGTTAAGGTCACTTTGTGAATTTTTCGTCATACTAGGAAGTTTTCGGTCTCTGTAGCTTTAACACAGCAAAGCTTTACAGGGAATTAAAAAGCACTGGGGTGCCAGAGTGTTGGAGCAAGATAAAGTGTTAGGAAGGAGACTGCGGTAGATGGGGGGAGATGAGAGATGGGAAGGACACACCAAGCATATTTTGTTTCATGTTTTTTATCTGATCGGATGAATGCAGCAATGAGTCTTCTGTCGCATTAACAGATTCTTGGGCTGTGAAAGACAGGGGACTTCAAGAACTGGGTGGAGAACACGAATGCAGAGGGAGAAAGCATCAAATAACAAAAGGCATTTTCATAAAAGCTAAAAGAGGGGGTATTTTGTATCCAGTACAAGGGTCATGACAAGATTTATGTCTAGCTTCACGCTGGGAATTAAAGGAGAAAAATGGAAAGCAAGTCAAGTTATATGGAAGTATAATAGTGCCAAAATTCCTGAAAGCAAAATAGCATATTGAATCACATGAACTGAATAAAAACTTGCAAAACTTGCCCGAGAAATCGGCAATCCATTGATCTTCCTGTAATAACCCGGATGTTAAGACCTGAGTTTGTGGACCTGAATTTGAAGGCTTGCATTTTGTCTTTTAATACTTTTAATTTTAATACCTGAATTTTTTCAACTTGAATTTTAATACCTGAATTTTTTCAGCCTGAATTTTTAATACCTGAATTTTTTCTACCTGAATTTGTGAGGTTGAAAAATAATGAAGGTTGTGTTTTTTTGTAAATGCTGTAAGGATTTTTTTTCTTTCAGATCAAATTGCAAAGCAGAAAAATTCAAACTTCTTTTTTGTGACAAGTTTGTTTTTCAGTTTATGTCATTCAGTATGCTATTTTGCTTTCAGGAATTTTGGCACTATTATACTTCCATAAAGTTATCTTCTTTTCTTTCCTTCAGAGTGTGAGCATGTGTGTGTGTGTGTGAGAGAGAGAGAGAGAGAGAGAGAGAGAGAATATTTTTGGTTTTCTCACAACAGATTCACTAACAGCACATGGATTTTCTCCTTTCCGATCTTTCATGGTAGTCTCACATAATCAATAGCAGATACCACACACCACTGCAACTCAGTCAAGAAAGGAGAAACATTTAGCTCATGTCATGTCAATAATACTGTACAGCATGTATTATTCATGTTACATTTCTTCCATGAAAGTCTCACAATCTAGATGCTTGTGACAGACCATTTTAATCCCACCTTTATAAAACTTTGATGAGTGTTCATATTGCCTCTGTCATACTGTTGCCATGTGCTTTCAAGCTCCATGGACAATATGACAGTATACAGGATATTATCCTGCTTTCGTGCACAATGTCAATATTATGCTCTCATTGGATAACAAGCAGGAAAATACCTGGCACTGTTTTTTTGGGGGTTTTTTTTTGTGTGTGTTTATGCATGCCCATGCTCATGGTCTCGGTTTGTGTCCGCTGAGAGTGCCAGAGTTTGTCTTGGTAATTAACGCACACTTACAAACATAAAATAGATTTTTTAGGACTTTTTATGCTCAGTCACTCAGGCACATGTGGCCCATCTTATTCTCCTGTGGCTAAGTTCAATATCCCATCTGTCACAGCCGGTTCTTTCTGTCTAAACAAAGGCTGCAGATGTGGCCCTGTGCTGTAATTTGATTAGGACTACTGGAGCAGCAGAGCTGGATTGCAGCACGGGGTGAGTGCCACATCCAGGAAATGTTGTTGGTGAACCCACCTGTGTGAGTGAACCTGTCCAACCATGACAGCTGTACTCATTAGCATCTTTCAAAGGGTTTGTAATTGGCGTCTTGGGTCTTTAGGAGAATTATATTTATGGTATGCTTAGGAGAATTAAGAATCTACGTAACTGTTAAGCTGTAACCACCGGGGATAAGGATTTGAGTCATACAGTTCTTACCGACTTAAATGGCTGTGATTGGCAATTCGATTGTGACTTCAAAGCCGATGACTTGCAATGTTGAATTTGCGACCTGACTCTGGCTTTGGAGCTTATGACATAACTCAGGACTTAACACCTACTTAAAGACTTGCGACTTGGCTCTAACATATGAATCAGCTACATTTGAAACAGGTACAGTCATAAAAACTGAAAATTAGATCCAACTTTACATTCAGTCCAGCCCAGAGTTTGGTCCTTGGCCCCCTTCTCTTTGGTTTTTACATTTTGCCTTTTGGTCAGATCATCTGCCTCCACAGTCTTCATTTTCATTATTATGCTGGTGATACTCAGATTTATATTAGCAGCATAATTTTCAACACTCTGCCAGCCTGTTCATAATATCCTGTATGCATGACATCAAACACTGGATGCAGTAAAGAGTTTCCCAATTTTCCATGGATCTTCCCAATTTTCCATGGATCTTCCCAATTTTCCATGGATTTTCCCAATTTTCCATGGTTTTTCCCCAAAAGGAAGGTTTCCCTACTTTCCATGGATTTTTCCAGAGTATTTATTTATTTATGAACTATTGTATATTTTGGTGGGATTTGTCCCCTGAGTGATGCAACAGACATTTGCAATATTTCAGATTTTAGTGACATGGCTGGGAATCCAAAAGAGCAAAATTGCCTGAAGGCTCTCTGGGTAGCTTGGGCATCATCTGATTTCTCCCATCAATCAAGCATCATATGCCTTTTCACATGATACTGATGGGGAGACTGTTAAACCTTCCTCAGCAGTTCATAATTGTGGGATAATCTTTGATTCATCTCCTCTCTTATGAACCCCACATTGGAGTATTGGTCAAATGCCCCTTTTCTATTGTAGAAACACTGCATGTCTGCACATGCTTGATGCACAATCTCTGGTCCATGCTATCCTCACATCTCAGCTAAGTCTCCCTGTTGGAATTCTTGAAAAAAAAATCCTTTTCAATACATTGAACCCTCTTCACCTTGAATTCTCTCTCTTTCTCAAAAAAAAAAAAATCTGTACATATCATCCTAGTCCTCTATCAGTTACACTGGCTACCTGTTTCACTGTGCATTCAATTTAAAGTCCCTCTAGTAACCTATAAAGCCCTGAATGGCTTAGCTCCGCCCTATTTAGCTGAGCTTGTTCATCCAAACTCCACTGCCCGCACTCTCAGGTCTGCTGCTACTGGACTATGAGCCATTGGAAAATACAGACTGGTCACTGCTGGGGTCAGATGTTTTAGTGTTTTACATTTAAAAAATTGTCTTTGGCATTTATTTTCTTTACAAAAACTTTACCCCCAAACTTTTTCACTCTCCATGGTTTTATTTATTCATTCATTGTCTACCCCTTATCCGATCTATTCTCAGGTCACGGGGAGCCTGTGCCTATCTCAGGCGTCATTGGGCATCAAGGCAGGATACAGGGCACACACACTCTCCTTCACTCATGCAATTACACACTATGGACAATTTAGAGATGCCAATCAACCTACCACACATGTCTTTGGACTGGGGGAGGAAACCCCCGAGGCACGGGGAGAACATGCAAACTCCATGTGGACATGGCAGAGGCGGGAATCAAACCCCCAACCCTGGAGGTGTGAGGCAAACATGCTAACCACTAGGCCACCATGCCCCCCCTGTGGTTTTTTTTTTAATTATTTTTATTTTTATTTTTTTTTATTTATTTATTTATTTATTTATTTATTTATTTATTTATTTATTTATTTATTTATTTATTTTTTATTTATTTATTTTTATTTATTTGTTTAAATAGTGATTTAGATATGAGAAAGGTGCTATGGAAATGAACCTTTATTTATTTATTCATTTATTTATTTACATATATTATTATTATTATTATTATTATTATTATTATTATTATTATTAGTTGTAGTAGTAGTAGTAGTAGTGTTACTTTCTGATTCTAATAATGACTCTGGTTCTCTGGTTACTGCATTTTGATATAACTAGTTTATGCAGCGAGGGGCATAGTGGCTTAGTGGTTAGCACGTTTGCCTCACACTTCCAGGGTTGGGGGTTTGAGTCCCACTTCCGCCGTGTGTGGAGTTTGCATGTTCTTCCCGTGCGTCTGGGGTTTCCTCCCCCAGTCCAAAGACATGCATTGTAGGTTGATTGGCATCTCTAAATTGTCTGTAGTGTGTGAATGTGTGTGTGCCCTGCGATGGGTTGGCACTCTGTCCAGGGTGTATCCTGCCTTGATGCCCAATGACGCCTGAGATAGGCACAGGCTCCCCATTACCCGAGTGTAGATCGGATAAGTGGTAGATAATGAATGAATGGATTATGCAGCTACTGAAACAGGCAGGCAGCAAGGTAATAAAAGGATGATTTAGATTTTCTGCATCAATGAACATTATTATTCTTATTTTAAGAGTGTTTTTTTTAATGAAATAAACAGTCCTAGTAATATTATCTACATGAGCTTCGAAGGATAAATTAGCTTCTATAGTTACATCAAGAGTTTTCACCACTGCATATGATACAACTGAAAGGACATGGAGAGTATTTATATAAGTAGAGAGCTTACTTTTCGTTGCTTGTGGCATCCTGAGTCTTTACACATGATCTACATTTATTAAGTGGGTGTCTGGTTTTGTTGACATATACAGCTGTGTTTCATTAACATAACATTTGAAAGATTCAAGTGTAGTGCCAGTGCTACTGTATATTACAGAAGCCTGAGACTGGACTTGTAGATGAGACTTCATCTCATAAACAAGTCTAATAATGGCACACTGCATGCTCATTTCTCACAAAGTAATATTCTGTATATTTGACTTTTACAAGTCTAATGTCTAATTTTTTTTCTTTAATTATAGGTGTGCTGAGCCTGCCGGACAGCCTGAATGTACACCATGATCAGCAAAGAGGTGGGAAGAATGCAGAAGGTCATGCCTTCACCCAGGCTGAACTGCGCACCATTGAGCAGTCCCTCCTGGCCACCCGTGTGGGGAGCATTGCTGAGCTAAGTGAGTTTTGGGGGGTGTGTGTGTGTGTGTGTGTGTGTGTGTGTGTGTGAGTGCAGTAACAATCTATTAGACATGGTTACAATTACTGAATGCATTTTATTCAGTTTATACCAATTATACTATTGTCATGGTTATATTGACCAGGTCTTTGTGGCTTTTGTTTCGATTGCATGTGTAGTGTATGTGTAATTACTACAGGTAATAATTTCATAACGTTTCCTTGTACTGTGGGAAAAGATGTTTTTAAAGAAAGTTTACTAGAAGCTCATTTATAATGGAAGCCAAAAGTTTTTTTTGTCAGTAAATGTTTAAAAAACTACAAGTGTTATTGTGATGCAGTGGGTAACTCACAGCTCCAGGGTCTCTTGCTTGATCTTGAGCTTGGTTTACTGTCTGGATGAAGTTTAATATATTCTTACTGTGTCCATATGGGTTTTCTTTGAGTTCTCTAGTTCTTTCCAACCTTAGGATAAAGCGGCCCAAAGTCTAGGGACACCTGACCATCAGAGACGTACAGTGAGGGAAAAAATTATTTGAGCCCCTGCTGATTTTGTACATTTGCCCACTGACAAAGAAATGATCAGTCTATCATTTTAATGGTAGGTTTATTTGAACAGTGAGACACAGAATAACAACAAAAAGAAATCCAGAAACATGGATTATTAAAAGTTTTACATTGATTTGCATTTTAATGAGTGAAATAAGTATTTTACCCCTTTGCAAAACATGACTTAGTACTTGGTGGCAAAACCCTTGTTGGCAATCACAGAGGTCAGACGTTTCTTGTAGTTGGCCACCAGGTTTGCACACATCTCCTCTTTGCAGATCCTTTCCAAGTCATTAAGGTTTCGAGGCTGACGTTTGGCAACTCGAACCTTCAGCTCTCTCCACAGATTTTCTATGGGATTACGGTCTGGAGACTGGCTAGGCCACTCCAGGATCTTAAATGTGCTTCTTCTTGAGCCACTCCTTTGTTGCCTTGGCCGTGTGTTTTGGGTCATTGTCATGTTGGAATACCCATCTACCACCCATTTTCAATGCCCTGGTTGAGGGAAGGGGGTTCTCACCCAAGATTTGACGGTACATGGCTCCATCCATCGTCCCTTTGATACGGTGCAGTTGTCCTGTCCCCTTAGCAGAAAAACACCCCCAAAGCATAATGTTTCCACCTCCGTGTTTGACATGGACAAACCATTCCTGGCATTCCTCCTCCTCCAAACACGGTGAGTTGAGTTGATGCCAAAGAGCTTGAATTTGATCTCCTCTGAATCATTCAGATGTTCTTTGGCAAACTTCAGACGAGCCTGTTCATGTGCTTTCTTGAGCAGGGGACCTTGTGGGTGCTGCAGGATTTCAGTTCTTCACAGCGTAGTGTGTTACCAATTGTTTTCTTGGTGACTATGGTCCCAGCTGCCTTGAGATCATTAACAAGATCCTCCCGTGCAGTTCTGGGCCGATTCCTCACCGTTCTCATGATCACTGAAACTCCACGAGGTGAGATCTTGCATGGAGCCGCAGACCTGGGGATACTGACAGTTATTTGGTGTTTCTTCCATTTGCGAATAATCGCACCAACTACTGTCACCTTCTCACCAAGCTGCTTGCCGATGGTCTTGTAGCCCATTCCAGCCTTGTGTAGGTCTACAATCTTGTCCCTGAAATCCTTGGACAGGTCTTTGGTCCTGGCCATCATGGAGAGTTTGGAATCTGATTGATTGATTACTTATGTGGACATGTCTTATACAGGTAACAAGCGGAGATTAGGATTATTTACCTGTATAAAAGACACCTTTGGAGCCAGAAATCTTGCTGATTGATAGTGGATCAAATACTTATTTCACTCATTAAAATGCAAATCATTGTACAACTTTTTTGAAATGCGTTTTTCTTGATTTTTTTGTTGTTATTCTGTCTCTCACTGTTAAAATAAACCTACCATTAAAATCATTTCTTTGTCAGTTGGCAAATGTACAAAGTCAGCAGGGGATCAAATAATTTTTTTCCCTCACTGTATGTGGTTCTGCTACAAAGATGGAAGCACAGAATTGTCTAGGATGTCTTTGTAAGTTGTAGCATTACAATTTCCCTTCCCTGGAGTTAAGAGGTTCTAAACCTGTTTCAGCATGACAATGCCCCTGTGCACAAAGCAAAAATAGTGTGCCAGACTCTGGCTCAACCCCACAGAACCACAGGATGAACTAGAACACTGACTGCACCCCATACCCCAGCCATGCTCCGAATATAATGAAAAGTTCAACAAGAACATGCAGTAAGTATGTAAGTTAGTAAATGTTACTTATAGAGCTCTTTAACCAATCAGACCATACCATATGGGCATGAAAGGTCAGTTGTCCATATACGTTTGGCCATATCATGTATAAGAATGAGACAGACATGAGAGACTGGCTTACCAATGCTGACCTTTATATTCCAAAAGACAAGCAATTGAGAAACCAGAAGGAAACTAGCTTTGCTAAAGCTTTTATGGTCACTAGTCTGGAACTTCTGTTTTTATGTGACTTCAACACATAGCACATTCCCTATGGAAAAAGTAGTCCAGTCTCTCAAAAGATGACTTATACACATTTATACTGATTTAGAGTTAAATACCTGTACAAATACCTGTTACTGCCATTAGAACTGAAACTACACTAAAAGTTGCATAACAAGTGAACGTCTAGTAAATTTTCCTCCCTCAGTATATGGAAACATCAACATATTTACAAATGTGGTAGTCAGAGATTAGGTTAAAAAAAGATTCTGGAACATTCCTGTGTAATAAATCAAGACAGAGCGGCAAGAGCTCAGTATAGAATAATCTCAGACTAATCCACTGCTATGGCAATTAGATTTTAGCAACCAAAACATGTTGTATTATCATTTAGAAAGTACACATTAAGTCTATATATATATATATATATATATATATATATATATATATATATATATATATACAATATATTTGTAATCCAACTTATAAATACTGCATAGTGAATGCAACCAGATGCAAACAAGATATTAGAGATATAAAGCCTCCTTCTATTGCACCCTTATGTGAACCTTCTTGAACTATTTGACATCTGGATGATCTATTAAGATATTTTAGACTGCTGTGTGGGTGTAGGAGCCAGTGGTCAGCAGCTGGAAGGCCCCACCCTAATCCGAGCTGGGTGTGCCTCTTTTTAGATGGATTGTTTTCCAGCTAGATCACACCGCAGACGGACAGATTAAGACCTATTTGTCTTTGGTAGTAGTATTTAAGAGATAAAAGTTATGTTTCTTGTGTATGGAGGTCTGTTTTTGAAAAAGACTTATCAAAAAGAGCTGGCTGTGTATTCGCTCACACTCTCAAGATGGGAAAACGAGAAAGTGACCTCTGTTTAGCTGCTCAGTGTGCTCTGTGTCGAGGCAGAAAGCCCATCACATTCATTTCACTCACCCACACAACAGCACATATGCTGGCTTTACAACAGCAGTTCAGTTCAGCAGTTTATTAAGGTTTATACACCAGCAAGACCCAGCTGTGTGTGTGTGTGTGTGTGTGTGAACACTTGGGAAATTAAGAGCCCAGCTAAAATTTTAAAAAGTACTAAACAAAAGTCAGATTTATTAACGAAAGTTCAACAAATATCTAAGTTGACTTGTCAAGGCCAAAATAAAAAACAAACAAACATAGAAAGTAAGTACAGGAGTGTGTAAATGAATGGGGTTTTTATGTAATACAGGGATGAAAGAAGAAAGAAGGATGGGGTAGGTGTGTTAGAAAAACAGTGTGCTATCAGGATGAAATGCAATCATGTGCTTTGAGTCAGAAGATGAATGTTTCTGCCAATTTTGTTGAATCTAGCCTGAAAACCACGAAGTAGTGAAATCGATGGCTGAATGTGGGAGGATGAAGGGATAAAGCAAAACTGAACAGACAGACAGACAGATAAATAGATAGATAGATAGATAGATAGATAGATAGATAGATAGATAGATAGATAGATAGATAGATAGATATGTATGTGTGCTGTAATGTAAAAGTGACAAATAAAGTTGTTTTTTTATATACTACTTTAAAGCATATGACTTTATGTTATAAATAATATTAGGCTTTATAATGAATTATAAAGTCTGTATTTTAGAATAATTACCACTTGGTTTAAATAGTGTTCATAAAGCTTATGTAACACATAGCAGTATTATGCCATGTCATGACAGTATTTACTTATAGTGAGCTTTTTAAATGTAATGTAATGTAATGTAATGAACTTAGTAATCCATTGTTTATTGTAAAAAGCCAAAAAAAGATATTTACTATTGTACCAAGTCAAAAATAATACCCACCTGCTAGAGTCATCATAGCTAGCACAAAGGTCATGCTGGATAGTAGATGTGTATTAAGTAGTTGTGTCCCAAATGGCTTTACTATACACAATGCACTATATACTCAATCATCTAGCGTAGCTTCTCAAAAGGAAACTTTTTTTACTATCCGGAATTATAAGCCATTTCCCAGCCGAGGGCGAATGATGTCAATTACATTTAATGCATAGCAACAAGTTTAGTAGAATGCTGTGATTTTTTTTTTCTCAGCCCCGCCCCTTTATCAATATGTAAGCAAAGCTGTGAGTGTTGAAGGGTTCAACATTCCACACTTTGTTGTTTCCGTTTAAAAAGTGCCTCATCTGGGTAGTTGAAAAGCACTTCTTTTAGTGTGAACACACTACTCACAAATAATGGCACAGAGTAGTGTATAAGTATACAATTTGGGATGTGCCGTTTGTCTGTCATGGGCCTGCAATGACTCCCAGTGCACTGTCCAGCATTCTAAGGAGAAACAGTAGTAGCTACTGTATATATAGCAAAACCACAAAACATATACTTCACAAATCAGTGTTAGTGAAATTGGTTAGCTAACTGGATTTGCTACATACACTGACCAGAGACACCAACAATCTCTGCTACTTCCAAGCCTTATTTTTCTTTCCATTGTATTTTTACACCTTTAGTGTAAAATGAAACCACAGTTCAGATTCCATTCTTCATCTTTTGTGCATTAAACACTAAATGGGAAATAATTGCAGGTAAGAATTAACATTGTTCATGGGGGATTGAATTATGCTCAGAGGAATGATTCAAGATAGTGGTTTGCATGTGTCACATTCTTTCAACTTAGAATTGAGAAGTTCACAATTCAAATGGCGTTCAGCATTTTTTCTGAAATTTCTCTGCTGTCTTGCATACATATATAGAAGATTAGCCTGTTGTTTAATTGCTTTCTGGTGTAAAATCAAATTCAATTGGATACTTTCACACAATAAATGACCAAATAGTAGAAACCCAGGTGACCCTACACTTTGATCCCAGCTTCCTCTCAAGCTAAAACCTTTCACTGTACTCTACTTGTCTGTGAAAATAAAGTATTCTAATGTTATAGCTAGCTTGCTACAATAACATTAGATAATTACTATCTGACTATGTTTAGATCATTATTATTATATGGTTTAAAATTTATGATAAGAAAAGCAAAAGATGAAGAAATAATTTTCTTTCATTTTATTTGCATAGCGATAACAATGGTCATTGTCACAAAGTAGCTTTACAGGAATATTGAGAGTAAAAAGTTTCACATTTAAATTTAGATTTATCTCTAATGAGCAAGCCAGAGGCAACGGTGGCAAGAAAAACAGCCTGAGACAATATGAGGCATAATAATGCATAAAGAACTGGTGAATGTGTGTGTGCTCATGTCACAGCAGGTTTGGCAGTTTTAGCTTGAGAAATATGTTTCTGTAGGAAACTTGACATTAGTATTACAAGGTTCTATCTGCGTTAAGAATAGATGGGACCCTTATAATGCTATGGTGACAAACTATATGAAAAATAATGTTTGCTATGATGAAGAAGGAATAAAAGGCCAAGCAGTTAATATTGGCAGTCAACTTCACTTCAAAAGGTCAGAAAGATATTATTTGTTATTTCTTCACTTCATATTTTACAGTTACAGCTTTGCAAATCCTGTACAACTTCCAAGGGCATTTCTGATGTTAATAACACCATGCAGGACATTTACTGTTGTGCCAAAAGCTAGGCTTAGTATCATTAATAACTGGCCACTTGTTTTGTCTTCCTGTGAAGGTATAATTACAGCAATCCTTTGTACATTGATTTCAGATACTGAATGGTCTACTGGGTGTAACTGATGATTAACCAATTCTGCTCCATTTACATACCCGAATTCCCTTGTAAAAGCACTTTAATAGTAATTAAGTGTCCTAATGTAGCCTCATGTTGATGAAACTAAATGCTGAAATGATGTCCTTGGCAAATAATCTTATAGTAGAGGTGTGTAAAGGACTGTTTTTTTTAATTTTTTTATTCTATAACCCAGAGGATTTCTGACACCCCAGCTCCCACAGTTATTTTTGCCAACCATCATGCCCACCTCTCTTTCTCAACAGCACCAGTGGTTCAGTTTTCCCAAGCCACCATCAGAGCACCTAACATTCTCCATCACTTTGGTTCCCATTCTGTTTTTCACAGTCTAGGAAACTATTACAAGTAATACTGCTGAAGATCATTAAATACCTGCTGACACACACTCACACACATCAATGTACTGTTTAACACCAGAGCAAATACACATGGCCAGAACATTGCTAATAACCCTATACATCCAGGTGACCACCCATTTCAGACATTCCCATCAGGCTGAGTGAGCTTGCCACCGCTTCAGGTTCTTCCAATGTGTTACCGGCCAAATCCAGTCATATTTCTGACCTCTACAACTTCTCCCTTCCACAACCAAGCCCTCTCCAGCATCTGGATGCATGTCTCTACTTTATTTTGACACTAGAATATGTCCACTGAACCTTTACTTTAGTGTTGACAAGCATCAAAACAGTCAGTTACTTAGATTAGATGCTATATGCCATATGGTGCCCAAGACGATTCTATTTTAGGTGCCATATTATTTTCCCTTTATGTCCAGTTTTTTAGACATGTAATCCACAAACATAATGCTGGCTTTCAGTTCCACACTGATGATACTTAGCTGTACTGTCATGTCAGCCAGCATTAGCAGAACAGCTGTAAGGAAACTTGGATGGATGGAAATTTCTTTTTTCTAAATTTGTATAAAGATGAAATGTTGGTCTGCAGTAAAGTGCTGGTTTTACACCACAGTTCAAGGGAAATGAGAAATAACAACAGTTGTCATTCTTATTTTTATTCCGATGGCATGGTGGCATAGCGTTTACTATGTTTGCCTCGTACCTATAGGGTTAAGGTTTCAATACACCATATCCACCATGTGTGTGTGTGGAGTATACATATTTTTCCTGTGCTTCAGGGGTTTCCTCCATGTACTCAGTCCAGAGACATGCATTGTAGGCTGATTGGCATCTCTAAATTGTCTGTAGTGTGTGAACGAGTATATGAGTGTGTGATTGTGCCCTCTGATGGTTTGGCACCCCATCCAGAGTGTCCCCAACCTTGAGTCCCCTGGGATAGTCTTCAGTCTCCCTACAACGCTGTGTAGGAGTTGTTGTTGGTCTTATTCTGGCCTGTGTTTGCCTGGGCCATTTTAAAGCTGTTCATTAATGAGAGTTTATCCATCTAATGTGCCATTGGTTCTCCTTAGAGGTTTCTGTGGTCAGAGACACATGCTACTTAATAAGACCAGGGAATGCAATCCAGTGTGAAGCTCTTACCAGTAGGAAATATCTGTTTCATGCTTTGGCTCACAAAAGCTGTTTAGGTCATACTATTACTTTTTTAAGGGATAGCTGTCTGCTACCGGTCTTCTCTTTATTTTTAAAGGGAAACCAAAAGTAATCGTGGTTAAATAGAATGTTACATAGTTACAGTAGGCATTTTAAAGGGTAATGTGTCATGTATCAGCAGGAATGCTGTTGCCATAGTGATTTGGTTTTTTTTAAGGGTTATTTTCGCGTGGTTGTGGATACATCCGTGTGTGTCGTGCATGTGGGTGTCTGCATGACTATATGTAGTAAATTTGTATCTAGAGATCAGAGACAACTAGTTTTTATTCCCTCTGGTACAAATGTGCCTTAGATTATCGGTCTCCATCCTCTTTTATTTCATAAGAGGACTCACATTATTATGCATGCTTTTAACAACCGTTTTTCTGTCTCTCAATTCAGTAAAACTGCTTGGCTAAAAGCCTTTCTTAGTCACAAGATGGCAATGATGTCTTCCAAGTATTCTCCTGTGGTCATGCATACAGATTGAATTGATTTGAAAATTTGGCCAGGAAATCTAGACTCATATGGGCCTAGTTAATTAAGAGCTGAATGGATTTAATATGCATTTTTGCAATCTTACAATAGAACGAGGCTCCTGTGTTTTCCAGGTGTTTGTTATATAAAACAGGCTTCGCTTAAGCTTACTTGATGGATATTCTGGCTATTTCTCAAATGCTATCTGTTATATAATGGATAAAGCATGCTAGGGCATTTAAAGGAGAATAAGAAATAAGATATGATGTGGTTACTCTACATTACTGTACTCTACACTACACTACTGTACTCTACACTATTGTACTCTACACTACTCTACACTGCTGTACTCTACACTACACTACAGTACTCTACACTTTCTCTACACTACTCTACACTGCTGTTTAACCTATTAATACCCCAACCCGTACTTTTTACACCCACACTACTCTAAATCTTTCAAAATACTTTTACTCTACACTACTCTACACTGCTGTACTCTTTTCCACCCACACTACATCTACTCTTTCACTTTCTCTACACTACTCTACACTGCTGTACCTAATATTTTCCCACACTACTCTTACACCCACACTACTGTACTTTTACAAAATTTTTTCTAAATCCTTTTCCCCCTACTCCCCACACTGCTGTACTCTACACTACACTACAGTACTTTTAAAACTTTCTCTACACTACTCTACACTGCTGTACCATACACTACTGTACTCTACACTACTCTAAATCTTAAAAACTACTGTACTCTACACTACCTTACTACTCTAAATTTTTATTTAAATACTGTACTCTACACTACTCTACACTGCTGTACCATACACTACTGTACTCTACACTACTCTTCACTACTCTACACTACTGTATTCTACAATACTTTATTCTACACTACACTATACTCCACTCCACTCCACTACACTGCTGTTTTCTCTACACCCGCCCCGTACTCTACACTACTCTACACTGCTGTACCATACACTACTGTAACCTTCCTACACTACTTCTTCACTACTCTTACACCCCAACCCGTATTCTAAAAATTAAATTTAATTTCCTACACTACACCCCAATACCTTTCCACCCACACTACTGTACTCTACACTAATCACTATTCCCCCCACACTAATGCTTTTCCCCACTACTCTACACTACTGTATTCTACACTACTGTTTAATTCTAACCACCTACACTATTTTCCCCAACCTTACACCCACAGTTTTCACTACCTCTAATTCTACACCTTAAAAACTACTGTACTCTACACTACTTTACTTCTACACTACTGTATTCTACAATACTTTATTCTACACTACACTATACTCCACTCCACTCCACTACACCCCAAAATTGTTTAAAATTCTACACCCCAAAACCGTATTCTACACTATGCCCCCCCCCAAATGTTTAAAATTCTACACCCCACTGTATTCTACAATACTTTATTCTACACTACACTATACTCCACTCCACTACCCCTACACTACTGTACTCTACACTACCGTAGTTTTACACTATGCTACTGTACTCTACACTACTGTATTCTACAATACTTTATTCTACACTACACTTTTACTCCACTCCACTACACTACTGTACTCTACACTACCGTATTCTACACTACACTACACTACACTATTGTACTCTGCACTACACTACAGTACACTACTATACTCTACACTACAGTACACTACACTACAGTGCACTACTGTACTCTACACTACACTACCCCTAAAACCCACACTACACTACACTACACTACTGTACTCTACACTACATTACTCTGCACTACACTACTCTGCACTACACTGCACTACACAACACTACTGTAGACTACACTACAGTGCACTACTGTACTCTACACTACACATCTCTACACTACTCTACACTACACTACACTACAGTGCTCTTCTGTACTCTATACTACACTGCACTGCACTGCACTACACTTCTCTACAGTACTCTACACTACATTACAGTACTCTACACTACATTACAGTACTCTACACTACAATGCACTACTGTACTCTACACTACATTACTTTTACACTACACTACACTGCACTGCACTGCACTACACTACACTACTGTACTCTACACTACTCTACACTACACTACACTGCACTGCACTACACTATACTACTGTACTCTACACTACACTACTCTACACTACACTACACTACTGTACCCCCTAAAACCCACACTACCCCCTACACTACACTACACCCCGCCCCCTGCACTACCCCTAACCCCCGTACTCTACACCACATTACAGTCTCTCCCACTTGTACTCTAAAACTACACTTCTCTACACTACAACCCACACTACACTACACTGCACTACTGTACACTACACTACTCTACACTACACTACTCTACACTACACTACAGTGCCCTTCTACTTTTCCCCCTACACTACTCTAAATCCCACACTACACCCACACTAAATCTACACTACACTTTCACTGCACCACTGTACACTACACTTAACCCCATTCTTTTTACTGTACTCTACACTACACCCCACACTACACTACACTACAATTTCACTACACTACTCTAAATCTACTCTACACTACACTACAGTGCTCTACTACTCTTTCACTACTCTACTCTACACTACACTACACTAATCTACACTACATTACAGTGCACCACTGTACTCTACACTACCACATCTCTACACTAAATCCCCACCCCTAAAAACTACACCCACACTACACTACAATACACTACACTACTGTTTAAATCCCACTCTACACTACACTACACTACTCCCACACTACACTACTGTACTCTACACTACACTACACTACACTACACTACTCTACACTACACTACACTGCACTGCCCCCCTACACCCACACTACTGTTTTCTCTACACTACATACACTAAAATCTGCTCCCACTGTTTAAATCCCCAACACTACACTTCCCCAACACTACTCCCACACTACACTACACTACTCTACACTACACTACAATGCTCTACTGTACACTACACTACACTACACTACAGTACTCTACTGTACACTACACTACTCTACACTACAGTACTCTACACTACACTACAGTGCTGTACTACTCTACACTACACTACCCCCTACACTACACTACACTACTCTACATTACATTACAGTGCACCACTGTACTCTACATTACACATCTCTACACTACTCTACACTACACTACACAATACACTACACTACTGTACTCTACTCTACACTACACTACTCTACACTACACTACACTACACTACTGTACTCTACACTACACTACAGTGCACTACTGTACTCTACACTACACTACTCTACACTACACTACACTGCACTACACTACACTACTGTACTCTACACCACACTTTCAGTGCACTACTGTACTCTACACTAAAACTTCCCCCAACCCCTAAATCCCACACCCCAACCCCTTTCAGTGCTCTACTGTTTTTTTCACTACACTACACTACTCTACACTACACTACAGTGCTCTACTGTACACTACTCTACACTACACTACACTACACTACAGTACTCTACACTACACTAGAGTGCACTACTGTACTCTACACTACACTTCTCTACACTACACTACAGTACACTACTGTACTCAACACTACTCTACACTACACTACAGTACACTACTGTACCCCCTACACTACACTACTCTACACTACTGTACTCTACTCTACACTACACTTCTCTACACTACTGTACTCTACACTACACGACACTACACTACACTACACTACACTACTCTACACTACATTACAGTGCACCACTGTACTCTACACTTTCACATTTTCTACACTACACCCACACTACACTTTCAGTACACTACTGTACTCTACACTACACTTTTCCCACACTACATTACAGTGCACTACTGTACACTACACTACACTACTCTACACTACTCTATTCTACACTACACTATACTCCACTGTACACTACACTACACTACTCTCACTATACTACATTACACTAATACTACTGTACTCTACACTACATTCTCTACACTACACTACACTACACTCCACTACACTACTGTACTCTACACTACACTACTTTTACACTACACTTTCAGTTTCACTACTGTACTTTTACACTACACTTTCTACACTACACTACACTACCCCTACACTACAGTACACTACCGTATTCCCACACTATACTACTGTACTCTACACTACAGTTTTTTCTACTGTTTCTTTTACACTACACTATCTACCCCTACTCCACTTTCACTACACTACTCTACACTACAGTATTCCCACACTAATGCTCTACTACTCTACACTACACTACTTTTACAATACACTACACTACACTATACTTTCCCCTCCACACCACTTTCACTACTTAACTCTACACTACCTATTCTACACTACACTACACTACACTACTTTTACTCTACACTACACTACACTACACTAAATAATACACTACACTACATCTACACTACACTACAGTGCACTACTGTACTCTACACTACACTACTCTACACTAAAACCCACACTACACTACACTACACTACTGTACTCTACACCACATTACAGTGCACTACTGTACTCTACACTACACTTCACAACACTACTTCTACACTACACTACACTACTCTACACTACACTACACTCTCTTTCACTACTCTACACTACACTACACTACAGTACTCTACACTACACTAGACTACACTACTGCACTACACTACACTTCTCTACACTACACTACACTACACTTTCAGTACTCAACACTACTTCTACACTACACTACAATACACTACTGTACTCTACACTACACTACACTACACTACACTACTGCACTCCCACACTACACTAAATTCTCTACACTACTCTACACTACACTACACGCACTACACTACACTACACTACTCTAAATCTTTCAGTACACTTTCTCTACACTACACCTTTCACTACTGTACTCTACACTACACTACTCTACACTACACCCACACTACACTGCACTACACTACTGTACTCTACACCACATTACAGTGCACTACTGTACTCTACACTACACTTCTCTACACTACATTACAGTGCACTACTGTACATACACTACTCCCACACTACAGTACTCTACACTACCCCCTACACTACACTACTACTCTACACTACTCTACTTTTACACTACACTTTTCCCCCTAAAAAACCCACACTACACTTTCAGTCACCACTGTACTCTACACTTTCACTGTCTCTACACTACTCTACACTACACTACACTACACCCACACTACAATACACTACAATACCGTACTTTTACACTACACTACATACAGTACTCTAAATACTTTTTACACTACACTACTCTACACTACACTACACAATCTACACTACACTTTCAGTACACCACTGTACTCTACACTACACATTCTTCCCCAAAACTTTCTCTACACTACACTACACTACACTACACTACATCTACACTTTCACTACTGTACTCTACACTACACTACACTACTGTACTCTACACTACACTACTGTACTCTACACTACACTACAGTACACTACTGTACTCTACACTACACCCCACACTACACTACACTACACTACACTACTCTACTTACACTACTTACACTGCACTACTCTACACTACACTACCAAAATCACTCAACACTTTCTCTACACTACAAAATACACTACTCTACACTACACTACAATGCTCTACTGTACACTACACTACACTACACTCTACTCTACTCTACACTACACTACTCTTTCACTACACTAAACTACACTACACTACAGTGCTCTACTTTCTCTACACTACACTACTCTTTCACTACACTAAACCCACACTTTCACTTTCAGTGCTCTACTGTACTCTACACTTTCACATTTTCTACACTACACTACACTACACTACACAATACACTACACTACAGTACACTACTCTAAATCCCACACTACACTACACTACACTACACTACACTACAGTGCACTACTGTACTCTACACTACACTACTCTACACTACACTACACTGCACTACACTACACTACTGTACTCTACACCACATTACAGTGCTCTACTGTACTCTACACTACACTTCTCAACACTACTCTACACTACACTACACTACTCTACACTACACTACAGTGCTCTACTGTACACTACACTACACTACTCTACACTACACTACAGTGCTCTACTGTACACTACTCTACACTACACTACACTACACTACAGTACTCTACACTACACTAGAGTGCACTACTGTACTCTACACTACACTTCTCTACACTAAACTACAGTACACTACTGTACTCAACACTACTCTACACTACACTACAGTACACTACTGTACTCTACACTACACTACACTACTCTACACTACTGTACTCTACTCTACACTACACTTCTCTACACTACTGTACTCTACACTACACGACACTACACTACACTACACTACACTATTGCTACACTACATTACAGTGCACTACTGTACTCTACACTACACTTCTCTACACTACTGTACTCTACACTACATTACAGTGCACTACTGTACTCTACACTACACTTCTCTACACTACATTACAGTGCACTACTGTACACTACACTGCACTACTCTACACTACTGTATTCTACACTACACTATACTCCACTAGAATACACTACAGTACACTACTGTCACTACTGTAGTCTACACTATACTACTGTACTCTACACTACTGTACTCTACTCTACACTACTGTACTCTACACTACACTATACTACAATACCGTATTCTACACTACACTACTATACTGTACTCTACACTACTGTATTCTATACTACTATACTGTACACTACACTGCATCACTCTACTCTACACTACAGTACACTACTGTACTCTACACTACACTACTGTACTGTACACTACACTACACTACTGTACTCTACACTACACTACACTACAGTACACTACTGTATTCTACATTACACTACTGTACTCTACACTACTCTATAATACTGTACTTTACACTACACTACTGTACTCTACACTACACTACAGTACACTACTGTACTCTACACTATACTTCTCTACACTACACTACAGTACACTACACTACAATACACTACACTACTGTACTCTACTCTACACTACACTACACTACTCTAGACTACACTACTGTACTCTACACTACACTACACTGCACTACTGTACTCTACACTACATTACAGTGCACTACTGTACTCTACACTACACTTCTCTACTGTACTCTACACTACACGACAGTGCTCTACTGTACTCTACACTACACTACTTTACACTACACTAAACTACACTACACTACAGTGCTCTACTGTACTCTACACTACACTACTTTACACTACACTAAACTACACTACACTACAGTGCTCTACTGTACTCTACACTACACTACTCTACACTACACTACACTGCAGTGCTCTACTGTACTCTACACTACACTACAGTACACTACTGTACTCTACACTACACTTCTCTACACTACACTACACTACAGTGCACTACTGTACTCTACACTACACTTCTCTACACTACTCTACACTAGACTACACTGCAGTGCTCTACTGTACTCTACACTACACTTCTCTACACTATACTACATTACACTACAGTGCACTACTGTACTCTACACTACACTTCTCTACACTACTCTACACTACACTGCAGTGCACTACTGTACTCTACACTACACTACTCTACACTACACTACAGTACACTACTGTACTCTACACTACACTTCTCTACACTACTCTACACTACACTACACTGCAGTGCTCTACTGTACTCTACACTACACTGCAGTGCACTACTGTACTCTACACTACAGTGCTCTACTGTACTCTACACTACACTACTCTACACTACACTACAGTACACTACTGTACTCTACACTACACTACACTACACTACAGTACACTACTGTACTCTACACTACACTACACTTCTCTACACTACACCACTAGCTTCATATCCTCATTAATTCCATCCATATACCTCCTCTTTGGCCTTCCTCTTTGCCTCCTGCCTGGCAGCTCCATGTCCAACATTCTCCTACCAATATACTCACTCTCCCTCCTCTGAACATGTCCAAACCATCTTAATCTGGCCTCCCTAACTTTGTCCCCCAAACGTCCAACATGAGCTGTCCCTCTGATGTACTCGTTCCTAATCCTGTCCAATCTTGTCACTCCCAAAGAGAACCTCAACATCTTCAGCTCTGCTACCTCTAGCTCTGACTCCTGTCTCTTCCTCAGTCAGTCTCTAAACCATACAGCATGGCCGGTCTCACCACTGTCCTGTACACCTTCCCCTTGATTCTCGCTGATATTTTCCTATCACACAGAACTCCCGACACCTTTCTCCACCCATTTCAACCTGCCTGCACTCGCTTCTTTACCTCTTTCCCACACTCTCCATTACTCTGGACTGTTGACCCCAAGTCCTTAAACTCCTGTATCTTCTTCACCTCTTCACCCTGTAACCTTACTGTTCCACTTCCCTCCCTTTCATTCACACACATGTACTCAGTCTTACTATGACTGACTTTCATTCCTCTTCTCTCCAGCGCAAACCTCCACCTCTCCAGGTTTTCCTCCACCTGCTCCCTGCTCTCACTACAGATCACAATGTCATCTGCAAACATCATCGTCCAAGGAGACTCCTGTCTGACCTCCTCTGACAACTGGTCCATCACTATAGCAAACAGGAAGGGGCTCAGAGCCGATCCCTGATGCAGTCCCACCTCCACTTTGAACTCCTCAGTCTGACCTAAAGCACACCTCACCACTGTCCTGCTCCTCTCATACATGTCCTGCACCACTCTGATATACTTCTCTGCTACTCCTGACTTCCTCATACAGTACCACAGCTCTTCTCTTGGCACCCTGTCATACGCTTTCTCCAAGTCTACAAACACACAGTGCAACTCCCTCTGACCATCCCTATACTTCTCCATCAAAATTCTCAGAGCAAAAATTGCATCTGTTGTGCTCTTTCTGGGCATGAAGCCATAGAGCTGCTCACAAATTTCCACTACCTTCCTTAACCTAGCTTCCATTACTCTTTCCCATAGCTTCATTGCATGGCTCATCAACTTTATCCCCCTATAGTTGCTGCAACTCTGCACGTCACCCTTATTCTTAAAGATCGGCACTAACACACTTCTTCTCCATTCCTCAGGCATCCTCTCACTCTCTAAAACCCTGTTGAACAAACTAGTTAAAAATTCCACTGCTGCCTCTCCTAGACACTTCCAGACCTCCGCCGGGATGTCGTCAGGACCAACTGCCTTTCCACTTTGCATCCTCTTCAAAGCTTTCCTGACTTCATCCTTTCTAATCTTATCTACTTTCTGTTCCACAGAGTTCACCCCTTCTACTCTTTTTTCCCTCTCATTTTCCTCATTCATCAGCTCCTCAAAGTACTCCTTCCATCTCCTCTGTACACTCTCCTCACTTGTGAGCACCCTTCCATCTCTATCCTTAATAACTCTAACTTGCTGCACATCCTTCCCATCTTGATCCCTCTGCCTAGCTAACCTATACAAGTCCTTCTCTCCTTCTCTAGTGTCTAACCTAGTGTACAACTCGTCATATGCCTTCTGCTTGGCCTTAGACACCTCCCTCTTCACTCTGCGCTGTAACTCCTTGTATTCCTGTCTATTCTCTTCAGTCCTGTCCATGTCCCACTTCTTCATGGCTAAACTCTTCCTCTGGACACTATCCTGAACTTCCTCATTCCACCACCAAGTCTCCTTATCTTCTTTCCTCCTTCCAGATGACACACCCAGCACCTTTCTCCCTGTCTCCCTGATCACTTCTGCTGTAGTTTCCCAGTCCTCTGGCAGCACTACGTGACCACCCAGAGCCTGCCTCAACTTCTGTCTAAATTCCTCACAGCATTCCTCCTTTTTCAGCTTCCACCACTTGGTTTTCTTCTCTATCTCTATCTTTGACGTCTTCGTCTTACAGACCATCAAAGTCATCTTACACACCATCATCCTATGCTGTCTGGCTACACTCTCTCCCACTACCACTTTACAGTCACTAATCTCTTTCAGATTGCCTCTTCTACATAGGATGTAGTCTACCTGTGTTCTCCTACCTCCACTCTTGTAAGTCACTCTATGCTCCTCCCTCTTCTGAAAATAAGTGTTAACCACACCCATGTCCATCCTCTTAGCAAATTCCACTACCATCTGTCCTTCAAGGTTCCTTTCCTTAACTCCAAACTTGCCCATCACCTCCTCATCACTTGTGTTCCCCTCACCAACATGTCTATTAAAATCCGCTCCTATCACCACTCTCTCGCCTGTGGGAATACTCTCCATCACCTCATCTAATTCACTCCAGAATCTCTCTTTCTCCTCTAACTCACAACCTACCTGTGGGGCATAACCACTAACAACATTCAACATCACCCCTTCAATCTCTAACTTCAGACTCATCACCCTGTCTGACACTCTCTTCACCTCCAGAACATTCCTCGCAAACTCCTCCTTCAGGATCACACCTACACCATTTCTCTTACTATCCACACCATAATAAAACAGCTTGAATCCTGCTCCTATACTACGAGCCTTGCTACCCTTCCACCTGGTCTCCTGTACACACAGTATATCCACCTTCCTTCTCTCCATCATATCAGCCAGCTCTCTACCTTTCCCTGTCATAGTACCAACATTCAGAGTTCCTATTCTCAGTCCTACACTCTTACCTTTCCTCTTCTCTCTCTGTCTGCGCACTCTCCTCCCTCTTCTACTTCTTCGACCAACAGTAGCCCAATTTCCACCGGCGCCCTGTAGGTCAACGGCGCCGATGGCGGTCGTTGTTAACCCGGGCCTCGACCGATCCAGTATGAAATTCGTACTGACGATTCGCATGGTTAAATTTGGCAATGTTTTACGCCGGATGCCCTTCCTGACACAACCCTCTCTATTTATCCGGGCTTGGGACCGGCATGGAAGTCACTGGACTGTGACCCCCATGGCTAGATTGAAAATTGATAATAATAAAAAATGAAAATTTATAATAATAAAATAAATAAAGCTCAGAACAAAGATATTTTCCTCATCCTGAGCCAGAACTCGAGATGGCTATATCAGGAAAGTGAAAACATAATAATCACGTTTAATAAAAATAATGTGAGGTAAATAGGAATAGAAGACATTCTTAAAACAAGGCAAAATAACCTTTATTTCAGTAACAGAATAAACATGAAATCAAACAAAAGAAGGTTGAATAATTGAAATTATAGATATATTATTATTTTCACACAATGTAGAAAGCAGAGCAGAATGTATTGAATAGAAAACCTTTTGGGATTGGACCAATGAAAGAATTCCCTGCATGAAGAGAAGTGGAAGATTACAGATTAATGCTATAAATGTAAACTAATTAAAATTCTGTGTAATGAGTAGTTGAGCAGTTTTGTTTTTTCATTGTATACTTTCCTACTTTTACTATTGCAATTATTCGGTCGTTATTTATTTTTTTTTAAAAGACCTTAGTTTCTAATAAAAAAAAAAACCATTGGGATCCAAAGTATGTCATTTAATAAGTTCTACTTTTTTTTCACTTTACCAGTGCTGCTGCGCTGCATAAGTGAGCAATTATAGCAGTGCACTGGTTTAGAGTAAACACCAGAATGTGCAGTGTATATTGGTATATCTGTCGTTTTATGCAGGAGTGAGAATGAAAATGAACAGATTTACTTTTGTACCTTTTATTTTAGCGACTAATTTTGGTGAACACAAATGCTCTCTGAAGTTGATATGCTAGATAAAATCTTCGGTTTAGTTAAGCAGTAAAATTCCGCTTTTATTGTGAGTTGATTGAACAATAGATGTGGTAGAATCAGTTCAGCCTAGTTGAGGGAAGCGATGGCTCATTGATTTACGCCTGTGAGCTACACATGAGGAGGTTGTGAGTTCAAATCTCAGTATTAACACGGATGTGACTGAAAACCTTCAACCTCACTTTGATGCAATGCTTTTACTATTGAATGAAACCACTTGATTTTCTTCATGCATTGAGAGAATGAGGAGGAGGAGGAGGAGAAACCTGATCGTTAATTTTAACTCTCAGTTGAGATCAAGACCATATTTAGCCAGACCCATACCCGAGACTGAGACAGTCCAAATCCAGATACCCAGACAGGTTCAGTACACCATTCCACTAATTATGGTTCCACCATTTCACTAATTATTCTGACTAAATTAAGAATCTAAAGTCACAAGGAAGACTAAAGGATGTTGATATTTTGATGGCTATGCATGTAACTGGAATTAGGGGCAGTGTGAAATAAGTGATCGATGTGTCAGAAGGGTTTGTGGTATTGTTGTTATTTTCTGGTTTCTGTTTAATATTATTTTAGTACATGACTGTTAAAGCTGACCTGCTTTTCTCAGATTGCTGCATCCATCGACAAGGTCATGTCAATGTCTGTAAATTTATTAAAAAGAAAAAAAACTGAAATATTACATATACATAAGTACTCAGACCCTTTACTCAGTACCTAGTTGAAGCACCTTTGGCAGCAATTACAGCCTTCAGTCTTTTTGGGTATGATGCAACAAACTTTGCACACATGGATTGTGGGATTTTCTGTCATTCTTCTTTGCAAATCCTCTAAGGTTCAGTCAAGTTTGATGGGGACCATTTATAGGTCTCCCCGGAGATGTTGAATACGGTTCAAGTCAGGGCTCTGGCTAGGCCACTCTAGGACATTCACCGAGTTGTCCCTAAGCCACTCCTGTGTTGTCTTGGTTGTGTGCTTAGGGTTGTTGTCATGTTGGAAGGTGAACCTTTGGCCCTTAGTTCCTTAGTACCTGCTGCTGAAAAACACCCCCACATCATTATGCTGCCACAACCATGCTTCACTGTTGGGATGGTATTGGGCAGGTGATGAGCAGTGCCTAGTTTCCTCTAGACGGAACATTTAGAACTGAGGCCAAACAATTTAATCTTGGTTTCGTCAGACCAGAGAATCTTGTTCCTCACAGTCTGAGAGTCCTTCAGGTGTTTTTTTTTTGCAAACTCCAAGCGGGCTTTCATGTGTTTTTGAGGAGAGGCGTCTGTCTAGTTACTCTGCCATAAAGCCCAGATCTGTAGAGGACTGCAGTGATGGTTGTCCTTCTGGTTTGTCCCATCTCCACACAGGATCTCTCAAGCAGAGTGACCATCAGGTTCTTGGTCACATTTCTTACTTTCTCCCCAATTGCTCGGTTTGGCCAGGCGACCAGCTCTTGGAAGAGTACTGGTTGTGCCAAACTTCTTCCATTTGAAAATTATGGAGGCCACTGTGCTCTTGGGAATTTCAGTACAGAAGAATTTTTTTGTAGCTTTCCCCAGATCTGTATCTTGCAACAATCCTGTCTCTGAGCTCTGCAGGCAGTACCTTTGAACTCATGGCTTGGTTTTTGCCCTGATATGCATTGTAAGATATGAGGCCTTCTGTAGAAAGGATGTATGCCTTCCCAAATCATTGTTTTTTAATAAATTTAAAAAAAAATTACAGACATTTTTAGAATTTTGTTTTCACTTTGTCATTATGGGGTACCGAGGGTAGATAAATGAGGGAAAAAATGTATTTGAACGATTGTAGTTTTAGGCGGCAACAAAACAAAATTTAAAAAAGTGAAGGGGGTCTGAATGCTTTCTGAATACTCTCTGAATTCACTATATATATATATATATATATATCCTCCTGACTACCAGGAAAAAATAAATGTCCCAATACTTGTTTTTTAAACTTGAAGAGGAAATTCTCAAAACCCCACCCCTACATATTTGGTCTCATTTGAAAGTGCTAAACATCCTCTTTAGAGCACACAAGGAGTTGGCTCAGCAGTATGCAGGGTGTAGAAGATATTAAGGTTGACAAATGTCCTCTACAGAGGACAAATTTGAACTGTGGGTAGTCCGGAGGATATATATACATATGCGTGTTTGTGTGTGTGTGTCTGTGGTCTGTATGTGGACACTACCAAGGTAACCTCTATATATTATAAGTGATCTTAGCCATTTGTAATTGATAACATTCTGCTGATTCAGTCCGAAGTAATTCAGCTCCAGTTTGCAAAAAGTAATCAGTGTTTTGTTGACCTACGTGTACACTGGCATGGAGTCAATCACCCCTCTGTTGTAAAAGCGCCAGCAGGAGCTGCAAACAGGGCTCCGCTTTTTGGCTCGGCTCCCAGAAGCTGCACTCGCCTGCTCTGGTGACAGTTTACTCCACAGCAATACTCTCACATATTCTGTTAATAATGAAATGTACACCATAAATGTGTTTAATGGTGACTCAGCTGACTGGATTTATTTATATTATGCTTCACTGAGTAGTAGACATTCAGTAAGTAAATATTGTAAATGATGTGCAAAAAATATGTTCCCTCTATTTTACAATGTAGAATTTTTTATTTTAGAATAAATAAAAAATAGACCTAAAGATGTGGATGTACAAGACTATGGTCCAAAACAACCAAGAAAATAGTTTGAACAGATTGAATAGAGACAAAATATGACCCTCGTGATCTCCATACTTCAAATGAACGAGTCAGCTTTTGACATCTGGCAGAAAAACATTGTCTATATTATAAAACATTGGCCATGCATGTAAGGAAAAGTCAGTGTTGAATAGAACTAAAAGGATCTTGAAGTGGCTTTAAGCTTTATAATAGAGAGGAGCTTGAAGGCTTTTCCAAAGACATTTTCTAAAAGCATTTTTAAAAAGGGTTTTGCCAGTAAGCTTAAATAGCATTTTATGCTTAGATTTTTATGCAAACTTTAATATTATACAAATATCAGGCCAATTTTTTAAGTTGGGATAATGAAGGAACAAACCTGATGTCTTCCATTCATTAATTCATTCATTAATTCATTCATTCATTCATTCATTCATTCATTCGTTTGTTTGTTTGTCCATCCATCCATTCATTTGTTCATTCATTCATTCATTAATTGCAGTGAATCTGCAGCTTATCCCAAGAAAGCTAGGTGTAAGGGGTAATAATGACAATGACAAAATATCACACAGTCATACTGGCACACAATCGCACAATCATACCTGCATGTTTTCAGAGGGAAGAGGAGACCAAAGAATCCTCATGTGAAACTCCTTAGTGGGAGTAAACCGAGCTCAGGATGAAAAAGTGAACCCTGGATCTTTCAGGCAGCAGTACAATAAATGACTGTTTTGTCCGAAGTGTATACAGACTTGTGCACTCAGCTTTAAATCCAGTAGAGTATTTACTTCCTTTACTTCTGTCTTTTCACTAACTTTTTTTCATTATCTGAAGCTGTTGTCAATAGCTATGGTCAGATTAGTGATAATAAACTAAACAAAACAAAACAACAAATCCTCATTTTATGAAACTTTTTTTTTTTTCTGGAATTGTCTTCAACTCCTGAGACATATCCGAGCACAGCAAGAAACCACAACACAATCTTTTTGCTTTAGGCTTTAGTGCAACTGTCAGGCAAAGCTTTTAGGATCATTCGCCTCAGCACTGAACATTTTGTTCCTCTCTTGTATGATGGAGTGAAGTCATGAATAAGTTAAATAGGGATGTAGAGATTTTTTATACTTGATTTGTGCTATATAGCACATTGGTTTGAGCTTTTCCCCCATTGTAGTACACTAGTGTCTCCTCCAGGAGCCCTGTTCACAGCTATTCATTAGCTTCCAAAAAAACTGCCAGAGGGACAAACATATCTGACTAAGAACCCACTGGATAAGTGAAAGCCTACTAGTGGGTGAATGAAGAAGTAAAGAAAGTGTGCTTTATATGATTTCAATTTCACAATATTCTTTTTTCTGTCTTTTTGTCGCATTAATAGCAAAAATTTTCATGTCTCATTTTTTGGATTGGATTTAACGTTAAGTTTGAGTGATCTACATAAAACAGTGCACTGAGAATTGTTCATAGCAGTGATCATTCTAATATATTCTCATTTCCATAGACACAACTAACCAGCCATTAATATGGTGAGTTTTTCAGTGAGGAGTCATTTACTGCTCACTCGTTATTGGAAGATGTCTCTAGTGTCAGATTTGTAACTTTCCAGGACAGATAGCTGGCGGATTCTCACTAACATGACATCTGCTTTTAACTATCTAATTATTTCAAGACAAAGAAGAAAAGAGTGATAATGTAAGCTATAACAGGAACTCTTTTTGGTGGATGTTCCACATCACTGCACACAATAAACAGATAAAACACAGAAAAAGTATGATGTACTGTATTAAAATGGTTAGAGTTAGCAAATTGTTATAAAATATGAGGAATAAACCATTTATTTGGAAAATAATCAACTTCAGGGTGGAAATAGTCCACTAAGAACTGCACTTCTTGTGTGGCATTGCATCGTGTTGTGGTTATTTTCCTATAACAGAATGCACCATCAGGGTCCTTTAAAATAATGAGACTTTTATTGTGATGATTAACACTCAAAGTAAAGGAGTCTTTAAAAGAAGCAGCCTTCAGCTGGTAAAAGAGAAAATCTTCTCATTTTCCACATCTCAGAAAAAAAAATCTTTTACATAATGTAATAAAATGAGGGTTTTCACCCTGGATTCTTTCCTTTCAGTACTCACATGTTGAATAAAAGCTTCTTTGTTCACATCTTGGCCCTGATTTCCATCAAGGTAGATTAGTTGAACTCACTTGTCCAACACTGTTCAGACAGCCTGAAAGAGTGCAGGTCAGCAGACAGAATCGTTGGAGGAATCGTTGTACTGTTAATTAGTCATTAAAGATTAGTGGGATCTCTTTGAAATCGGAATGACCAAATCCAATTCCCAAGAATGAAAAAAAAATATATATATAGCCTCTCCCTTCCTCTCTGGCAATGTGGCTGACCATTGTGGGCAATTGAGTCGTCAGTTTCTTCCTCTTTACTTCACAGCTTCCTCTTACATGCACAATTTCCCACAAATCGACCATGACAAATGTACTAGGCAGAATCCAAATAGTAAACCGTCAGCCGTGGGCTGCAATATCCTGCAGTCTTCTTTGGAATGGGATTTTAAATGAGGTTTGGTTTTTGGTGTGGTAGATGTAGTAATACCTAATGAAAGTTTGGTATTTTCAGTTATCCTAGAAGAATGTTTCAGATGAACATATTATGAACATATTAACTAATTTATATAGAAACAAACAGGAATTACTGTAGTCTGATAGATGCTGGTGGATTAGATTTGAATTGTAGTGGATCCCATGCCTCTTCATTTTGCCTTTAAACACAAAAAAAGAGTAAACAGACTTCTGAACAACTGAGCAAATGAACATTTTCAAATTCATCTGTATATTTCTTTATCCAGAAAAAAATAAAAAATATTCCAGTCAAGCTTCAAAGTCTCCCTGACCTTCTGAACCTCACTATGTGTAGTAGGGATGTAAGCAAATATGAATACATTATTTTTGCTGAACAAAGGATGTTTCTTAAAATGTATACAGTTTTTTTGGCCTTGTTTTGTTTTGTTTTTTTTAACAGGTTTTAGAATTTTGAAATATTTCTAAGAAAGAAATATTAGAAATAATATAAGAACTAAGAAAGTCGATATCTTGCATATTTAATATGTAAGATTCTGCACTATATCTAGGTTGCTATTTAAATGTAAGCAAATGTGTGAATTGATTTGTACACAAGGTCAGATTTATCTCATGACTAATGCAGGTTTTTGCATAAACTTGTGGAGTCCATGCCAGCTCAAGTCACACTGTCATTAAAGCATAATATAGGATGAACCAAATGGGGAAAAAAGGAAATTTATGTAAATATTTCAAAGATTCTACTTTTCACTCAAGTTGTTGCAATAATAAATATCACTTGCAATGAAAATGGTTGTATTTTGCAAAACAGAAACCTTTTTTTTTCTAGAAAACAATAGAAAGCATCTGATTGAGACCAGTGTGTATAGGGACTGAGCTCCAATGACAATAAAACAATGTTTATACTGTCATGTGGGTGCAAGTGAGTGTTCAGAGATGAGACTCAAATAAAAGCTATAGTCATTATCATGACCCCATGCCTTCTAGTATATTTTGGGAAATTGCTAAACCAGCTAAATTCATTAATAAATATCACAGGCAACTACAAGCAAAACATAATAACTGCTTGATTAAAGTGAATATGGAGCATATGAATGTGTTACGCCTCTATTATATAGAGTTATTTATCTAAGCTGGAGTTCTACTGCTGGATATTTTCTTGCTTGTTCTGTGAACTCTAACAGATTAATTTGCTCCAACCATAAGAAAGATTAGATTAGAAAATTAATTGCCAAACAGGAGTATAGTGTGGTCTGTATTAGAGAATTTTCCTGGAGAAGCTGAGGCTTATCCCAAAGCAGATGTGTGTGGAATCTGAAACAAATGACCATGACAAACAACGCTGCAGTTGTAAAATGTGACTGGAGGCAACGGTGGAGCTGAGAAATGCAATTTACTCTTCCATCGTTAGTAGGCCTTCATATTATGTGCCTTCTTTATGTGATAAAGATCTGTGCACAGATGTGGGATGATGTAAACATTTCATTCATTCATTGTCTGCCGCTTATCCAAACTATTCTCAGGTCATGGGGAGCCTGTGCCTATCTCAGGCATCATTGGGCATCAAGGCAGGATACACCCTGGACGGAGTGCCAACCCATTGCAGGGCACACACACACAACAGACAATTTAGAGATGCCAATCAACCTACAATGCATGTTTTTGGACCGGGGGAGGAAACCCCCAAGGCACGGGGAGAACATGCAAACGCCACACACATGGCAGAGGCAGGAATCGAACCCCCAACCCTGGAGGTGTGAGGCAAATGGGCTAACCACTAAGCCACCGTGCCCCCTTGTAAACATTTCATGGTGAATATTTCATACGTCATTCGGTGGGTAAGAAGTAAGTCTTGAAACTCACTCCCAAGTTCAAAATTTAAAAAAATAAACTTTAAACAAGTAGATTTAGTGGCAGTGAGGTTATTGTATATTACCGTTATGTTAATAATGGATCAATGGACGGATGGATGAATGGATGAACGATTTGTTGACCATTTTTATGAGTCTCTGGGGAAAAAGACAAAAACCTTTTTTTCCCAGTTCAAGTATTTACTTTCAGTGGTAGATCAATGTCTCTTGTCAATGACTACTATGTGGTTTGGAACACAGCCATTAAATTGGCGTCTGTCAGTAAAGACAAATAAAATCTAGACACTTTCAAGGGTAATGATAGAAGACCTAAAAACGACGAGTATACTCTAACACATATCATCTTCTACACCAAAGCATGGCATTTGGTTTAAATGGGTTGAAATACATGTAAGGATTCTTTTTTTACATTTTTTTTTCAATATTTAAAATATTGGAGAAGCTTCGTAGTTAAACATGTGTATGTGTAGCAGCCTGGAAAAACCCTTCACATGCTGAAATGTTTACATTTTCTACTACATTTTTTGCTATAAAAAGCCTTTAAAGTTGAAGTCGACGGAAAGTAATCATGAAATGACAAACAACCTTGAGTGGTGAATTCAGGCTCATTGTGGAAATTGCAGCACTATGCAGCTTGTCAGGATTTCTGCATTAAAAGCTAGTCATTTTGTTTCATCATGCAAGCTCCCGTCGGTGTCCTCTTGTGATTACTGATGGATATTCGCATAACACCATATATCCTGTACCGCACTGAGGAATAAACAATAGTGTGCAATATTTCATCAGAAAGGGAGATTTAGAGACTCTAATGTAAGCAGAGCAGCAGAGCACTAATCACTGTCTGGCCCCGCTGGTGCGGCTGTACAGGGCTTCACTGTAGGAGAGTTCACAGACTGCTATGAATAAAACATGAGTGGAGTTTAGACACCAGTACCCCTGGCTGCTCCAATCAGGGTTATGCTATTGACACGGTCTTTTAAATGTTTCTATTTGTAATCTGATACAGCCATCTGGTCTCTATCGCCTGTTTCCTAATTATGTCTAAACACTAGGAAGCAAAACTGTGGCAGTGTGTGTATTTTCACACAAGTGATGTAAGGCTGTTTATTGTATGTGTCTCATGACATGTAGTCAAAAGAAATAAAAGATTTTGTGGCAGGTATTATTATTATTATTATTATTATTATTATTATTATTATTATTATTATTATTATTATTATTATTTTATGGCTCCATTTTGGATTAGTCCAAAAACTTTTCATATTTTGCAATTGTATACTATTATATACCACAGTATATCATATAACATCTATCCGTCCATTTTTTGCACCACTTATTCTACACAAGGTTGTGGGGACCCTGGGTTCTCTCCCAGAAGAATTGGTGCACAAGGTGGGGGACACCCTGGATGAAGTGCCAAGCCATCGCAGGGCAAAATCACAAACACACACACACACTCATTCACACACTACAGACAATTTAGACAATGCCAGTCAGCCTACAGTGCATGGCTCTGGACTTGGGGAGGAACCCCAAGAGGGAGTACCCAGAGGGAACCGTTGAAGCATGGAGAGAACATGCAAACTCCAAACACAGAGCTGAGGTGGGATTCATATCAAAACATGAGGTGTTTGTTATTGGTTAATTAATTACAGGACATGACAAATTGCTGTGGTATAATGGGAATAGATTACTTTAGACATGTGGTGTGATATTGGAAATGTTCCTGTAACAGCACACTGTGTCATCTCATAGAGTCCTAGTCATAAATGTACACATTCAATGTGTCAGTAGCTTGTGCTTTCTCTAAATCAAGGTCTAGGTCAAGAATTTATTAGTGCCACACAACTATGTGGGTGGTTATTGGGTTCGGTACAGCTCAACACTCAATATTAAACAATACACAGCTCAACACATGCAATACACTTGTCACGAATCAGAGGCGAGTGCATCCAAGCTTAATTTTGATTCAATTCCATGTTGGCAGGCTCCAGAGTGGTGGCCTATCATCAGGAGATTGCAAGCTTGAATTCTGATAACGCTACAGCCGCCCATGACCAGGAGCAAAGAGAGCACTGGTGGGATGGGGATGGCATACTCTCTCACTCCCCTGTCAATCAAATCAACACTAGCCAATCACTGCCACTGTGAGCTCATGCATGTGAAAAATTGTGGAAAAAGTTTACCTTTGTTGTTGTCATGTTGCCCTGCGATGTAGCCTGCACGGCAGTTTGCAAAGATGTGTTTGGCTGGCTTCATGTGTCTCTGAGGAAGCATGTGTTAGCCTTCCCATTTGATAAGGGACAGCTGACTGGAGGGTGGAAATTGGCAGGTTACCAAATCGGGGTGATTACACAGAGGGAATAGTCCACTTAGCAAGCAGAATCTTGGTCAAAAAAACAAGCAAAGGTCAAATTACCAGGCAAACAGATCAATACAAGAAAACAAGATCAAAAACACAGAGAAATCAGAAAGGTCAAAGCCTGATAAGCAATCTGGAAATAATGCTCAGACTTGTATATAACTGACAAGATGGCCAAAAAAAACAGGGATGATTGAGCTGCTCAAATACCGAGAGTGAGCTGAAGACAAACAGGTAACAGATGTTTTAGTGTTCAGGTGAGTGTCAACATTGTGCCAGATGTGAAGTGGAACATGCCAAGACTTGGTAATAATGCCAAGACATAAGAATCATAAGTGGAGGATAGCTGAAACGTGTATTGCATCAGAGAGGGCAAATTTTCCTGGAGTATGTGAAAATGCTGAAAACGTACAGGTAAGCTAGAGAATTAAGAGCAATAACGTATAGTCTGCAAACTTTACAGCTGCCGAACATTCAGACTGAAAGATCCAGGGTTTTACAGCAGCCTCTGAAGAACAGGAGGTAAGAAATGGCTTACAGAAGCAGCTGGTTTTAGTTATCAGGAGTCTGTATCTTTTGCCAGAGCTGTCTACTTGCACCGATGAGAGATCATGTCCAAGGTTTCGCGTACACTCCGTTCAAATTTCCTTTCAAACAGACTGAACGGAATGAGCAGTAGAATGGAGACTAGAATGTAGGTAAATCATTCGGCTGCATATGTAGTGACAGAACTCTTGAGCCGTCTCAATATGGCTGATCCACATTGCACACCCACGTAAGTGAAAGAGCTCACCTATTGTATCGACTCATTTACCGGCTAGTGAGGCGTAACCAATGATTCACCTTCTGTGGATTGCTGGTGAATTTCCAGAGTAGTTACTAATCATCCCTGCTGTCCTTCAGTTACAATTAATATTACACTGTAGATGCTGAGTAAATATGCAGATACACAGCGGCACCCAGAAAAGGACGGGTTCCCTTTTGAGTCTGGTTTCTTCCTCATGATGTCTCAGGGAGTTTTTTTTGTTGTTGTTTTTTTAACTACAGAAGCATCTATATATTTTATTTCTGTAAAGCTTTCTTGTGATAATGACCACTGGTAAAAGTGCTATGCAAATCAAATTGAATTGTGTTGTTTATATTTGGGGACAAAAATGGTAAAAGTCCCGTCTCAGTGTTGGATCATATGTATCCTCCTAGAAATATTTTGTATTATGAAGTATCTGATACGAAATACTGTATAGTTAAGCTATTTTCCTAGCACAATTGGAGGAACCTGCCCTCTTCTACATACATGAGTTTACACACATCCATGACTGGCTAGTGTGGCGGTGATTGATAGGAATAGAGAGTATGTCCTCTCTCCCACGCTGACGGCACAGTATCTTTGGGTCCAAAGTATTTTGTCTCTGGACAATCAGCCGAAAACTTTTTCTCGGGAGCAGTGCACTGATTCTTTCTTAACTTTTAATTTGAATTTCCATCGAATTAAAACTCTGCGGTTGTTTTTAATGGTTTGATATTTTTGTAGTGTGTTGCATCTCGGAAACATTAAATCTACATTAAATCTGCATTAGTAGACTGGAAGGTATATTAATGGCTTGTATTTTGAATACACTTTTCTTACATCATGAAACCAATAAGATTCCAACTCCATCACTTTAAAGTGCTCTTTAAGAATTTAATTTTTATTTTGGAGGGAAAAACATCAAGCTTACAATGCATTGGGTTACTAAGTAAGGAATAAAACATGAGAGGTCGTGCTGTTCTAGGAAACAAACCATGCTGAGGTGCTAATATATTAAAAACTTATTAAAACCTGCGACTCCTTCTGTAAAGATTAAATAAACAATTCTAATCAGAAGATTAACCCATAGCAATGAGTTTATATTTTCATATGCTAATTATAAAAGAATGATAATGTATTAGAGCACATTAATAAAAAAAAAATACAGTATATTAATCTGTTATTTAAGTTACATCAGAGCCTTGGTATATTTCACAATAATGCACAGTAAATATTTCCATAATTAATTATAAAAACACTTACAATATAACATGAATCTTTTGTTAGTTCATTATAGATATGGCCTTACAGAATATTGCATTATCAATGAAGTTTATTAGACCAACAAGTTTATTACGTCTGGTATAAAGCTTCATTGATTATCATAAAAGCTTATTGCAACGCATTGTTATTACCATCCCAGTGGCCTTTAAATGAAGTACTAATACATCATGCAATAAGCTCGCATTAAAAAAATGTCAGACAAATATGTTTACACTAGTTAGACAAATCTATCAGCCAAAGAATGGATGCTGCTAAGCAGCTCCTGAGAACACAACTCATCTTAAATCACCTCACTTTCACATGATGTTTCTTATAACTTTGCAACAGAAGCTTGCTGAGGGTCAGGACAGTTATTAAAGGGGCCACCGTTTTAATAACTACACAGATCAATATCAGGTATTGGCTTATACTCTGAGCTCTAACTGATTTCAAGGATACTGCAGTAGAGTAATGTTCATCACAGCGAGACCTCAGATATCACCTTCAAAGAGTCCATGCCTCCTGTCACACCAGTGAGCCGATGAAAGGCCAGTGAGGAAGGAAAGGCTGCTTTGACTTTGTCTTTCTGGGCTTCTTTGAAGCTCCAGACTATGAAGGATCACACGATAAGACTGGGCTGCTTTCAGCTTTGCTACAGTCCCTTGTTGACACTACAGCTTAGCACCAAATGTATTGCAGTATGCTTTTCCAGACCAAGTGCACTCACGTATTCTGAGAGCGCTTATAAAAATAAACAAATTGACTGTATATTAGTGGGTTTTTTCTTTGCTTAGTGCAGATATCGGTCAGGGATTTCCCCTATGCTGAGTGCTACATTCACAAAGACATCCATGTCTTTGCTTTGTTTACATCGCCACTCTTTTCTGTCTCTACCTCTGTATTGTCACTGGTTGTTGTGCTCATGTGTCTCTTTTTAGTTTGCTTCTTAATTTGTGTGTGTGTATTTAAACCGTTTCTTTTCAGTGTAAAATTTGTGCTCTCTGTCGTTTATCACCACTTACAAACCTCAACCTTGTTTCTGAATTTCTGAACTTGCTCTTGCCCAGTTTATGTTGCTTGCTGATCACCTGACCATAACCTGTTATGATCTGAACCAGTGGTTAGAATTGTCTTTACTAATCCATTTGACCTTCACTTACATCCTCTCAGCATCTCATAACATGACAATGTAACAAATGTATGTGTAATTTGTACTTTTGCAAAAGCAAATTTAATTCACTGTTTCACAAATTTGTATTGTACTTATTGTACTATTGTACAGATTTCCATTTTATTCACCCTTTTAAATTATTTTCAAATTCCTCTCAGGAGGATCTCTATTGTTTTATTATGAGGTTGAACACAGGTTGGATGCATCATGGCAAAAATCATCTTTGAGCAAAAGAAAAGACAGATGGCTGTTGACATGCGCAAGCCAAGTAATGGATATAAAAAGACATAAGCAGTTAAAATATCATTAAGCATGAGAAAGGGCGTATTTTTAAAAACAAAAATAATAATAAAGTTTACATGTAAAACAGCAGAAAATGTGTCAGAAAAGGGCACTTTGGCTGGAAGGGTGATGGGGGAATATTTGTATGCTAATGGATAGTGGTGGAAAGCTAAAAAAACGCCTCAGAGATAACAGTTAAAATCGAGATTGGTGCAACTTAGTTTATTCTTGCGATTTCAACCTCCAACTATTTCAACACAACCTTCATAACTGTTTGATGTTCAGAAGCCCCTCATGAGAGCAAGCCGCAAACTTCCTGATTTACACCAAGGAATCAAAAGACGCTCCAATTTGGAGCCATTTGTTGTGGTCAGATGAGAATAAAATAATTTTTTGGCCATGAAACTCATCAGGACAAGTACACTGTTGGTGAAGCTTTGTAGCTTTGTGGTTTGGTGGTTTAGGCTGGAGGATTGACGGGATGCTGGATTAAACCAAGTAACAGGATGTTTTAGTCCCAAAATCTCATAACTCTTGTTCAGAGTTAGAGATTTTAACAACATTGCAAAAATGGGTAATATCTTAAATCTGGTCACATTTATCTACTATTTCTAATAATTATAATCAGTATAAACTTAAAATAATCCAAATCTAAGATTATAAAGCCTATTTTGGTGAATGTTTTAATTTTTCAATTTTTTTTCAATTCAATTTATTTGTATAGCGCCTTTTACAATGGACATTGTCTCAAAGCAGCTTTACAAAAGTAGAGAAACAGAAAGGAGAAAAAAATAATTATTAAATTAAATTATTAAACTAGTTTATCCCTATTTATCCCTAATGAGCAAGCCTGCGGCGACGGTGGCAAGGAAAAACTCCCTGTGATGATATGAGGAAGAAACTTTGAGAGGAACCAGACTCAAAAGGGAACCCATCCTTATTTGGGTGACACTGGACAGTAAATAATGTAAATGTAAATAGTGTCCTATCTACAACAGTAACCAAGGGCCCATGAGGAACTATTAGGTCAATGTAGTTTCTGAGTTCATTATAGACACTAATTCCCTGCTGTCAGAAGCTGACAGATGTAACAGTAGATCGGTGACTGTGTTATAGTCCCCAAGTGGCTCTGTCCACGGCTGTCTCCTGGTCACAGGCTGTCCACACAGATCCATCCACAGCATCAGTGAGCACCACCAAGCGACGAGACTCCGATCAGGGGTAGAGCCAGTGGTCACACTGGAAACTCAAAACACTGGAAGCTCTGGAGTGGGATGTATAGCTTGACAGATAAAGACAGAGAGAGAGAAAGATATTAAGTATGCTTGTGATCATGTGATGTCTAAAGACAATGTAGATTATCGGTAAAGTGCATGCAGGGACTCCGGCTGAACTAGCTATGACAGCATAACTAAAAGGGAGAGCCAGAAGGTGGCAGACATGAAGACTTCCCGGGACATAAAGCATCCAAACACATCACAGTCAGCAAACCTGATCAACTTGCGAGAGTGGTAAGGCGGCAAACATCCAATCATCCCAGTACACCAAACACTCTATGCCCATGAACCTTCCACATCTGCTTCTTTACCTAAGAAAACCTATACATTGAAAGCTTGACTAAACAAATGCGTCTTCAGCCTAGATTTAAACATTGAGACTGTGTCTGAATCCCGGACACTACTTGGAAGACTGTTCCATAACTGTGGGTCTTTGTAAGAAAAAGCTCCGCCCCCTGATGTAGACTTTGCTACTTGAGGTACTATCAAATTTCCTGCACCCTAGGCATGGCAGGAGTAGGCATGGCAGATCATAAATAACTAAAAGATCACTCAGATACTGTGGTACAAGACCATTTAGTGCTTTATAGCTTAGTAACAGTATTTTGTAATCAATGCGGAATTTGACTGGGAGCCAATGCAGTGTGGCTAAGATAGGAGTGATGTGTTCATATCTTCTGGTTCTAGTTAGGACTCTAGCTGCTGTGTTCTGGACTAACTGGAGCTTGTTTATGCTCCTACTGGAACATCCAGACAGTAGGGCATTACAATAATCCAACCTAGAGGTAACAAAAGCATGAACTAGTTTTTCAGCATCATGAAGTGACATTATATTTCTTATCTTAGCAATATTTCTAAGATGAAAGAAGGCTACCCTAGTGATATTATCTACATGAGTTTCAAACGATAGACAAGAGTCAATAATCACACCAAGATCTATTGTTGCTGTACGAGATGAAACAGAAAAACCATCCACAGCTACTGTGAAAGCTTACTTCTAGTTGCATGTGGTCCTAGTACAAACACCTCTGTCTTGTCAGAGTTAAGCAGGAGGAAGTTAGTAAGCATCCACTGTCTAATGTCCTTTACACATTCTTCAATCTTAATAAGCTGGTGTCTCTCATCTGACTTAGCTGAAACATACAGCTGTGTGTCATCCGCATAACAGTGGAAGCTAATACCCTGTTTATGAATAATTGCACCAAGGGGTAGCATGTATAAGGAGAAAAGCAATGGGCCTAAGACAAAACCTTGTGGAACACAGAACATAACCTTGGTATGAATAGAGAAGTCACCATTTAGATCTACAAACTGATAACAATCAGTAAAATAAGAACTGAGCCAGGAGAGGGCTGTTCCTTTAACACCAACAACATGTAAATATGTAAACAAAAATTTAGGATTGTTTTTGTTGTCTTTGATTAGGGCAGAAAGGTATGCTGATCTAGCAGTACTAAGAGAATTACCGTTCTGTGGTGTCAGATGTTGAGCCAATCATGAATAATAATTCTGGGAGACTATTGCTAAATCTCTCTACAGTAGCAGATGTAAATGTACGCTCAATAAAGTGTTTTATTATTATTGATTCCTGAATAATTTTGCTTAAAATATTAAATTAAAGTTTAAAAATACTGAAATGTGCCTAGAAATAGGATTAATATCATATTATCAATATTAAAATCTTAGATTTATATCATTTAATTTAAATATTGTAAATATTGTAATAGGAAATACTAGTTCTTTTGTACTAGTTCTTCAAGATAACTTGCTGATATATTTTTGCATCCAAAAACATGTGGTCTAAAATAAAGAGAAAAGTCTACAAGCACAGATCTAGACACATAAAGGAGCTGAGAATGTTCTCATGGAGGAGTGTCCAAGGAGTGTCCCTAAACAAGTATCTTTAACCTTGTTAGACATGACATGAAAACACTCAGTGCTTTTATTTTTTTGTAGCAGAGACAAAACCAGGTTTAATTAATTGAGTCTAACTTTAAAATCATTTCTGCTCTCAGAACTGCCAGTCACTGAATGTTTCAGTGTAGATACTCGAGAAAATCAGAGGTTTCTAAAAGAAGATCAGCAGTTTCTAATATACTCAAAGCAGCCTGTCTGGCACTAACACCCACACTATAGTCATAGTGATTGAGGTCACAATTTTCTTCTTTCAGTGTTTGATGTGAACATTATCTGAAGCTCTTTTCCTGTGTCTGAGTGAGTCTAAACACTGCGCAGCTGCCACTTAATTGGCTGACTGGATAACAACAAGAAAGAGCAGCTGTACAGTTGTTCCTAATAAATTGATCAGTGAGTGGGTAGATAGATAGATAGATAGATAGATAGATAGATAGATAGATAGATAGATAGATAGATAGATAGATAGATAGATGGGCAGACAGACAGACATAAATGGATGGATGGATGGATGGATGGATGGATGAATGATATGTTGGTATATAGATAGATAAATGTATAGATACATGGATGTATAGATGGACAGACAGACAGACTGTGATGGATGGATGGATGGATGGATGGATGGATGGATGGATGGATGGATGGATAGATAGATAGATAGATAGATAGATAGATAGATAGATAGATAGATAGATAGATAGATAGATAGATAGATAGATAGATAGATAGATAGATAGATAGATAGATAGATAGATAGATAGATGAATGGTAGGTTGGTAGATAGATACATAAATACATAGATAACTGAATGCATAGATGGACGGACAGACAGACAGATAGATGGATGGATGAAAGGTAGGTTGATAGATAGATACATAAATACATAGATAACTGAAAGTATGGATGGATAGATAGATAGATAGATAGATAGATAGATAGATAGATAGATAGATAGATAGATAGATAGATAGATAGATAGATAGATAGATAGATAGATGAATGGTAGGTTGGTAGAGATATACATAAATACATAGATAACTGAATGTATAGATGGACAGACAGACAGACAGATAGATGGACGGTCGGATGGATAAATGGTAGGTTGGTAGATAGATACATAAATAGATAGATAGATAGATAGATAGATAGATAGATAGATAGATAGATAGATAGATAGATAGATAGATAGATAGATAGATAGATAGATAGATGAATGGTAGGTTGGTAGAGATATACATAAATACATAGATAACTGAATGTATAGATGGACAGACAGACAGATAGATGGACGGTCGGATGGATAAATGGTAGGTTGGTAGATAGATACATAAATACATAGATAACTGAAAGTATGGATGGACAGACAGACAGACATACAGACAGACATACAGACAGACAGATAGATAGATAGATAGATAGATAGATAGATAGATAGATAGATAGATAGATAGATAGATAGATAGATAGATAGATAGATAGATAGATATGCAGGAGATATTGAAGGTGGTGTGTGATGTGTTTTTGTCTACTCATTTTTTCTTCTATAATTAACCACTGCAGTGTTCTGTCTCTCTCACACTGCAGACTCCAGTTGACTGAACTCAATGCAGCAATAAAATTACTGAGAGCAAATGCACAGCCTTCTGCTGTTAGAGCTCAATATTTCTGGAGCTGACTGATTTATTGTTACACATTAAAGCTTGCTCAGATATGCAAGGATACCAGGGGGAAAAGGAAAACCCTCAGAGCGTGGCTAAATCAGGACCTTGCAATGATGCTGTTTAATTCTGGGATTTTATGTAATTGAGCTATAAAGATTGTGGTGTCTTATATATTCAGTGACATGTACAGTATATAACAACAGTTATAACAGGTGGACATCCCAGAATCTGTAATAAATAAATAATAAACTGATAATAATTTTAATCATCATTATGGATAAAAAATAGTTAACTAAAGATCCTGGGGAAAAAAATATCTTTTTGATTTTTTTTAATAACATTTAGCTATGACGAATACCTCTGTAGAATCTCTCTATGAAGAGAAAAAAAAATCTTTCTCATATGTCTTCCTGCTGCATAATCTCCACTTTCTCTGGATTATATAGAAATATACAGTGGGAAGTGTATATCGGGTCTCCTAGTCTCCTGGCACACACACAGCTGAACAAATTCGGCTCACGGGGATCGCCCTTCTGGTGTCATATTCGACGGGGGTGTGATCCGTTCTCCGTAATTACACCAACTATTATTGCATCTTACACAAGAGGGAAGAGGGAGGGAGATCCACCAAGCTGTTCCTGGTGATTAATGTAGGTATGCAGTGAGAGGGCACAGGGGAACGTCTGGTGCATAATTATTGCAAAGTGTCAAGCAGTGTGAATGCTCTCCACAACCCTACACTTTCTAGTACACACACACCTCATGGAAAACAACCCAAACCACAAAAATTATTAAACCCCAAAAAATGATTAAACTTAGAAAAGGTCATATTGTGCATCTATCATTTAACACAGTTGCTGTGAGGAGAGATAGCAGGAGTGAGGAAGATTTGTAAAGGATGAAGTGTAGCTCTTGTGCCTGTAGAAAGAGCTTTAAATTTTCCATCCAAAAAAAGGCAAACTCTCTCCTTTTCTCTTTCCTTTTTTACAAGAAAATATATAAAGCGATGTAATATTTTTTTGTATATATATATATATATATATATATATATATATATATATATATATATAGTGACTCTTAAGGCAGAAAGTACATGTGCTGCTCACTTTGATGTAGCATAATGGTAGTTCAGAAACCTGTAGCACAGTCTTTTATTATTCACTTTCATTTATTAGCTTTTTCTTTAATGATTTCACCGTTCTGTTCTGCTTCTGTGGGTTCCTTACATAAGAGCCTCTACTTCACAAGTACCTGTCCCTTTTTACTCTTTTTCCTGCAAATTTCTTCAACACTGTGAATGCAATTTCTGCTCGAATTATAATTTCATGCATATGAGAGTGCTGGATTAATTTCAATCATAAAAACTTTCTCTAAAAATATAAACTCATGTTATGTTATATTTCTCATTAATGTGCATTCTTAAAGCCTTTTATCACTATAGCAGACATTATTCCTATTAAATATCTTAATCTTTATGCTGACACGACTGATTCTTCTACATATAATACAGATTTTTTGATATCTTACCTCCCAAACCTCCACCATGGACTATATATTGAATATTTGATATATTTAGCTGTTCTGGGTTTTTTCCTTTCGTCATGTAGATGAGAAGCTAGCAGCTGTGTCGCTCTGACACCACAGGAGGACATTTACAAACACGATGGTGTTTAATAGGAGAAGAAATTTCTGTGATCTCAGATAAAAGCAATAAGCAGTCAGGTTACTGGCAGATATGTTTGGTTTATTTCTTCTATTTATTCTACGATCTAATCCAAAGATATATAATGGATTATACCATTATAATGGAATGGTTTGTTATAGATATGACAGGACATTTTGATTGGTTAGCCACAGTACACATGGTACTCGTTCATTCTGTGTAATTAAATGGCATTTATTGATGCTATATTAATGCAGTCACTTAATACAGCAGTCACTGATTAGGTATATGAATGTATAGTCTGGGCTAGAAAGAAATCAGGCCCAGATTTTATTCATATGTTTGTTTGTTTTTTTGTTTGTTTTTTTAAGACTGCTATTGGTGCTGTTGTTTTTGATTAAAAAATCCACTTCAAACCATTGGCACATGCAACAACAAATAAACATTGTCTTCTATAAGCAGGGGCATAGTTTCCGGGGTGAGGGATAGGGGGCAATAATCATAACTAGCATCTGCAACCACAGCAATATTTATATCATGATAAACTGAAATATATATTGTAATTAAGTAAGTACTTTTGGAACATTATTAGTATTCCAAATTGACCGTGAGTTTTTATAATAAATCAGATAAAAATACTAAAAGTCCCTCTTTTGTTGCACAAGTTGGTATTGCCCAATTATTACCTCACAACATAGCACTCGATTTTTGCTGTATAACTGGGAGAGCAGATGAAGATAGTTTTAAAGATGAAGGGAAGCACTGTCTTAAACACAGGCTCTTCTGCAAGAGATAGTAAAACATGTACTCAGAATGAAGCAGGATAATATGGTGTAATCTAGCTAACAACACGCCACAGCTAGCTAATTCTTTGCAATTAAGCCGCATCTTGCTTGTTTACACTGGAAGTCGTGCCGTCTTCTGATGACAGATGGCTCAGGTTTATTTTAGATTCTTCCATTGTCGAGTATCTGAACGTTCCGAGGTGGTGTGAGGTTTTGACGGAATCGACACGTCCTGTGAGAACATCTTCAGATCGATACTAGGCGACACTTTCACCCTTTTTCCAACATTTACAGTTTTCTAAGAAGAGCTTTATATACAGTATGTCTCTCTTGCCAAAAAAGGAGGTTCTGTTGTCTGCACTACAGTGACAATAGATTAAAATCTCACAATACATGATATAAGTATAGTTTTTAATCAGTTACAGTATGAATTCACTGGACTGTTATTATGCCCTGTGTTATTTGTTTTAATGAAAGAATCATTCTATCTTAAATGCTTTGCATATGATGGATATATAGATTAGACAGATGGATGGCTAGATAGATAGAAAGCTAGAAAATTATGTAATTTTTCAAACCAAATTTAGGCCCATGTGTATAAACAATGTGATTGGACAGCAAAAATCGAACCTTATTTTTAGTCTAATTCTAAGACTTTTAGTCTACATATAAGAAAGATAGATGCCCCCCGCCCCCTTTAGCCCCTTCTAGCCCACTCATGTTTTAGTCAGCGGACTAAATCCTATGGTTATATATATATTATGGATCAAGCTGAGCTATTAGTACCTCTTCCATGACCTCACATTACAAGTCAATAGATAATGTTTCTCCCCCTTTGCTGTAATGTCTGTAATAGTAATAGCTATTTTAGCTTGTTCGACAGGTCCCGTGGCTTGTTTCCAAGGTTACACTTTTGGTTCCCAGTGGAAGGTCACTGTTTTTGAGCTGAACCCTGCTGGAGTAATGAGATCAGGGCTTTCTTCTCAACTGTGCCTGCAGTTCTTGACGCCCACCTGTGCACAAGCTGTTCTTCTGCACTGCAACTACATTTCAGTCAAATATGCTGTAACTGCAGCTCAGGGCCCGTATACTTCATTACCCAAGCCTTGTGTATAGTGTGGTGTTTGAGTAATAAACTGGGTTAAGATTTACAAGCTGTATAGTTGTCAGGTCAGGGCTTTGAATGAGTCACTAAATAGCGCTTTTCCACCTGATTTGCAGTGCAGCTTGGCCCAGTAAATTACATGTGAGCCTGGATTTTGTTATCATTTTTTCCCATTGTTAAGTTAATCATACTGCAACTAAACACCTCTACTGAATCTTTTTATCCATATTTCATGTTGGACAATATAAGTGTATGAGTGGAGGTTAAAAAAAATGCAGTGCAGATCATTGATTGGACAAACATATCACAGATTTGCTCTGATGAATGTCTCTGGCTAAAGTGACGCATTCAGGAGTACTGTAGTGATTGTCTTTCGCTATCAGCTTATGAATGTACAAAAGAATGTATGATAGAGTAACTGAACATCACAGCTTTATCATACAGATTAGATTCATGATTTAAGATTCAAAAGTTGTATTTAAGATGTACGCAGTTACATATAGTATATGTCTTGCAGTGCAATGATGACCTGACCCACTCCTCCTAGACTGTGCATTAAATAAACTACATGTAAGTTAGAAAAAAGAATGAATAAAAATAAGAATAAATAAGAAGACTATGATGTGCAATTACATTACATTAGTATCAGTACATTATGTGCAAACATTTCGGACACTTACAGATTCTTCCAAAAACATGGCAAGTTGACTAGGTGTCGAATGTATGTGTGTGTATGTGTATGTGTGTGTGTGCATGTGCGTGTGCGTGTGCGTGTGCGTGTGTGTATGTGCCATCCCATTCAGGAGGTATTTCTATCTCATTCCCAGGGTTCTTGGCATCATTTCCAGAGCCATAGCAGCCCTGACCGAAGTAAAAGTATCGGCACCCTTGCTGTTGTTTGAGCCACTTTCCACAAATATTGTGTGGAACCTTGTGAGGAAGATGCATGACACGTAATACACATGCATTTTAACAGTTATTTTTATTTAATTTAACAAACATCAATTTGCAATTTTCAAGCCAGACCAATTTGCTGCCAATCATCATCTAGAGGACACTCATATGTTTTTTTTTTTGCTGACACAACTTATCAACTAGGGTGTGGTGAATTCCAGACTTTAGATTAATTACTGTACTATATAATTCCAGAAAGTTTGGTGGAAAAGAGCTGTAAGTAAATCCTGATTGACTTTATGTCCTTTATGCCCGTATTTATTTACTGTTAAAAGGCTTCCCTTGTGTATGCGTGTAGTCTTTCACTCTGCACTGTTGTGCTTAGTCAGTAAAATTGGGTGGATTTGTGGATGCTCAATTACCCACACTGCCACTGCTCACACTTTTCGCTCCTTCTCCTCACCTCCTTCCTGTAGCTCGGAGTCAGTGACATTTCACCTGAATGCAATGGAGCCGAAAACAGTCACAGGTCCAGCTTTCAGAAAAAAAACACCCTGATCGCATGAGTGTGAATATTTCATCCAGTTCACTGAGAATTCTTACATTCTTACAATTTACAGAGCTGCATGGTATGTTTATGGCTCTGTTGTGGTACATGGTAATGAACACAATTACCAGTTAGCTTGTGGTAGATGGGGTTAGGAAACACTTGCCAAAACTAGAAAATGAGTCCAGCTGAGTTGTGCAAATGTTTTTATCACTGAAGCTGGCTGGTTTTATCAAACATGCAAAAGAGTTTTCAATATTTTTCTTTTTTATGGGAAACTCGAGTATACTTGGCTAGGCAATGGATTTCTTTACAGCTATTAGTCGTGGCATTGAAAGCAGCTGAGGATGATTTTGATAAATATATGGACTGACTAATGGCACAGTAGCATTCTTCTCTTTTACTGCAAGTCATTTGAATTCTCTTCAAACTGACACACTGGCAAGATCATATATAAGATATAAGACATATAAGATATATATAACTATTGGGAACAAATGTTGATATCTGTTTTTGATATTTTGGGAATATTTGTCTGGTCCCCATGATGACATGACTTCTTTTAAAGAAAAAGCTACATAAGAACCAACACAGGGTTGGTTGTTTTTTTTTTGTAATTAAGCTCATGCTAATTCAGGTCAGTGTTTTATTTTATGAGTTAAAGTAAAATTGTGTGTCTCTGTAAGCAAATATAAAGAACAGTGCTCTCTAGAATCTAAGACTAAATCTTGTTTATATGGTCTTCCAGGCACTACACGGAAAATTTGTTTTTATTTCTACAGCTCATTGACTTCCCAAAGAGATTATTTCAATTTACTGTCCTCGCTCAATAAAGTTGATTACAAACCACAAGCCTCAGGGCATTTTGTCTGACCAAGCATATCACCCCCCTGCAGGTGATCTGGTGTCTCGTGCCATGCACCACCTCCAGCCTCTGCACATCAAGAGCCCGAGTGACGGCACGCCGGTGCACCAGAACCGCGGAGGACCCATACACTGGGAACCAGAGGCTCTGTATACCCTCTGCTACTTCATGCACTGTCCGCAGATAGAGTGGGAGAACCCCAATGTGGAGCCCTCCAAGATCACCCTGCACACAGAAAGGTGGGAACAACTACACAGCAGAGAATCTTAAAAAATCAGTATATATCCTGTATATAAAGTGAAAGACTTGCTTACTACTGTGTCCCATATAGCTGCTAAAAGACTATACTTGGTTTATTTGCCATGGTTTTCCCTGGTAAATAAACCAATGCCTCCTTATTCGATTTGAAGGCAGAAAGTCAGAGGCAGAGAGAGACAGATCCTTAAGGTTTCTTAATTTCTATGTTATGCAGTGAATGAGCTTCAGGCCTGCAGGTAAGCAGCTAATGGTGATGGGAATGCTAATGGAAAGTTTGCCGAGGTGTTCACTGTTCACAAAGTGCTATGCAGTGTGACACACCCGCTGAGACATGTCTGGATTGATGAGTATCTCTGATTAAAAAAAACTCTCCACAAGGGACTCATGTACACTCCAAGAGTAAAGTCACAGGAATGAGTTACCAGATTCTCCAGAGAAAAGATGCTCCTGTTCTCCTCAGGGCTCATTTTAGCTGTGGATAACAGAGAGAGCAAAAGGAAGGAAGGAAAAAGAAGAGAAATTGAGAGGTAAAGAGGAGGCGTATCTCAGGGAGGAAAAAGGGAGGGCGAAGAGTGAAGGGATGTAGATGGCTGGTGAGCTAGTGATCAAGAAGAAGAGGTTGAACTGGGGGTGCTGGTGCATTCAGAAAGGGAAGAGTAAGAAAGAAAAGAGGGACATGTTGAGAGACAGAAATTCTGCGGTGTAAAGAATTAAACATGACAGACATAATGATTAGCGAACATGATTTATGTTAAATTGGTTTATGATGAATAGTGAAATTTGTTTTTTGTAACTGCATATATGCTAAATCTGATCCTCTTCCTTTGAGTCAGTGAATCCTTTCAGTGATGATCGAGATTCTCTGCTCTCTTTCAGCGTTGAAGTTTTTAATGATTTCAGTTAAGACCAACATTTGTTTATTGCTTTTAGCAAATCAGTGCTTAAATCATTAATGAATCATTTTTGTGCTAACCAAGATTGACACTTATTTTTAGTGAATCAGTATTTGAATCATTAATGAATCCTTTTGTTCATTTCTGGGAATCTCTGAGTTCTTTCAGTGAATCATTATTTCAGTCATTAGTGAATCCTTTTGCTCATTTATAAGAATCTTTCGATTCTTTCAGTGAATCAGTATTTGAGTCATTAGTGAATCCTTTTGCTCATTTCTGAGAATCTCTCAATTCTTTCAGTGAATCAGTATTTGAGTCATTAGTGAATCCTTTTGTTCATTTCTGAGAATCTCTCAATTCTTTCAGTGAATCAGTATTTGAATATTTACTGAATCCTTTTGTTCATTTCTGAGAATCTCTTCTCTCTTTCAGAGTCAGTGTTTAAGATAATTGTGAATCATTTTGTTGACTGATTTTCACTGCACACTTTCAGAGAGTATCAGAGAATCTAAGAATCTCTCCACACTTTCAGCGAATCAGATAGATATCAGCAAATCAACAGATTCGCCAACCCATCGCAGGGCACACACACACTCTCATTCGCCAGTGTTTGTGTCAATTGTAAATCATTTTGTTCGTCACAAAGATTCACAGCTTTCTTTCAGCAAATCAGTATTCAAGTCATTAGTGAATCCTTTTGTTCATGTCTGAGATTCTGTCCTTTCTTTGAGGGAGTCTGTGTTGCGTCAATAATGAATCCTTGTGGTCATGACTGTGATTTGCTCCTCTCTTTCAGGGAGTTATTGCTTGAGCATTGAGTGAGTCCTTTTGGTCAATTGATTGCTCATGTTACTGAAAAAAGTAATAAAAAAAAAAGTAATACTCTTATTTTGCTGCTAATCTTCACCTTTCACTTACTGTCACTCAATAAAAAATGCCAGTCTATTGCAGTTTAGTTTCTCTTACTCAGTAAAAGAGGTTGGTCAATGTTTCTGAAAGGATTTAGATGGCAGAGTTTGATTGATTTTTCTATTTCCAAAAGTTGTGGCCTTGAAACGTAAAGCTTTTCATGCTTATATTAGCAAAACACTTTGAAACCGTCAGACCTTGAGAATCGAAAAGTCGGCATTATGATGTGGAAGTTAAACAAACCACACTATACTCGTGATGTGTGTTTTTCATACATACAATGATTTGGTGCTAGAAAAAGCAGTCCTGATTGTCCTCAATGGCCGATTTGTAATTGCTTACTAGATGCTGGAACATGAAGTAATTATTTTTGGAATTAAATAATTATTTCCACTCTAGACAGTTTTCCTGGTTAGTACTGCTTTTCATAGCTGTTTTTTTTTTAAAGTCCAAAGGTCTTTTGTAGGCATGTAGTTTTGGATTTGCCTTTTCTGAAACTTGGCATTGTTGATGTATTGCAATTCCATTTAAAGCCCTAGTGCATTTCTCTTAGAGCTGCCAAAGTGTCTCAGCAGTTTGGACATCTTTAATACTGTTGTGCTTCTACTGTAGGTATAATTGCCTTTTGATGTAATTTCATCACAGTCCTTGAATTTTAGATATTTACCACTTCTATATGTGTGTGGTAAGAAAGAAAGAAGCCTTTATTTGTCACATATACTTTAGTGAAATGACTTTCTTCACATATCCCCAGCATTATTAGGAAGCTAGGGTCAGAGCGCATGGTCAGCCATGATACAGTACCCCTGGAGGTCTTGTACAAGGTGGCAGCTTGGCAGCACTGGGGCTTGAACCCTGACCAACAACCCAACCCTTAACCATTTGATCCACTGCTACCCTAGGCTTATGCACTTATGTATAGTCAGATGTCCAGTAAACTGTTTAAATTTCTATTTGAATACTGAAATCACTATTTGGGCATCTGTGCCATTTGTCAGCATAAAGACAGTGACAAAAAATATATGAAAACGCTGCTTTGAGCAGTATTTTGGTGCGTTGATGTTGCAGTAATGTTGTGGTATGCAAGTTAGCAGTGTGGATTGGGGATAAAAGAAAACAACAGACAGAGAGCAGTTGGATGTGGAGCCTGTGGTACAAAAGATTTTTCAATTTTCAATTCCCTGTCTAACCAAATACTGCCCCAAACAGTCACTCAAATGCCTGCATGTGACTTTAAATGCTTCCTTTAGGACAAGATGGATGATATGTTAGCAAGAATGTTAGCAAAGCATTAGCTAGATAGATAATAAGCGCAAGCTAGCATATTGGTGCCCAGATAAAGCTGAAAACTTCTTCTCTTTATACTGAATCTTCAGAGACATTAGAATGAAATGGCCTACTTATGGATCAGAGGTTTGCTGTACTTTATTTTATACATATATTAAAAAATAAGGCTAAAATTTCTTACTAAAGCATTCTCAGCTGATATGTGGTTTATCTAGAAGAGTATACAAAGATAGAGTTGTGTTTCCATCGATTCAGACTATTACATACAACATATATTAATGTACATTAACACTAAATCTAGTGAAACGGCTGATATTTTCCTGCCTCTTTTTCTAAGAAAAGGAAACTCCCTTCCTCTTAGTTCTGTTCTTGGGCATGTTTAAATTCCAAAACTGATTCAGTAGAGAAATATGTGTGTGGATTCTACAGTGTGGTCCATGTGCATGCATTGTGTTTAAGGGTGGAGAAGAGAGTGAGTGGACATGTGTGAGAAGGCTTGTGGTTTGTATTGGCTAAGCTTTCTGGCAGGCTTTCTGGAGGTGGGTAGGTGTCTGGGGGGAAAGGCTGTCGAAATCTAGCTGTAAAAACCAGGTCAGGGAAAACACATTGGAATGAAAAAATGAGACATTTGTGTGGTGACATTTTATGCTTTTGAAAATGATATTTGAAATATTTTGTTGTTCTTGCTGGGATATCTGGGTTATATTACAGAGCTGTGAGCTCCAGTGTTTCCATTATAGCTGAATCTAACAGAGGGATTTATATAGAGCGAATTTCTTTTTTTTTTTAATCCCACTTATAGCTTGTGTTTAACTGCCAGTAGGCATGTGCAGAATGTGAAACCCAAAACATCAACATTTTCACAGTGTTTTCTGGGAAACATGTGGGCGAATAGATACTGCAGAGCTGTTGAGGTAATGAACAAATAACATGGGCCATTTTAGAGCACACTGTTGTGCGTATGTTTGTTTGACCCTTTTGCTTGAGCTGCGATCATCAGGATTAAACTCTGTAGCTTCTTTGAGACACCAACGCCTCGACACACAAGAAATAAAACACCCTTTTATGGGAAATTAATTAATCATGGCAAGATGTGAAGTTAATTATTCTTCAGTAAAGCACTTGTAAAAGTGTTTTAATCTACTGTGAGAGAAATCTGCTGATGATTGTATATTTATTATAGAATGGCACCTTGACTTTTTAACCATTTATGGTTACATTTAATGTTGGCTGGGAAAGAAGACAATTCCTGTTATCACTTAAGTTACAGCAGCTTTAAAACCATCATTTCCTTACCAGCCTAAGAAGCAGCAGCAGAAGAAGATTAAAATGTAGTTTGACACCCAGGAAAGTTTGTAATATTAACAGAAAGTACAAAGCTTGAAGATTCAAGTCCATGCCGTTCTTGAACTCCACTTCCCAGAATGTACCACAGCCTACAAACATGGCCGCCACAGACTGTAATCCCCAGCTCCATACACCACCTGCACATTTACAGACTCCAGGGTTATAATCACACACACACACACACACACACACACACACACACACACACAGACACACACACATCTTAAAAGAGACATTAATTCACATCAATTCAAAATAGACTCTCAGCAGTGATTACTCTGACTTTACCAAGACTTATATTCTGTTTTCATTATCCTGTTTGCTAACCCTCTGTCTGTCTTACTGTCTGTCTGACTTTAAGCATACCTAATGTTTTGGATTATTTGCTCATTTCTATTGGTGAGTTTAAGTCATGTCTGAAATATCACATTTACTTGTTGAAACGCACATCAACGTCCCCACAAAGTCATAATTACAGGTGCCACAAAGCAAAAACAAGACTAATAAGACCAATCAGACTCGAGAATTCAACCATGCACCGGTAAAAAAAAAACCATAAATAATAAATCTTTAATTTGATTTAGCAAGGAATTATTCAACAAGCAATTCCAACATTTAATAAAGTCCTTCGACGTTTGAGCTTCATGTTTAGAAATCAGATTTGTTCCTGCATAGACTTTGGATCAGATCCTCTGTAAGGTCAGTGCAGAAGACATGCCATATTTCTCTGAAACAGAATAACAAAAAAATACATTTACTTTGTTTTGCTTTTCTGCAGACGTCGCATATTTTGGAATGAGTGTCAGTAATAAAAAAAATAAAAAAAACTTAGATATTCAGTTTCCTCCTGTTGACTGAAAACCTCTGACACAAAAAAATAATAAAAATCACATTCAGCACATTTTACTCTCAGATTCTAAGCCGCACTGATTTGAGGCAGCTGAGAGCCTGTAATTAGTAGCACGTGAAAGAAATGTGAATATCTTTGCTTTTTTTTTTCTTTTTTTTTGTGAATGGGACCTGTCAGGTTATAATGCCTACATCACAAGAAAGTCACAGAGATGGACTCAAATGGTATAATAAGTAAACAGTTTATAACCCTTTTTACCAGTACACTGGATTTCCAGTCTGCCAACAGGATGGAAATCGACATATGAGACATTTTCAATCAGTATGAACATATGAATGAGTTTATGGCTGCAAGTCTGATATAAAATGAGTCAGGACTCTGTTAGCTTTCAGTTTTAGATAACAGAGAATTTTAGTGGTTGAAGATAACTTCAAATTTTAGATGCTTATGAATAAGCACTTGGGGCGTCTCAGAGAGCAGATATCAGCATTTACTTTGAACATAGAAGCATTTGTGTGGAAACATTTTTGGAACTTTTCTATGAATATATTGCCCCTTATGACTACAACAGCACATTCTTAAAGGAGAAGTTCACTTCCAGAACAAAAATCTACAAATAACGAACTACAGACCCAGTGTTTACAAAGCGAACGTGCAAAGACCAAGGAAGTTCAAATAAGTCAAACGCTCTTTACCAACAAAAAGGTACATATAACTTTGTGTCATTCCACACGCAATAACTTCGGAGCGGTCCTCCTTCTCCACACTAGTAAACGATGGGTCTGTAGTTCTACCTACGTCACATGTGGCCTTCCGACGTGATTACGTAGTATGCAGCTTCACGGATGCGCATCCCAGAGCTAGGGCTAGACGAGCTTTTGTGGTTAAAAAGTATACAATTTTTTAAAATTTTTCTAAGGAAATGACCAAGCGTTACGCTAGATAACGATTTCATACTTTCAAATGAGTGATTAAGCACCACTGTGGAGTGTGACATGACAAAGACATTCAGTACTGAACAAAAAAAAAGCAGGCAGAAATTCCATTTTTTGTCTTCTTGTAAAAGAGTTCATGCAAACCAGGCAGACAGTCCAAAAGCATTAAGCAAAGTCTTTGTCAAAAACAGGTAGTGGTCAGGAGAACAACAAACAGGATATTGGGCAAAAACTCAGGTAATGCAGAAACAGGAATAGAGGTCAAACCCTGGAAGCTACACAATGAAAAGAATGCTTGGTAATGTCAGATACAAATGTGAACTGAGTAAATAGTGTGTGTGTGTGAGTGTGTGTGTGTGTGTGTGTGTGTGTGTGTGTGTGTGTGTGTGTGTGTGTGAGGCTGTGTGAACACAGGTAGCTTGGTGACTGAACAAGGAAGTGTGTGTGTGTGCGTGTGTGTGTGTGTGTGTGTGTGTTGTGGGAAGTGTAGTCCATGGCAGACATGTTTGTAGGCTGTGGTGTCAGCTGGAAATTGGCGATGTTGGCTGAAGCTGAAGTGACAGCCTGCTTTGATTAAATAATTACTCATTTTAAATCCAGATCTGGTGTATTATCTCTCTACAATTTATTAATATTTTTTGTTCTTTCAGTACACTAAGAACAGATAAGCATGTATGCCCTCTGGCTGTTTGTTCTCTTCCAGACCATTCATTGTGCTGCCTCCACTAATGGAGTGGATCCGGGTGGCTGTAGCACACACCGAGCACCGGCTCAGCGTATCTGTAGACAGCGACGACGTGAGACAGGCCGCCAGACTGCTCCTGCCTGGAGTGGACTGCGAGCCACGGCAGCTAAAGTAAGTCACAGCTCTGCACCACAAATGTGTACATAGGATTTAGTCTATGAACATATACACACACACACACGAATGACAACATCTGTCTTATTAACTGTGATGAACAGCAGATGTAGCATTGACACAGTGGTTGGTTGGTGGTAAAGCGTAAAGATGCTTTAATGTTCAGAATCAGGAAGTTTGCAGACTTTTTGTGTCTGAGCTGAAACTTACATGAGCTGTTGTTGTTATTGTTGTTGTTGTTGTTGTCCTTCAGGGGCTCACCCCGGTGATCTGCATATATTTTGATTTGCCACAGATTTTACCCCAGACGCCCTTCCTAACCCAACACTCACATTTTATTCGTTCTTGGGACCAACACTGAGAGTTAACTCCTTCAGTGGGTGGGTTGATTCCCTGCATTGGAATCAAATCCAAGTCACATCAGTGAAAGTGAAACATAAAAAGAGTATACAATAAACATCTAAACCTCATTCAAATTGATGATCAGCATAACATTAAATACTTCTTCTTCTTCTTTTTTTTCGGCTTTTCCCTTCAGGGGTCGCCACAGCGAATCATCTCTCTCCACCTATCCCTATCTTCTGCATCCTCAACACTTGCACCCACTAGCTTCATATCCTCATTAATTCCATCCATATACCTCCTCTTTGGCCTTCCTCTTTGCCTCCTGCCTGGCAGCTCCATGTCCAACATTCTCCTACCAATATACTCACACTCCCTCCTCTGAACATGTCCAAACCATCTTAATCTGGCCTCCCTAACTTTGTCCCCCAAACGTCCAACATGAGCTGTCCCTCTGATGTACTCGTTCCTAATCCTGTCCAATCTTGCCACTCCCAAAGAGAACCTCAACATCTTCAGCTCTGCTACCTCTAGCTCTGACTCCTGTCTCTTCCTCAGTGACACTGTCTCTAAACCATACAGCATGGCCGGTCTCACCACTGTCCTGTACACCTTCCCCTTGATTCTCGCTGATATTTTCCTATCACACAGAACTCCCGACACCTTTCTCCACCCATTCCAACTTGCTCGCACTCGCTTCTTTACCTCTTAGCATAACATTAAATACAAAATGTTAAAATGCATTTTTTATACTCTGGATAAAAAGTAGCAAGACAGGTGTTTTCTTGAGAATTTCTACTCAGGTTCGATCCGAAGCTGACTTTTGGAACTGAGTATAGCCTTGGCTACTATGCCCTGTTTGAGAAAGAGTTCCTGTTTCAAACTAAAGGGAACGTTGCATAACGTGTAAAATACATATATAACGGCTTTGTGTTTTGTGATTACTCTTTAAAATGATCCAAAAAGATTATTTATACCAACATAATGTACCTTTATATCAACTTTTTCTTCTTCTTTTTTTTTTTTTATATAACACAGATTCTGCACCGTTATTAAGTTAAACCTCAACAATGCTGGCATGATAAATAATTTTGAATTATTCACACAGTCAGTGTTCACAGAGAAAAGCTCTTCCCGCAGGCAAATTTAATAAAGGAATAAAAGAATGAACGTAAGCATGGAATTCAAATGTCCCAAACACAAAGGATTGTAGGATTTAGTTTAGTTTATCTTTTAGAATTGTCCTAAATACAATTTCCGTAGCTTTAATATCCTGCGAGTTATAATTACAAGAAGGAAAAGAATGAATATACTTGAGATTATGACATGCTACTACTTTTATCCTTGCATCATTTGGATAATGTGTTTGGCTAATGATAGATCCTTCTTCGTGGTATATTGTAATGCTGACTGATTAGACTGTAAGACAAATTATTCAGTAACTATTATAAACAGGCAGCGCTGGAAGGTTCGGTGGGGTTTAGAGGTTTAATGACTTCTAATTCATTACTGCCAGTGAGGGGAAAACCAGGCGTAGGAAAAACAATCAGGGAATTAATCAAAGACAAGCTGAGGGCAGAGACCTGAAACAGAAGCCAAAGCAAAGCAAAAGCACATGGTACAGATGTGATGGGACTCGTGATACAAAGTGAGATTGTGTTTATTTTTGTCTCTTTTTGATATATTGGTTTAACAATCAATAAAAATGACCCCATTCCAAATAGATTTGAGTTGGTTTTTTTTTTTTTTTAGAACAAGTTTAGTTTGAAAGCTATGGGCCTTTAAAAATACAAAACCTTCACTGGTTTATAATATATCATGCAAGTGGATTTGCATTGGTGTTTTTGTGCTCTGTTTAGTCACTGTGAAAAATGGATTTTAAAGTAAATCACTGTGTTAAATTATTCCTAATTTGACCTTTTAGTGGTCAATAAAAGAAGAAATGTTTTCATTAAGATGACGTTTGTTAGAATATAGGCTTGGGAAAACACTAACAAAACCATTTTTATAGAAAGATGAGAATTTAACTTTCTGAAAGTATTAAAAAAAAGGAAGTTTCTGCATCAAATATGCCGGTATATGGATTGGCTATGCTAAATGCCCCTTTGGGTAAGAATGAGTGTATGAATGTGTTCACTCTCCCATGGTTTATTTCCGCCTCATGCCCCATGTTCCTGGGATACACTCTGGACCTTGACTGAAGGTGAATGTATAAGAAGCAGCCTCCTCAGTATGAGATTTTCCGACATGGTGCTGTGTAAATGCAGCTTTCACTTAAAAAATGTTTGACAAATGTTCTAATCCTGCCAAATAAACAAAGCTTTGCTTTAGGGCTGTTCTTAGCCTGGCAGTAGTTTGTTGAAATAAAACTTCACTTGAAATCAGTACGTGTCAGGCTTCTTGTTCAGCTCACAGTGGTTTTAATGTTGGGGTTATTAGAGTGCATACAGGCCATTAACTACACAGCAGAGGAACATAAATGCTGCTGCATTTTCTGATAAACAGCCCTATAGACAAGAGGAAAAAAACAGACTTTACTTATCTGTATTATTATCTAACTGAAATTGGAAGTACATTTTATACCCACATTAATTCCCCTAATTTAGTATGTTTGATGTATAAAACTTTATCAATCCAAAAGTTTTAGTGTATTCATTATAAAATATATAAATTCATTCAATATATTCAATATATAAGTTCATTCATTTATCTTCAGTAATCTTTATTTTAAACCCTCTACTTGTTTAGAATTCTCAGTAATATTAGTGATTTTTTCCTTCTGTAACTGTACTACTCATGACCAAAGGCTTATTTTAGTAAGGAAAAAGTTTGAAGCTATTCTATTCTATTCTATTCTATTCTATTCTATTCTATTCTATTCTATAAATATTTCTATATTTTTCTTAGATTCTCTTCTACTCAATGTCACCAGAGTCTATTCTATTTTATTCTATTCTATTCTATTCTATTCTATTCTATTCTATAAATATTTCTATATTTTTCTATATTTTGAATAGATTTTCTTCTACTCAATGTCACCAGAGTCTATTCTATACTGTTCTATAAATATATTTCTATATTTTTATTCTATTATATTCTACTTAGTGTTACCAGAAAGTATTCTATTTTTTCTGTCTCTGTAGGACATATTGAATTCTGTTCTGCTCAATTCTATTCTGTGTCTTAAGAAAATATTTTGTTCTATTCTTTTAGTCGCTGTAACACCTATTCTATTCTATTTGGAGTCTTCAGAAAATTTTTTATTCTATAATTTCATTCTATTCTGTTCTACTCATTGTCACCAGAAACTATTCTAGTCTATTCTATAAATATATTTCTATATTTTATTCTATTCTATTCTATTCTATTCTATTCTATTCTATTCTATTCTATTCTGTTTTATTCTATTCCTATTTATTCATTCAGAAAATATCTTCATAAGCTTCAAGAAAATCATTTTTATTCATGTAAGATATGTTAATGAGCAAATAACCATAACAGTTCTAGACTTATGCAAATTAGTTCATGACATCAGCAGGCAATTTCTAGAAAATAAAATTGAGCTACTGTCCCCTAAAATGAATTGGCAACAGAATTTACAATGCTAGATACCAAATTCTACAGTGAATATGACAAGTTAAAACATCCGTTTAATATAAAAGCAAATTCTGCTGCAAAACACCAAATACATGTTTATTTGTTCCCCAAAGACAAAAGTCTCCAGGAGCAGAGAGGTAAAGTTTGTTTTTGGTTCTTTTCCAACTGCTGTCCCAATTTCTAGATGCAAAGCACAGCACATTTATATCAAGGCAGCACTCAGGACAAATGCCAGGATGATTTCAATTGATTTAGCTCTAAGTTTCATTACATCAAATAATGAATCAGCATTTCTGCTCGGTTTTGGAAAAAAAGAGTTATTTTAAAGAAGATGTCTACTGGTATTGACATACAAAATACATCTGTTCCCATTAGCATTTAGCTAGCTGCTTTACCAGAGCATGCTAGCGTTTCTTGTTAACTCAGCTGTCCTATAGCTAAAGCCAGCAACCGGTGACAAACTATGATTTAAACTCACCACTGAAGCATCTTGCTATCCTTACAGCTGAATATATTGTACCTCTTCTTCTCAACAACAGTAGCTGTATTTCAAAAATGTATTAATGAATATTAATGAACATTGGATGTCTGCTTATGAATATTAATGACTAGCAGGCAGTCCAACCGACTTCAACTAGCAAAGTTGAAGAGATACGCTGCAACAACTCATTAAATATACATGGATATGATTTTCAGAGTAAAAAGCACTAAAAAAAAATTATGTGACAAAAATAGGATTTAAGAGCAAGATCAAGATCTATTATATTCATGAGATACTAGCAGGTTTTGACTGAACTACCAGCCATGTTTCTTGTTTGTCAGGAAGATACCTGATACACTGAAGCCTTTAAATGGAAATGAACACTAAATAGAATCTTCTTATATCTTATTAAAAAGATATCTGTCCAAATCTTACTCAAAATTATGGATCTGTAGTTATCAGGTTTACTGTATACTGTCATATGTGTAGCTATATACATATAGGTATATAGCTAGCTTGCCTTTTCAGTCTATTTATCATCAGCATGTTGGACTAAAATGGACCATCATAGCTGAACAAAAAATCAATCAAATTGTCTATTTGACTGTTTTTAAGACCTACTGTACAAGAGCATTTTGATTTAGCTAGCAAGCTACATGTTGACAGTTTCATCTCGCTAGCTAGCTATGTGTTTTGCTACTTACAGAACAATATACTGTGCAGTTGCTTAAACAAATGTTGCTGCAGGTTAATAAAACAGCAGCACAAAATTCAGGTTTCTCAAAAGTTGAATCATTTTTATCTGTATTTTGTTGTAATTCTAATATTTCAGATGAAGTTGAATGGCAGGGTTATTGGTGTAGCAGATAGCTGCTGGTCTTTCAGTGTAATATGCCAGATGGAATAGTTAGAGTGGATTTTTATGACATTTGTTTACATTTTAATCAAATTATAGTATCACATTTAGCTTCAATCTAAGTGTGATCACAGGACTTCCATGGATCAGTGATGGAAAGCCAGGGCATTTTCTAATTTTCTAATAATTTTTTTATTTTATTACACTTTTATTTTGGAAATCATTATTAGCTTTGCCAAAAACGATTATGCTTTCAAATAATATCATCAGTAATCTAATGACAATTTAATTACAAATAAAAGTGGGTTATTTGCATGAAAAAAGATTACAAAAAAGAGATAAAAAAAAATCTGTCTCCAATAAATTTGTTACCTGCATGTAATAATGTGCCTGATTTATAATAGTTTGTAAAATAAATCTGTCCTGAGTGAATACATCAGTTTTTAGAGATAAATCAGATAATAAATTAAATTATTAGTTTACAGACATAAAACCCAGGTGTTGGAGCTCTGCTTCTATGTGCTTATGCTCTTAATGTAACACGTTTCCTGACTATTTTTCTTGTCTTTTTAGAGCAGACGATTGCTTCTGTGCCACACGAAAGCTGGATGCAGCCTCCACAGAGGCCAAGTTTCTGCAGGATCTGGGCTTTCGGATGCTCAACTGTGGCCGCACTGACCTGGTCAAGCAAGCGGTCAATCTGCTGGGACCTGATGGCATAAACAGCATGAGTGAGCAGGTCAGATCTGCTGACACACATAGAAACACACTTGACGTGACTGTAATGACAAGAACCACACATTTTTGAAAACTTAAACACATTTCTATGGAAACTACCACTGACACAATGCAGCTCTCATAACGCCTGCGTGCTGTATTGGCAGAAATTAGATTTTCAGTTACTACTATTTTACTACATTTACTACATTTTCTACTATGGCAGAGCAATGTGATAGTATAGTATCAGTATACTGTCATATTACAGTGTCAGTTTAACAGTTACACAGTGGCTTAATAGTTAGGTTTGTTTCACACCTTTGGGGTTGGGGGTTCGATTCCTGCCTCCACCTGGTATATGGTGTTTGCATGTTCTCCTTCAGGTAATCCAGTTTCCTTTTCCAGTCCAAAGACATGCTTTGTAGGCTGACTACATTTACATTTCTGGCATTTGGCAGACGCCCTTATCCAGAGTGACTTACAATTTATCTCATTTTTATACAACTGAGCTATTGAGGGTTAAGGGCCTTGCTCTGGGGCCCAGCAGTGGCTGCTTGGTGAACCTTGGATTCAAACACACAACCTTCCTATCAGTAGTCCACCTGAACCAGTAAGTTGCCACATCCCTCTAGTATTTCTAAATTGTGTTTGTGTGATTTTGCCTTGTGATGAGTTGGGACCTGGTCCAGGGTGTCCCCTGCCTCATGCCCTGAATCCCCTGGTATAGGCTCATGGCTCCGTGACCCTGTGTAGGGCACATGCTACAGAAAATAGAATTGATTCATCAGATTTAGTACTGAATCTTTACAATTGTTTCAATTCTAAATGATATACAGAATGTTAAGTGCAACACTACTATTACTATTATTTTTACTGTATTAAAAAATATATCTTTTTATATTATTATATATCTTTTGTGTTTTCAGCAATCTCATATATCCCTTGATAAATTGTGTATCATAGAAGGGTATAATTAAATAATTAATTAATTAATGTTTTAGTCAGAACACTCTCTAAATCTCTATATGCAAACTAATGATACTAACTAAAAAATTCCTAGTTTGAGTGTTTGAAGGTCTTCATGCTGCTTCCAGAGATTTGCAAGTAGCCCTTCTGAAGTTGTGTAAGGAATGCTTGACTCTCTTCAGAAAAGCACACTGATATCCCTCAAATTCTTCCAAGCCTTTGTTTGTGTTGGACTTTTTAACCATCTGCGGGCCAAATGGATACCAGCACTTCATGGCCTGACTCTGGCAGTATTTCACATAGCCTGTCAGAGATCTTTTCCCGTTTCTCTCAGTACACTTGGGAGACATTAGAGATGCATGTGATAGGGTGTTTTTTTGTTGATGTTTTTTTGTTTTTAGCTTGAACGTGTTCTAATTTAATTAAAGGAGAATTCAACACTGAATGACTGAGTTGATGAATTCTGAGTTTACTCATTTGCTTTGAATTTTGCTTCTATTTTCACTCCAACTAACAGTTTCCTCTATTACACAGAAACAGCTCAGCTTCCAAAACTGCATCCTTCATGCTAATATCACCTTCAAGGCCATCTGTCTTGTCATCTTGTAGACCACTAAATAGCCAAACCATGTCTTAATCATAATTTAGCGTAACCTGCATTGCGTACCTGAATCTTTGAGTGTCTAAAGAAACTTGCGCTGTTGTTTTAAGGAGTTAAAAATGCAACCTGAATCTTATCAATTTTTTTTATTTATTTTTTTTAATTTATTTTTTATTTTTTATTTTTATTAAGTGACATCATAATTGTGCTAGCAATATTCCACTAAACTTTTACTGGAATAACAAAAATAAAAAACAAAAATCTATACCATCTAAACATACCACAAACATTTTCATTTAAACATATTTAATGTGCTGCTGGAGTTTCTTAAATAGTAGTACAAATTGAAGCTATATTGATATTAGTGTTAAAGATATTATATAATTTCAAGGGATAGATCTATGCAGAAATTTAACTGTGCATGAAAAAAAACTAGAAATAAGAAAAGAAATTATAATATGAGTAAATTATTTTCTCAGGGAGAGAGTTTATTCTCTAAGGGGAAAAATGTTATGTTGTGTTTCATCACTTGAACGCACTTTAGGAGGTATTTATATAACACTAGAAATAGATGTGTTGATCATAACTATTGTGACTGGTGAGCCAGAGGTGCACATGAAATTATAGAATAACCGAAGTCTGAGAGAAAGCCGGAACTTTCTATCGATTCCCACCTCTCTCTTTCTCTACTAATGATGAAGTTTCTGCACCCACACCCTGCTTTCTCTTCCTTGCTATACCACTGTTACTCCTGCCTAAGAGGATTTAGTCAAGAGCCTGGCTGTTGAGCACAAAGCAGAAGGCATCCAGAATTTTATCACAACTTTTCATCATATCATTTAATTTAAAGTGTGGCCTACAAAATCGAATTTGAAGAAAAACATCGAGAGCAGGTTTTATTTCATCTATAAAACCAGCTAGTTTTCTGCTAGGTTTTGAGACTGAGATGTGCACTACCCCGAATACTTCATTTCATTGTTATTGGATTACCATTCTAATTCTAATTCTATCACAAATTATATGATATTTTCATTTCTTTTATGGTAAACTAACAGTCTTGTGATCATTTTTAATTTTAAGTGTATTTTGGTGGTAGTGTGAGAGTCAATCTGAGAATTTAAACATGGGATTGGATTTTAATGTTTTCTGATTTCTACATAAGCATATTGATTATACTCTTAAAAGGAATGGTTCAATGTAGAAACTAAAATAGTTCTATTACTGCCTTTATATATAGAACCCCAAAATGGTTCTTTATATAAAACTGTTCTGAAACATTCTAACATAATCTGTTCATTGAAAAAAAAAACACAGTGGGATTCTTAAATCCAGGTTAGATTATTCATTCATTGTCTACCGCTTATCCGAACAATACTTGGGTCATGGGGGGCCTGTGCCTATCCCAGGCATCATTGGGCATCAAGGCAGGATACACCCTGGACAGAGTGCCAACCCATTGCAGGACACACACGGACACTATTTAGAGATGCCAATCAACCTACCATGCATGTCTTTGGATTGGGGGAGGAAACTGGAGTACCCGGAGGAAACCCCTGAGGCACGGGGAGAACATGCAAACTCCGCACGCACGCACGCACGCACGCACGCACGCACGCACGCACGCACCGAACCCCCAACCCTGGAGGTGTGAGGCAAACGTGCTAACCACTAAGCCAACGTTCCCCCTCAGGTTAGATTATTATTTTTTAAAATTAAATTTAGTTTTTCTTCTTCTTCTTCTTCTTCTTATTATTATTATTATTATCATTATTGTTATTTTATTATCATTATGATGATGATGATCATCTTCTTCTTCTTCTTCTTCTTCTTCTTCCTCTTATTATTATTATTATTATTATTATTATTATTATTATTATTATTATTATTATTATTATTTTACGTCAAATAAAACTTTTTGTTATGAAAAATTTATGTTTTATTGATCACAGCCAAACTTCCACTTTTAGACCCTGAGGAAAAGACATGTTACTATCCTTGATAACAGAAATACTGCTTTCCAAATGTTATAAATAACAGAAATGTTATAAATAACAGAAATATGTACTTAGAAATAAACTAAAACCATTAAAATAAAAAAGATCTTTCTGTTGATTTTGAGGTGAATCAGTGAGATTTTATGGTGATTTGTAAATGTTTCTATAGTCGTGCAATAGAAATTCTGGATGTTTAGGAGAATGGGGTAGTGAGGTGGGCTGGGGTTATGTTTTATTTAAAAAGCTATTCAAGTAGTCAACAAAGACACATAAATTACCTGATAAAAAAAACCTGGGTAAAAATTATATTCTGGAGGTTTAAATTGCTGGGGTCAAAAACATTTTGTAAATTTGAGGATAACAGGAGGGTTAAATGTTTAAGTGTTTCTAGAATTTAAGTGTGATTTATTTCACAACTATTCCTAAAATATGTCATTCATAAACAAATCAGTTCAAAACATTTAACTCTTTTGGGAAAATGTTCTACTAGCCATGTAAAGAACACCGGGTTTCTATATAGAACCCTAAGTAACCTCTTTTTTTAAGAGTGTACAGCTTTGTGTGTGCAGTAAATTTATAGTGAAGTTATTTCTCTAACAGGAAGAAATCTTGATTTTGTGCACATCTCAGATCTTGAAAGATGTGATTGGGATGGAAGTAAGTAAAACTCATTGTGAGATCACAAGTTTGAATCCTGATCATTCATGGAAGAATGGGTTAGGATGGGTTTCTCTCTCTCTCCCATGTCAGTTAGAGAGAAACTTGCTGATAACGGGTGTCTGTTTGCTAATATATGCGGAAAGAGGGCAGACAGTGTTTTCCTCCAACTGTGTCACACTTCCTGTGATGCAGCATAATAAGCAGTTGGGAAAGATGTGGATGGTTGATTTCACGTGCCTCGGAGGAAACACGTGTTGGCTTTTATACGCTGTCATATGAAAAGAGAGAGCTTGCTGGTGGATGGGAATTGGCAGGTGATTAAATAGGGGAGAAAATGACAAGATTCAAGAAGGAAAATATTTAGACCTTCACCTTGGTACAGAGACCTTACTTTTTCTGAGGAAACATGATGTATGACACGACTGATTGAGACACTGCAGAATCTGCACCTACTTGTGGTTCAGCTGGTTGTTATGATGGTGTGTATTGTTGGAGTCCAGCTGCGACTAATTTGAGCTCTCTGTAGGGCAGGAATGAGTCGACTCAGTGGTACACACAGTGGTGTGAATCTCTGATAAATCTTATCTTTCTACAGTAGACAAATTACCTATTTTAGCCTTTAGACCACAGTCTATTTTGGGTAATTTCAGTCTATTTTGGGTAATTTCAGTCTATTTTGGGTAATTTCACTTCATTTATTACTAAGCTTCCAATATTGCTGTTTGTACAGGTATGATCACTACAGTGATACACACATGCCTAATTTGCATAATATACAAACCATAATATTTTCAAACTGGTTCAAGGATTTTTAAGTCTTCACAAAGTTGGTGTCCAAATATTCAGCAGACTTTAAAGTTTAGCAATTATTAAAAACATTGAGAGCTTTCTTAATATGGCTGCTACACGCCAATCTGTATACATGAACAGATTGTACAGAAGAGAAGAGAACAAAGTAACTCCTGATTGATTAGATCGAATCATGTCTGTCTGTCTGTCTGTCTATCTATCTATCTATCTATCTATCTATCTATCTATCTATCTATCTATCTATCTATCTGTCTGTCTGTCTGTCTGTCTGTCTGTCTATTAAAATAAATAAAAAAATAATAAAAAATAATAGATAGATAGATAGATAGATAGATAGATAGATAGATAGATAGATAGATAGATAGATAGATAGATAGATAGATGTGTGTTTCTATTATTTTTATTTTTTCTATTCACATTATTTTTTAGTTTAGTTATTTTTTGATATATAGGCTTTTCTTCGATGATTCTTCTCTTACTTTGGCTGCTGTGTCAACTTGAATCTCGCCTACAGGGGATTAATAAAGATACACCAGATCTCATCTCTCATCTCAAGGAAACTGAATTTTGTAACATCAAATTGTTATGCAAATCAGTGAATTTCTAATGATGACCATTAAAGAAAAAAAAACTATGCCTCCCATCAGCCAATCAGCTTTCAGTGACATGCAATTGCCTTCTGTTGCTTTTATGCTTGGAGTTATTTAGGAGCAAACCTGGCATATCTTGTATAACTTGTAAGATGCAGTTTGAATGTGTGATATAGCACCCTTAACACCAGAGGAAATATCCGTTTTATTTACTTCTCGAGCACCACATCTCTCCAGATGAACAACTGAAGTCTCCTGTGTCTTTATGCACTATAAAGCTAAAAAGGCTAGTGTGTACACATCATCTGACTGCGTTTGGAAATAAATAAGAGAAGTGAAAATAAAACGGTGTGTATGTTTAGAGTAAACAAACCTCTTTAGGGACATTTTGATGAATTTGTGAGACTCGGTTAGTTTAGGTGAGACACCGAGCCTTGCGACTGAGCATTGCAGACGCTTCTGATATGACCTCCTTTGCTCACAGACGCACACTAAACATAGAAATGAGGTCTGGCTGTGAGACAAAAGCTTTATTTTCTCTTTATTGTGAATAAAAATTGTATTGAACACAATGCTGTGAGTTTTCAAAAGCAGTTTACTTACTGATACTATCACACAATGGTGTTTGTAAAGGATCATTTCCTCTGTGTTGTGTTTCTAAGTGATAAATTGTTCTTGAAAAATTGCATTTATTATGTTGTCTCAACTCTGTTGACCCGAGTATAGATCAGATATGCGGTAGACAATGAATTGCTCTCTTTTTTGTAATTTCCTAAAAATCTGTGTTTTGTAGCTTTCTAAGTCTTAAAAATAACATAATGCAAGCAGATTAATGTAATCAGAGCCCATTTTCAGTGTAATCAATAATCACACTGCTTTTATTCCAGCCTGAATTTCTCCTATCGAGAGGATAGCCCCTTCAGCTCTCGTAACATTTCATTTTCAAGGGGATCCTAAACACAAGTAGGCTACAAAATTATAAAAAAGCATATGCAAACAAACAAAACATCCATATGTAACACAACAAATACACAAAAACAAACGAACACAACCAGACAGAGTGCTCACCCTCACGCACCCACACCCCCAAATCTCAGCTACAACAAAAAAGTAATTACAAAGGCCCAGATAATACACAATTAGCATCACCATAAGATATTTTTGCAACAAAAGAATAAATAATACAGAGATGAGAATAAACAGGATAAAATAAATTGTTAATCAAAAACATAAAGTTGAAAATAAAAGAAAATAAAAAAGTAGCAGAGCGAGGTAATAGATCTTAGAGAAAAATGAAGACTGTTGCAGTCAGAGCGAGCTTAATTTCTAATGACCTACTTCTGACTTCTTTAAAAAAAAGTGCATCAACTTTTTTTTTTATGACACATACAATAAAACTTCATATGAACAGTTTTGACAGCATGCGTCATATTTTCAGCTTTTTGTTCTCAATTACTTGCATCCCTTCTCATAAGTGTGTGTGTGTGTGTAGGGAATGACCCCGCTCATGTACGCATGTGTCCGTGGTGACGAGGCCATGGTACAGATGCTGCTGGACGCCGGGGCTGATATCAACAGCGAGGTCAGTAATAATCAAAGGATGTTTGAAATCAAATCCAGTGTGTCTTTGTAGCTGTAACCTGTTCTGTATCAGTAGCTGATGTCTGTCTATCTTCTTCTTCTCTTGCTGTCAGCATGCCATGTATAAAGCGTCAGTGTTGTATTTAACCCTTTAAACTCTCAGTTTAAACCATCACAGAGCTGTATTAATTCCTCAGTCTCTACCCAGCTTTCCTCTTACAGTGGAACCTCGGCATATGAATGCCCTCCCTTATTGAAATTTTGCAAGAAATTTGCATCGGCTAATGAAGCATTTTCGGCATACAAACTCGTACATCCGGGACCCGTTCGAAACTTGTTTGTGTCAGTGGAAAGCCAAGCAAAGCCAACCCGAAGCGAGTTTACGATTTATTTTTACGAATTTTTTTCACTCAGTGAAAGCTGTTTCGAAAGAGTCAACCCACGATACTAATGTTGCCTTCGGCATGCATTCAAAAGCTACGTGATTTTTTGCACGTTTTTTTTGTTGACAGATTGGTGGCGTGGGTGGTCTGCCTGTTTTTAGACCAAGTTTGGTGGCATGACTTCCTGTGAGAACATTGACCCTTGGAAATTAGTAATATTGGTAATAATTTTGGGAGGCTGGAACAGATTATCTGCATTTACGTTATTTCTTATGGGAAAATTTGTAGTTACTGAATTACGCAAATGAATAATCTTTTAATACAAGCGACTGAATGATCATTTAAGAGAGAGTTTAAAGGGTTAAGTGTGTCTGCTTAAACCTTGATCCTAGAAAAATCTATAAAGAAAGAATTTACTTATGTATACAGTTACATTACATGCAAATGGATAATCCTGTTTTCTTTCAGTTTTATGCAAATTCATCCCAAAAGTAGACACACTTAACTTATTGTGTCCCATTTAAGTCAAAAGCATGAAGCATCCCATAGTCCGAACCCAGATAACCCGAATTTCATTAAGGCCTGACTTGGTAATGGAAAAGGCTTCATGGTTTTGACTGTGTTTAGATGTATTTGTGGTTTTGTATAGAGAAAGTGACTCTTAAACAAAATGCCAAGTGCCTGTTCAGCAACCAGCATTCTTGTTTCATAATGCACTAAAATATCACATTTAGAAAACGGCATCTGTGAACTGAAGGTTATATGTGCGGCAGCCTGGAAAAAACTCTTCACTTAGGGAAACAATGACATTTTCTACTAAGTATACTTTTCAAAACTAAAGACTTTCCTCAACTGAAATGTGTTTTTTTTTGTATAAAAGTTCTAGCAAAACTTCTTGAAGTTTCTTGAACTTGAAATTCTGCTTACCTTGATATGGGAAAATGGAGGAAATTGTAGTTAAAGATTCTACTGACCATATCTGATTACAAACCAAATTAATGATGTTTATACCCTTTTCACCGCAGCTTATACAGTAGCTATCAAACAATCAATGAAAGTGTGACAATCACCGTGTGAGGAAATCGAACATAGCTAGCATGATTGCAGGCAAACTGAAGTTTCTGAAACTAATCTCTGCATGAAGAAAGCCTAGGCCAAGGTTGTAAATAAATATATTTCCAATATATGTTTTGATGAAATCTTAAATTTGAGGTGTTAGTGTATATATATATATATATATGGCCAGGGGCATTGGTGGCTCAGTGGTAGGTTTCTCGCCTACCATGCAGAAGGCCCAGGTTCAATTCCCAACCAACGACTCAACCCCAGCCCCTGGATGCAGTGCCGGTCCCAAGCCCGGAAAAATGGGAGGGTTGTGTCAGGAAGGGCATCCGGCGTAAAACATTTGCCAAGTTTTACGACCTCGAACAGGGAGCAGCCGAAAGCAACTTTAGTGTATATATGGCCAAACCCAAGTTGTGTCCCAATTGATGTACTGCACACTATACACTTACACTATGTACTCTATCGTCTACTGTATAATTTGGAACGTTGATGTTTTTTTACTAACTAGAACTATAAACCGTTTCACAGATGATGGTCAATGCTGTCAAACGCACTTAATGTGACATAGCTTTAGCAAAATACAGTGAATTTTAAAAATGTTGAAAAATAAATAACACACCATGGACTAATTTAAAAGACATTTTAAGATGTCTTGTCCATCTTGTAAAGTTTTCAGGGTCTGCTAGCTCCGCCCCTCTTGTACTACACAAGCAGAACTGCAATCATTGACTGCAGGATGTGTCTGACATTCCACACTTCCATGTTTTTTTCTGTTGAATAAGTTCATCATCCATCATCTTCTTGTTGGAATTTTCAGTGTAAACACTCTCACTACTCACAGTACTTATACTAAAAAAAAGTGCATAAGTATGCGATTGGGGGACACCTCAGATTCCTGATAGGTTTTTCCAGACCCCTGTTAGCTTATATAACATTTCCAGGCTGTCACTGTCAATATTCATAACTGTTCAGCTATTCACAGATAGTGTTTTTATGTAACAATAGATGATTAATAAATGGATTTTTGCCTGATAGAAAACAGGTTAGAGAGGAGGAGAGGATGTTTTAAGTCACAGCTTTTGGCACTTTGCTTATGAGTCACTTCTTAGTGTGTCCTCCAGCATTTGTGCTCTCTGCCAATTATCTCTCCTCCAGTCTATCTGTCACTATCTTTAAAACAAGCAAAGAACCCAGCAGATTATGGCCGGGGCTCTGGCTAAAGCACTGGGATATATGTGAGTTATTATATGGAGAGTGAGGAAAGGGAAGGCTAGTTTTCAGCATGGGGCGGATTTCTATTATTAAAAAAAAATCCTATAAGTCTATTCTTAACTGTCTGAGGTTAGCACAGGGGCAGGTGGGAAAAAAAAGTTGTCTCCAACTTTCCGCTCCAATATTCCTCTCAGTCACTCCTTTATATTTTTTCCTTGCTTCTCTTTTTTCCTTTTCTTCCACATCCAACTTAACTCCAGTGTTTAATGGCTGAATGCTATTTCTTTCCCTGAACTTCCCCTATATGACTTCCCAGGTTCCCAGCTCAATACACAGACACCCCTCAGTTTATCCTGACACCAGGCAGGGGACTCCACTCACTTTCGCCGTGTTGCACGGACACGTCCCTGTCGTGCAGGTAGTAATGATGCGAATAATTCAATGCCTTCCATCTCTGCACTCTCCTTCAATTATTATTATTATTATTATTATTATTATTATTATTATTATTATTATTATTATCATTATTATTATTATGCACTAACATAATAATAATGGCAAAAAATACTCCTGTAGACTGGATATTTCTCTTCCGGCTGGATTTAATGAGTCAGTAAACAGTGCATAGCAGGATATGTTTTATACTAAAAGCAATTGAATTTCTTAAAAACACATACATATGCAAGTGTTTGATCTCTTAAGCACACAGGAGCTGTATTACCTCTGAAGTAAAATCCACATGCTTTGTTTTTGTTGTATGAGTTCTCCTACTAACTGAAACCATTCGCTTAATGAAAAGGATTGTATTGTTTTGGCTTTTTTTATTTGCTTGTGAGTTTTTCTCTTGCCACAGTTGGTCTCTTTTCATTTTAGCATTGAGATTATCAGAAATTCAGACTAACAGGAGCTGTGAAATGTATGGATGAGATCACAAGCTCCCCATTGCAGCTGATCAGTAAGAGCTACAATAAAGTTTAATTCTACAGAACAAATTTATTTTGTCTGAAATTTTAAGCGTCTTATACCGGTGTCATTGTGCGGGGCATTGGTGGCTCAGTGGTAGGTTTCTCGCCTATCATGCGGAAGGCCCGGGTTCGATTCCCAGCCAATGCCTCAACCCCAGCCACTGGATGCAGTGCCGGTCCCAAGCCTGGAAAAATGGGAGGGTTGCGTCAGGAAGGGCATCCGGTGTAAGGCATTTGCCAAGTTGTTGTGCGGACCAGTTGGTCCGCTGTGGCGACCCCGAACAGGGAAGAGCTGAAAGCAACTTCTATACCGGTGTCATTGTGCAAAAAATATTCACGGAACTACAATGTAACTAACAATCACTTTGATCAAACTTTATTAGCTTAAAATTAAATTTAAACTTTAAATCAATTTTATTGATAACTTTATTGATTCTTTTCAATTGAATAGTTAGAATAGTTATTTTAAAAATAGCCGAAATCTGAATGAATTAATAAATATGATTTATTAAAAGTATTTTTTCCAGAATTTCAGACAACTAAACCTACTACAAAACTCAGTTTATTAACTACAGTACAATATTACTGCACTCATCTGTCATGACATGAGAATACTGAAAAGGCATAACAGTCTGAGCACTGACAGGTGAAGTGAATAACACTGATGATCTCCTGATCATGGCACCTGTTAGTGGGTGGGATATATTAGGCAGCAAGTGAACATTTTGTCCTCAAAGTTGATGTGTTAGAAGCAGGAAAAATGGGCAAGTGTAAGGATTTGAGCGAGTTTGACAAGGGCCATATTGTGATGGCTAGACCACTGGATCAGAGCATCTCCAAAACTGCAGCTCTTGTGGGGTGTTCCCGGTCTGCAGTGGTCAGTATCTATCAAAAGTGGTCCAAGGAAGGAACAGTGGTGAACCAGAGACAGGGTCATGGACGGCTAAGGCTCATTGATGCAATGTTTTTGGGAAAAACAAAAAAATCAGACACCCACACAACCATAATGTCACTTTATAAATTTTTTTTACTGGTTTCACACACTTTTTCACAAGTACACATGAGTGTAATCAATGGACGCTTGTCTCAATCACCGGTAGTGTCACGTCCGCCAATGTCGCAGGCTTCATTACCCAAAGTTCATTACGGCCTACAAGTATGACCTCACCGGACTCATCTTCCCACAAGCCATCTGCACTCCTACTCTCACAGTCACTGTCCTTCTAATTATATTCACCTGTTTTCACACTGTAAGACACCTGCTGCTTTAAACATGCGAGTGAACTTGATCTTAAAGTCTTAAAGTAATCCATTATCTTGCCTCACAAGTAGTCAGGATAATGAATTACTTCAAGTTTTCATTTTTGAAAACTTATGAACTGCAATATTTAAAATCTACGTATCATGACAATTGGAGTTAAAGAGAAGAAACATAACTTAATGGTACTATCATGTTTCCCAGTGATTTATTTGTCTCTGTTGCTGTTTATATGCACCTTTGTTTCTTTGTGAGGTAATCGTTTAGTAAGTCTGTGACATTTCTAAGCCTGCCTACTGTTATAGCCTGCCTACAGATATTCAGTACTCTTCTCACTGTATTTCCTCCCATGAGGGGTTTTCTTTGTCCATGGCCTAGTGAACCAGTATCACTGTGTTCATTGATAGAGACTTCAAAAGCACTTTTGTGCATCCCTCAGGATAAGGACACCTTCCAAACACCATACGTGTAAATGTACATATTTCGGTTTTGACTAGTGTTTTTCACTAAGTCATATTGACCATTGCCTGACTTAGACCTGTCTTTTACCTGCCAATTTTTGGACTTTGAATTTCTGAATTGTTGAAATAAACTAACCCCACAAAATAAACTGCATCCACACAAGTCTGTTTTCTGACACATTTGAAAACAGGTGAAAAGATTAGAGATTAGAATGACAGTGACTGTGAGCGTAGGAGTGCAAATGGCTTGTGGGAAGATGAGTCTGGTGCGGCCAGGTGTGTAGGCCCCGGTGATCTCTGGGAAATAGGAGTCTGTGATGTTAGCGGACGTGACAGGTAGAAATTCTTACCTGCATTTAAAGCCTGATTTTTTCATTTCTGACTAATCAGATAGTCAAATTCAAAATAAAGCCCTATATGCAACACTGCTAAGTTCATTTTGCTTGACGTTTCATTTCTGGTGTAGGGAATTGACTAAAAAGCTTTGGGGTTGATTCCCCGCATGGTTGATGTGAACTGAAAGCAGGATGGTGACTGTCACAACATATATTAAAATGTCTTTACTGTATACTATGTGTGTGTTGTGTATATTTATCAAAACTCCTGTGTTGTCTGCTTGTGGTGTGAAGCGACGTAGTGTCGGCTAATGTTGTGCTTTATAAGATAGACTATCTAAGTGACGATGAAATCTTATTGCCTACTTTTTGTATCGTAATTTAGTGATTTTGACGGTTTGATGTCGCAGCTCTGAAAGGAACTGCTAGGTATTTATGTGCTTTCAGACGTAACAGGACGCTGTTTCTCGGGTAATTACACATGTGGAAGGGAGAGTGAAGGTCAACAGTTGTACGAACGGCTGGTTTTACAAGTACTTGACTTTTTCACTAAAGCAGCTTGAAAAGTGTCATATATATATATATATATTTATATATGTATATATATATATATATATATATATATATTTATATATGTATATATATATATATATATATATATATATATATATATATATATATATATATATATATATATATACATACATACATATATATATATATGAGTCTGTATATATATATATATATATATATATATATATATATATATATATATATATATATACATACATACATACATACATACATACATATATTGTCATAAAATGCTTATGTAGAGTACAGCAAAATCTTTATGTTTTAATTGTTACTTTCACCCAGTTACACATGAAATTACCCAAGTCCTGTTACAGCTGTTGAGATGCCCAAATTCAGCTCTTTTACTATATTAATCCTTTTTTTTCTACACATCCGCAGTAGTTACACTGTATTTGCTTGTGAAAAATATAGGTGTTAGAGACGCAGTATAAAGAAAGGACCATTTGCTTTATAATGATGTGTTTTGTCTGTTACGGCCTGATCCACGCTAGCTGCTACTGGATGCCCGAGCCAACGTGGAGGGGGCGTTGCAGGATGGAGCCGAGAACTACGCCGAAACACCTCTCCAACTGGCCTCTGCTGCAGGTGACACAGCAATCCTCAGCAACATGTTATTCAGAAGAGGTTTCCTTCAACATGGGTTACCTGTCTATCTCAGCGTTAGTTTTTATGCTAGATTTGTTGTAGATTGAGTATATGGAGTCGAGTCAAGCGCTCCCAATAACACAGATATTTTTATATTCATAAAACACTTAGCACAACTGGACTCTATAGTATACAGTTATAGAAGAGAAATGATTTAATCACACTATCTAATGTAGCATGAGGAAGAGTAGGTTTCTTCGTCATGTCTGGCTTGCTTATTTGGGATACATTTTATATAAGTTGTTTAACATCTGATCGTGTTATATAATGCAGTAAATAATGCTACAAAATGAAAACATGTGAAATATATTCTGGACAATAAATAAAGACAAAAAGATGGCCACAATTTTCTCTTCAACTAGAACACAAAATCCCAAGAGAGGTATGTCCATGAATATGAATGAGGCCAAAAGATTTTCATTAGACTTGCCTAAATAGTTTCTTGCATCATTCTGAAAATCACTTAACTAGTCGACTTAGCCTGAAGGTCCCTATACAGGTGACACTGGAAGCATGCTTGATTAGGTGCTTAGGTAAATGCCTTCATCAATCCTTTCTCTATAGCTAAAGACCATCACGGTTGAGCAGAAGATCTTACAGAGAAACATCTGTACGCATGCTGTAAGAGTGCTTTAAGTAAAGGAATGTGTGATATTAAGGTTGTTTGAGGCTCATGACATTGGAAACTCATCAGCTCTCATTCCTCACGCTCAGTTTGACATACAGCTGGTCAATTACCCCAGAGGTTTTTTCTTTAATCTGTACACTCTTTTCTCCCTCTGTGCCAAGGACAAGACACTGATTTACTTTAGCAAAACAATCAGCAGGAGTCTGTGAGAAGGTCCACGATCATCAGGAAGTGGGGAATTTGTCTGTTTGTTGTTTTTGTAGCTTTTTTTTCTGACTTAATTGCAGTGTTTGTACGTACTGAGCTGTGATGTAAAAAAAAAAAAACAAAACAAAAAAAATGGCTTCAACCAAGTCTATAAAGATTTCTTATAGAAATGCTTCCAATGTGTAAAGTAATATATTGTAATTCAGCACCAGATTTAATCAGTGTGTAGAAAAATAAACCCACATCGTAGGCAATCGGTCAATAGTTGTTGAAATGGCTTGTAGCTGAATGAACATCTGCTGCTTGAGGAAGTCACAGAACATTGGCCATATGTCAACTGTAGACAAATTTTCATCCACCTCTGAAAAACTGCGTAGAAATGTGCTGTTCAAATCAGATTTGCAGCATAGGAAAAAACAAAACAAAAAAAACAACCCAATAAGCATGAGGAATATAAGTCTGGACCTGCTGACAGACCCTGGGATTTTTTTTAAAGAGGTTTTACTATATTACAGTATGAGGCATTTCTCGCTTTTTTTAATACACAAATCCATCATGTTTGGTGTCACAGAGTGAAAGTGAAGATTATGTGGCCAGTGTCTGGCATCCTGTTCAATTACAGTCAACTGAATTAGTACAGATTTAAGATAGTGAGGATTATAAGGGGAGAAAGAAGCTTCATCACATTCAGCAGGGGAAAATGGACTGAGCGACAACAGCGTTAATTCAATTCGAATTTTATTTGTCCAGTGCTTTTAACAGTAGACGCTATCTCAAAGCAGCTTTATAGTAATCCACATTTAGTTTGCTAATGAGCAAGGCAAGGACAATGGCAAGAAGATACAGCTAAGAGAATTAATATCGTCTTATCTGGTAGACTCCGGATTCAAGAAAATAGTGTCATGTTTGGTACATTCAGTCAAAGAAATGAGTAACTGGACTGTGAATAAGAGGTTGTTTGATGTTCTTCGTGACTTTCAATGAGTCGGCAGCATTGGTGTGTGTATATAGAAATAATCAGTGATGGTAAGTTAAAAGAGAAGTTCACTTTCAGAACAAAAATCTACATATAATTTACTCACTCCCTTGTCATCCAAGATTCAGTCGTAAAGAAATTATGTTTTTTGAGGAAAACATTTCAGGATTTTTCTCCATGTAGTGGACTTCTATGTGCCTGGGAGCTTGAACTTCCAAAATGCGGTTTAAATGCAGCTTCAAAGTGCTCTAAACGATCCCAGCCAAGGAAGAAGGGTCTTATCTAATGAAACAATCGGTCATTTTCTTAGAAATAATTTAAAAATTGTATAGTTTTTAACCAAAAAAGCTCGTCTAGCACTTGCTCTGGGATGCCCATCCATGAAGCTACATGACAGAAAGTTATATGTACCTTTTTGTTGGTAAAGAGCATTTGACTTACAGTGGGGCAAAAAAGTATTTAGTCAGCCACCAATTGTGCAAGTTCTCCCACTTAAAAAGATGAGAGAGGCCTGTAATTTTCATCATAGGAACACTTCAACTATGAGAGACAGAATGAGAAAAAAAAATTCAGAAAATCACATTGTCTGATTTTTAAAGAATTTATTTGCAAATTATGGTGGAAAATAAATATTTGGTCACCTACAAAAAAGCAAGATTTCTGGCTCTCACAGACCTGTAACTTCTTCTTTAAGAGGCTCCTCTGTCCTCCACTCGTTACCTGTATTAATGGCACCTGTTTGAACTCGTTATCAGTATAAAAGACACCTGTCCACAACCTCAAACAGTCAGACTCCAAACTCCACTATGGCCAAGACCAAAGAGCTGTCAAAGGACACCAGAAACAAAATTGTAGACCTGCACCAGGCTGGGAAGACTGAATCTGCAATAGGTAAGCAGCTTGGTGTGAAGAAATCAACTGTGGGAGCAATTCTTAGAAAATGGAAGACATACAAGACCACTGATAATCTCCCTCGATCTGGGGCTCCACGCAAGATCTCACCCCGTGGGGTCAAAATGATCACAAGCAAAAATCCCAGAACCACATGGGGGGACCTAGTGAATGACCTGCAGAGAGCTGGGACCAAAGTAACAAAGGCTACCATCAGTAACACACTACGCCACCAGGGACTCAAATCCTGCAGTGCCAGACGTGTCCCCCTGCTTAAGCCAGTACATGTCCGGGCCCGTCTGAAGTCTGCTAGAGAGCATTTGGATGATCCAGAAGAGGATTGGGAGAATGTCATATGGTCAGATGAAACCAAAATAGAACTTTTTGGTAAAAACTCAACTTGTCGTGTTTGGAGGAGAAAGAATGGTGAGTTGCATCCAAAGAACACCACACCTACTGTGAAGCATGGGGGTGGAAACATCATGCTTTGGGGCTGTTTTTCTGCAAAGGGACCAGGACGACTGATCCGTGTAAAGGAAAGAATGAATGGGGCCATGTATCGTGAGATTTTGAGTAAAAACCTCCTTCCATCAGCAAGGGCATTGAAGATGAAACGTGGCTGGGTCTTTCAGCATGACAATGATCCCAAACACACCGCCCGGGCAACGAAGGAGTGGCTTCGTAAGAAGCATTTCAAGGTCCTGGAGTGGCCTAGCCAGTCTCCAGATCTCAACCCCATAGAAAATCTTTGGAGGGAGTTGAAAATCCGTGTTGCCCAGCAACAGCCCCAAAACATCACTGCTCTAGAGGAGATCTGCATGGAGGAATGGGCCAAACTACCAGCAACAGTGTGTAAAAACCTTGTGGAGACTTACAGAAAACGTTTGACCTCTGTCATTGCCAACAAAGGGTATAAAACAAAGTATTGAGATGAACTTTTGTTATTGACCAAATACTTATTTTCCACCATAACTTGCAAATAAGTTCTTTAAAAATCAGACAATGTGATTTTCTGGATTTTTTTTTCTCATTCTGTCTCTCATAGTTGAAGTGTACCTATGATGAAAATTACAAGCCTCTCATCTTTTTAAGTGGGAGAACTTGCACAATTGGTGGCTGACTAAATACTTTTTTGCCCCACTGTATTTGCACTTCCTTGGTCTTTGCATGTTCGCTTTGTAAACACTGGATCTGTAATTCCACCTATGTCACGCGTGACTGCGTGGCCACGTAGTGTCGTGGACACGCCCTTTTTAACCACAAAAGCTTGTCTAGCACTAGCTCTGGGATGCACGTCCACAATGCTATGTACTACGTAATAGTCGGAACTACAGACCTAGTGTTTACAAAGCAAACGTTCAAGGAAGTGCAAATAAGTCAGACACTCTTTACTAACAAAAAGGTACATATAACTTTGTGTCATTCCACACACAACAACTTCGGAGCGGTCCTCCTTCTCCACACTAGTAGTAGGGTCTGTAGTTCCACCTACGTCACGTGTGACCTTCCGATGTGATTACGTAGTATGTAGGACGGGCATCCCAGTGTACAATGTATCCCATATACAATTTTTTATTTTTCTAAGAAAATGACCGATTGTTTCGCTGGATAAGACCCTTCTTCCTCGGCTGGGATCCGTTTAGAGCCCATTGAAGCTGCATTTAAACCGCATTTTGGAAGTTTAAGCTCCCGGGTACCATAGAAGTCCACTACATGGAGAAAAATCCTGCAATGTTTTCCTCAAAAAACATAATTTCTTTATGACTGAAGAAAGAAAGACATGAATATCTTGGATGACGAGGGGGTGAGTAGATTATTTGCAGTTTTTTGTTCTGAAAATGAACAACTCCTTTAAGTCAAGTCTGTTTTTTTTTTTTGTGTTACATGAAATGTAAGTAGGACAGGAGAGCTACACTGATTTTTTTGAATGTTTATCTTTTTTTTTTTTATCAGACTGCCAAACTAATGTGAAATGTATTTATATTTTTTATTGGAAAGAGTGATCACACAGAGATCAGTTCTAAATGGATCAGTTCTCTCTGTCTTGCTATCTCACTCTCTATCCATCTGTCTCTCCTCTCTTTCTCTCTCTCTGTCTGTTATTCTGTGTCTCTCTCTTTTTGTCTCTCTTGCTGTCTGTCTCTCTGTCTGTCTCTCTGTTTCTCTATTTTGTCTCTCTTGCTGTCTGCCTCTCTGTTTCTCTCTTTTTGTCTCTCTTGCTGCATCACTCTCTGTCTGTCTGTCTCTCTTCTCTGTCTGTTTTCCTCTCACTCTGCCTCTCTTGTTCTGTCACTCTCTCTGCTTAATTGTCTGTCTCTTTCCCTCTGCCTCTCTCTCTCCGTCACACACTCTCTGTCTGCCTTTCTCTGTCTCTGTATTTGCCTCTCCTCTCTCTCTCTCTCTCTCTCTCTCTCTCTCTCTCTCTCTCTCTCTCTCTCTCTCTCTCTCTCTCTCTCTCTCTCTCTCTCTCTCTCTCTCTCTCTCTCTCTCTCTCTCTCTCTCTCTCTCTCTCTCTCTCTCTCTCTCTCTCCCCCCCTATTTCAAATTTTTAAGACGATCTTAACATTAGGATGCTTTTGGGAAACCGGACCCACATTAGTTGTGCTTATTTCTCAGCAGAATCTACACAACTTATCTTTCAGAGGGAAGCCTAATTACTTTTAGTGCTCCTAATGCAGATGCAGCACATTTCCATGTTACTCATTATTCTCATTTTAATTGGCTCGTTTTTTGTTCAGGTGTATTTAGCCCAAAAATGCCTCGGGCGAAAGAACAGCTTTTATCTCAAACATAATCCATCAAACACAGTCAAGCAGATCATAAATAACTCGTTTCCAGTGTAATCGTTCAGCACAATGTCTTCCAAACTCAGTCCTCAAATAACCCATTTCTGCATACTTCCCTTCCCATACTTCCCATAGATCCCCTACTCTTACATGCAGAAGGCAACACATCGGCTCATTAACAAGTGCTTTAAAATGGTTGTGTTGAAGTGGGAAGGTTTTCTTTGCAGTATGTGCAGGGTGATTGAGAAACGCAGGTGTAACCCATTTTATGTTTGTTTGTTAATTAGAACGTGAGTTTAATCAGGTGTGTTGACAGCAGGGAAAATACTACGAGGAAATTTTAGAACGTTTTAAACAATCCTGATTGATGTATATGTTTAATAGTAGAGCTGTAAACAGAATAATTCAGTTTTATTTATATGGCACTTTCACGAATAGACAAAAAGCAGATTTCCAGAAATCTGGATGTACATTTTGAAAAGATGAGACAAATAAGAAACCGTGAGAAGAATCAGACAGTTCTGGGGATTATAAATCATTAGTATAATGGGATTATAAATCATTACGAATCATGGGATTATAAATCATTGCAAGTCATGGGATTATAAATCATTAGTATAATGGGATTATAAATCATTACGAATCATGGGATTATAAATCATTGCAAGTCATGGGATTATAAATCATTACAAATCATGGGATTATAAATCATCACACATCATGGGATTATAAATCGTCACACATCATGGGATTATAAATCATCACACATCATGGGATTATAAATCATCACAAATCATGGGATTATAAATCATCACACATCATGGGATTATAAATCATTACGAATCATGGGATTATAAATCATTACAAATCATGGGATTATAAATCATCACACATCATGGGATTATAAATCATCACACATCATGGGATTATAAATCATTACGAATCATGGGATTATAAATCATTATAAATCATGGGATTATAAATCATTACAAATCATGGGATTATAAATCATCACACATCATGGGATTATAAATCATTACGAATCATGGGATTATAAATCATTATAAATCATGGGATTATAAATCATTGCAAGTCATGGGATTATAAATAATTTCAAATTATGTGATTATAAATCATCACACATCATGGGATTATAAATCATCACACATCATGGGATTATAAATCATTGCAAATCATGGGATTATAAATCATTACAAATCATGGGATTATAAATCATTACAAATCATGGGATTATAAATCATTACAAATTATGGGATTATAAATCCTCTTCTACATTTGTGTACTATAAAGACAAACAGTTCTGATTATATTGAACTTCAGTACGAGTAATAATGTGATAGATTATTAGCAATAGTTTAATAAAATGTACTTCTTCTTTTCAATGTTTCAGGTAATTTTGAGTTGGTCAGTCTGCTGTTGGAGAGGGGAGCAGACCCCTTAATTGGAACCACATACCGTAATGGCATTACTTCAGCTCCATTAGGGGATATGAACTCGTATAGCCTCGCTGCAGCACATGGGCACAGGTAAGACACACACATACACACACACACACACACACACACACACACACAAACACATATGTATTCCACCAGGTTTACATGATGAATTTTCTCAATGCCACTATATACTTCTATATCTGTCTGGTGCTCCAACTGTTAGAAGAGGCATTTATTATTGCCACACATACATTAAAGCACAGTTTAATTATTTTCTTCACATATCTCAGCTGAGGACCTTGGGGTCGGAGTGCAGGGGTAGCTATGATGCAGCGCTCCTGGAGCTGAAAGGCTTATGCCCAACAGTTGTAGCTTGGCAGTGCTGGGGCTTGAACCATAACCTTCAACAGAGCCTTAACCACTTGAGCTACCACTGCCCCTAACTGTTCATATCATATCTATATCGATTAACTACACCAATGTCCTTCCCAAATGGGGAAGCTGTTGTTTATAGTAGACAATCGATAATAACAGACATCTAATAATAGTTGATCAGATTCGGGGGGTTTTCACATTCTGGAAAGGTTAGAAAAGTATACTGGGCTCGCTGTCAAAAGCAACTATGTAACTGGGACTGCTGAAGTCAGTCAAAATAGAATCCTTTGAGCAGCATTTTGTTAGAATACTCATGATTTTGCAGGGAGGTTTTATTTTATTAACAACAGAGAATGTCTTTTTGCTCCCTTTTTGGGACATGTCAGTTTGACTCTAAACATAATGGGGGTTTAAAACACGAATAAAAAAGAATTACATAATTGTCACACACACAAACACACACACATACTCACACAACATAATCTATTTATCAACATAATCCATGAATAGCGTCCGAGTGTCTCATGACTACTCCAACTTTTACTCTAACGTTTACTCTAAATCTTTAGTCTTAATTTTGTTATACTGAAAGTAGTAGTAGTTATCACAAAGCAAACACCAGCTATTAAGATGAAATACAAAACACACACAATCAAATTTGCATTGTTTTTTCCCCCCCTCTTCATTAATGCCCCTTTGACACACTTTTAAAATATCATTAAATAAAATGTGTGTTTGTGTGAATTCATGTCTACAGCAGATAAACTAGAATAATATACTAGAGTAATGAAAAACTAAACATAATTCATATGTTCATGTGTAAAGTCCGGGCGCCCTCGCCCCATGAAACAGAACCCGGACCTCCGTGGTGGTTACATGCGCCTGTATGCCATGGAGAAAGACCCAGCTGCAGGATTCAATGAAGCATTGCTTTATTAACATGAACACAAGATATGGGGCAGACTAACCTACCACAAGACATAACATAGCAAAGAACTGAAATAAAACCAAAACCTAGATCTAAAACCTGACCGAGACATGAACATGGCATAAACAAAACCAAAACATGAAACAAAACCACGGAGCAGCTTAACAATGACCGACAGGGACAGGAATACAAGGATCCATATTTATAGGGCTAGACATTAAGGTTAATGGGGGACAGGTGACACAACGGGAATGAGAACAATAGGAAAGGCATGACAAAATACACACGAAGAAGCAGGCGATATTCCTATATTCGCCTGCCAGCACCCTCTCCAGGCCTGGCAGGGAACTGTCCAGCTGTCTATACAGCACATGAAGAAACTCTTACAGTGTGTGTGTGTGTTACACATGTACTTGCTGAAGTAAGAGAAGGTAGAAGAATATAGAAGGTGTTTTAGTGTCCCTTGTTGATATGCAGTCCTGGAAATGCTTGAACTGTCTGAGAAAATCTGAGACTTGTTTTCTTCACTTATTTACTACTCTTAAGTCAAATGGACCTGAGGATTATATTTAATCAGACTAATAATATTTGATCAAATTTACTTCCATTTGGGGTTTGTTACATTCCAAAAAGCTCAGAAAAGTTCACTGGTCACAATGTCAAAATCGAGTCCTTTAAACAGCATTTCATTTACGATACTCATGGTTTTGCAGGGGGGGTTTTATTTTCATCAACGAGTCTAATCAAATATAATCCTCAGGTCAATTTGACTTGAAATAAATAAATTAACCTGATGGCCACACAAGGGTTAAATGGTTTTGAGAGCCAAATGGAAAAGTTAAATATAAAGAGTTTTTTTTAAATAAACAATCTTTTATCAGAGCTGGATAAAATACATCTACAGAAGCATTTTTCCCCAATGCGTAGGAATTGCGTGAATGTGGACACCCACTCTAACACTCGCACCCAGGCTCAGCACTGCATAATGAAGGCTTATTGAAATTCACCGTAACAATTCTAACCGGGAATCAAGTGCATTAGACATCCGGCTTTTTCATTGCAATCTTCAGGCAGTCACTCAGACCCATTTGAGTTTGAACAATATTGTAGCCTGATCCAAGTTTAAGAAACCTGCTTCATTGTGCGACAAGCCCCTGAGACATTAGAGACAACGAGACTTCTGTTGATTTGTTGCATTGCGTGAATCGAACCAGACATTTTCAGAGTCACAATGTACTTTTACTGAGTTATAATCATGCCCCAGAGCAGACGGCGGTAAAATGTGCAAAAGATTATTTTCATTTCTTGATAAATGAGTCATAAATATTAATGGGCTCGACGTCTTTTGAAAATGCATGTTATGTTTTACAGTTCTTAAACTCCAGTTCATCTTTCTGTTAGTAAAAACATAGTGTCAGCTCTGTGTTCATCATTTCAAGCTGGATAGCTAAAGCGAAATATGTGGGGATATGAAATATTATGAATGGGTACGAGTAATGGTGCATCGCTGTCATGGCATCGCATTAACCAAATGTTCTTAGAAGTTAATGTTAGTACATTAATAATTTCCCCTAACCCAGTAATTGCATTTTGGCATAATGTGGCTTTCATTACTGTACATTTACTCATCTATGAGTGGATAAGAGTGTTGAAAAGGCTAAATAAGAGTGTGTGTGTGTGTGTGTGTGTGTGTGTGTGTGTGTGTGTGTGTGTGCGTGTGTGCGTGTGTGTGTGCATGTGTGTGTGCAGGAACGTCTTCCGGAAGCTTCTTTCCCAGTCGGAGAAGGACAAAGGTGACATGATGTCTCTTGAGGAGATCCTGGCTGAGGGCTCGGAGGCTGGCGGGGAGAAACGAACAAGCCACTCGGAGGGCACACTTCGCACAGGCAAGGCGAAACTGAGGGCCCTCCGAGAGGCCATGTACCACAGCGCCGAACACGGCCATGTGGACATTACCATAGACATCCGCAGCTTGGGTTAGTAACCACACTGCACGACTGCCATCACATCTGCAGCCTGTTAATACTTATTTATTTTGGTTATCGCATGCCTCCACTGCCTCATTTCCCACCACTGCATGGGTTCGTACTGACAGTAGCAGGCAGAGTTGACTAATTCTAGGGGTGCCACTGATTTCTGAGCTGTGTCAATGCCTCGGAGTGACAGATTAGTGTTGGTCGTGTGTGTAGGTGTGCCGTGGACTCTGCACACGTGGCTGGAGTCTCTGAAGACGTGCTTTCTGCAGCAGCGACGGCCGCTGATCCAGGGGCTGCTTAAAGACTTTAGCTGCATCCAGGAGGACGAGTACACCGAAGAACTCATCACACATGGCCTACCACTCATGTTCCAGATCCTGCGAGCCAGCAAGGTTCACACTTACTCCTCAGAGTACATCATTTCACACGATATATTTCACTGAAAGTCAGTGCAGCATTTGCTGTGAAGTGCTCGATTTTAAAAACTCTTGCAATTAGACATTTGGCAGATGCCTTTATCCAAGGCAACTTTTTTATCCCATTTTATCTCTCAACTGAGCAGTTGGGGGGTCTTGCTCAGGGGCCCGCAAACATGGAATTTTACTGGATCTGGGATTCAATTTAACAACCCTCCAATCAGTATCCCAACACCTTAACCACTAAGCTACCACATGAGACAGTTGAGACAGCAGCTTAACTTCAAAAGATATGTTTTGTTGATAGTCAGTGAAAGGAATACACACTTGTGACACTCGTGACTTGTGTTTTCTGAGCAGGGCTTGTTTTTCCGAGGAGCCAGTTCACATTATCGTAATGACCTGTAGGCGGTTTACACCTCTGAGCGACTCAGCAGCAACACAGTCAGGAACACATTTGTATGATTCAACCATTCAAAGGCAGTTAAAAACACGATTTAGCCTTCTCAAATGCCTTTTCCTAAACAAGAATATCGACAAAGTCATTACGAAAAAACTTTTTTTAATGCATCAGTCTAGGCATGTGCGTATAATGGATTTTGCAGTTGTATGAAGTCCAATGGGAGTAACAGTGGTTTTTATTTTAATTACTTAACAAATAACAAATAGCTTAAGCAATCAAGCTGTTCTGAGCTGACTAGAAATCGTATTAGTATTTCAAAACCCCTGCACAAAACATCAGCAGATAGAAAATTGCAGTCTAATAAAGCAGAAATCCTTCATTCAAATTCATATTCAAATATTATTAGTAACCCTACACTCTGTGACATGTAGTGAAATAAAATGATCTGTACGAGCAAAGGAAATATATATGAATGAGGATTGGTGGCAGAAGAGTATGACTACTGTAAGTAAAGCGAAAATGTGTGTAGTTGTGTGCAACTAGTGCAAGAATGTAATAAAATCAGGCAGAGGTATTCATCTATATTGTGTAGAAAAATCCAGAAGCAATTCTAAGCTCTAGTCCTGTGTGTGTGGCCCACGGGAAGAATCTGCTCTTCATTCTCTCTGTGTTGGCGTCCCTGACCTCCACAGCGAGGAGAGTCCGTTGGATTTTTTATTTTCTATGAGTGAAATACATGCTTGCTATCACTTGCAGTATGGTGCAGCAAAAATACACAAGACACATGTTAAAAATATTTCAACAAATAGGATAAGCAAGAAGGAAAATAGGGACAAATAACAATAAGGTGGTGTTTGGTGCATTACTGCACCAAAGTTGATTCTTTTCCAATAACAGCACATACTTGAGTGTTTTTTCCTCTTTCTTAACAATAACAATACTGCTGACAATTTTTAATAACGATCATGTCTCAGCTACAGAGGTGTACAGAGCTATCTCTGCACATTCATGAGATTCTGCTGCCATGCACAAACTGTCAATCACCTCACTGGCCACGCCCTCTTATTTACCATCAAGAAACACAAATTAAACGCATTTATCATAAGGAAAGATCTTCGGGGTGATATCAGGGTCAACTCCATCAAATAATTTGTGTAACTAATGAGGAGGAACGCTTGTCACCTGTCCCGTTCACTAACATATTGGAAATATATTTAGGGAGATATTCATGAATAATCATAAGCATGATAATTACATTTGTATGCTATTTATGCTAATTTGTCTCAGAAATCTGGAAATCCTCCCACAGTAATTGGTTGCCAGATTAAAAAATAGCAGCATGATGACATGAGCATAGAGCAGATTCTAATAATAATTAAGAAGCATCTAAATGAAGAAAGCTCACATTCTCTACACAGTAATTTCTCCATATGAAGCACACAGTGTTTGTATGCTCAAGCTTACCGTTTTGTTTGCTTTTAGGTGTTTTTTTATTTTATTTCACCCCACATTGTGTTTTAAAGATCAGACAAAAACACAATGGCTGCAGCATCATTGATTGGGGATGATTCACGCAGTTATTTATTTCAGTGTCGCATTTTTATATTTAATTTTTCCCTTAAATGGCTGTCCATTCTTTTCCTCCAAGAGGTCAACTTCAGGATGAAATACAGACAATGGCACTGAAATTAGACCAGAGTCGATATTGTGCAAGAAAAAATACATTTGTGTTAAAAGTCAGTGTCCAAAGTCCGTACAGTGGATCAACGTGCATGTCAGAATTACTGTAATTATATGCTTTTAGCTTGCATTTATACTTTTGTTGAAATCATAATTACAAGTTGTTATTATGTTTTAGTTATTAGTTGGTATTAGTTGTTATAGTTGTTGACTGTTATGGAAGCTCCCACGTGAAACTGCATGAAATCACGTTACAAACACGAAAAATCAGACAGGAGTGTAATGAGAGTGTAATGAGAGTATAGAACTCTATTGGTCTCTGAAAGGTTAACTGCTGTTTTCTAGACAGACAGACAGACAGACAGACAGACAGACAGACAGACAGACAGACAGACAGACAGACAGACAGACAGACATGATTCGATCTAATCAATCAGGAGTTTGTTCTCTTCTCTTCTTTACAATCTGTTCATGTATACAGATTGGCGTGTAGCAGCCATATTAAGAAAGCTCTCAATGTTTTTAATAATTGCTAAACTTTAAAGTCTGCTGAATATTTGGACACCAACTTTGTGAAGACTTAAAAATCCTTGAACCAGTTTGAAAATATTATGGTTTGTATATTATGCAAATTAGGCATGTGTGGATCGCTGTAGTGATCATACCTGTACAAACAGCAATATTGGAAGCTTAGTAATAAATGAAGTGAAATTACCCCAAATAGACTGAAATTACCCAAAATAATTCTTTCTTTGCATTTGGAGGAGGGTTTTCACATCCTTGGAGGGTTGGGGTCAGAGCGCAGGGTCAGCCATAAAAGCAGTACCCCTGGAGCAGGGGGGGTTGGGGACCTTGCTCAAGGGCCCAACAGTGGCAGCTTGGCTTGAATCCTGATCTTCCGATCAACAACCCAAACCTTTTGAACTACCTAGTCAGACAGACAGACAGACAGACAGACAGAACTTTATTGTCATTGTATAGTACAGGTGTCATTTAGTATCTACCAGAAGTGCAAATATTAGAAAGTATGCAAATTAATAAGTGCAGATAAATATGTAAATATAAGTACAACCAATAAATATGGCTATGGCAGGTAGTATGTGCATAAATAAATATGTGCTAGTTGTATATACAGCACAATATGTGTAAAAGAATATTATTCTATATGTCTATATGTGCAGTATGTGTGCATTATGTACATTGTATGTACAACAGTAAGCAATGAATTTACAGTTATATACATTTATAATTAGAGAAGATGTAACAGAATGTACAGGGTAGACCAGAAGTGCAAGGTGAAAAAACTGGCCCTGAACCTAGTAACGGCCATATAGCAAGGGTAGAAAAAGTACTGAGAAATCAGACTGAAGTGAATAGATAATGTGTCAAAATTTTCCTCAATAAAAAAAGAAAGTACTGTACTAAAGTAGTGTATTTATGGCATTTGGAGGACGCTGTTATCCAGAGTCACCTTCAGTCTCGATCTCAGAAACGTTACAGGCCATATGCTTGGCTAATGTAGCATAGTTTACTATTAAATTAACGAGAAGTAAAATAGCCTATAAATAGCTAATATTTACCATTAGCTACAATTTGACTAGCCCAATCATTATTAGCTACAGCACTGGGTCGATGCTAGTTTAGCAAAAATATGACCTTAGCATGCTTTTTTCAAAATTACATAGAGTTCATGCCTTCCATGTTGGCAAACAGCTCATTTTATATAAGGGTGCATCTCAAATGGCTCCCTTGCTGTTTAGATTGTAAATCATGAGTTGGGACACTGCTCAGGACTAGGGTTGAAAAAATTTCGGGAATTTTCAAGGCTGGAAACTTTCTATGGGAATTAAAAGGAATATATGGGAATTAACTGGAATTAATGGAAACAAACTGGGAATTTGCAAAATTGCAGGTTAGCCTATAACAGGGAACTTAAATGTAGTTGAAAAAACATCTTGCAGCATAATCTTGGTTAAAACAACCAGATTTAATGCAATTTCACTTGAATTTCTGTATATTCCTCAATCTCATGCACACAGCACTGCAGGGCTATTGAGGCCACACCTCCACATGCACTGTGCATTCCTCCATAACATGCACTGATAATTTCTTGAATCCTGCACACAAAATAATTTTTAAAAAATGCCCATCTTGATGAGTAGTCATGTAAATGTGTTACGAACAGAACAGGGACTGAGACGTGGATGCACTTAATATGGATTTATTGAGAAACCTGAGCAGAGAGAGAGGAGATCAGCAGATCAAGCGTGCAGGTAAATCCCAGTGATGAATCTCGGGCTGCGGGAAACAATGCGGGCAGAAATCTCTAATGAATGAGAGAAGCGGTTAGCCGTAGAGTCCGTAACGTGAAGCATAACATTAAGGTATGTGGTAACGATACCGGACAGGGACAGAGTGAGCTGTGGTGCTATATATAGTGTGGTGGTGAAGGTGATCATGAATGTCAGGTGAGACTAATTAGAACTCAGGGGAGGGAGTGCGCTGTGACTGGGTGTGTGCAGAGCCTGGCGTGTCTGTAACATTACCCCCCCCCTCCATGGTCCGCTCCCGAGGACCGTGGACCCCGAAGTCGTGGCGGTCGACCTCTGCCCCGAGGAGCCGGCCGGTCGGGGTGGCTGGCATGGAAGTCCTCGAGGAGGCCCGGATCCAGGATGTCGTCTCTGGGGACCCAAGACCGTTCCTCGGGACCATATCCCTCCCAGTCGACCAGGTACTCCAGGCGACCACCACGGCGCCGGGAGTCCAACACTTCCTTCACCAGATACGCAGGTCCGTCGTCTATGAGCAGCGGAAGGGGGGGTTCTTCTGCTGCGCCAGGATCTGTGGAGGGAGAAACAGAAGGGTGGTGAGGTTTTAGTAAAGAAACATGAAAAACTGGGTGTATTCTGTACTCGGGGGGAAGCTGTAGGCGGTAAGTGACGGGGTTGATCTTCCTGACTATGGGGAAGGGACCAATGAACCTGGGACTTAGCTTTTTACAGGGGAGACGCAGTTTGATGTCCCGAGTTGACAGCCAGACCTCCTGCCCCGGCTGGTAATCTGGAGCTTGGGACCGTCGAAGGTCCGCTGTCGTCCTGCGTCTCCGCACGGCCCGTTGAAGCTGTCGATGCGCCTCGCCCCAGACCCTCTCGCTCTCCCGGAACCAGTAGTCCACCGCTGGGACGTCAGATGGTTCCCCATCCCAGGGGAACAGTGGGGGCTGGTAGCCGAGCACGCACTGAAACGGGGTGAGGCCTGTGGTGGACTGCCGTAGGGAGTTCTGGGCGTACTCAGCCCAACCCAAGAACTGATTCCAGGATTCCTGGTGGCTGTGGCAAAAGGTACGTAGGAAGCGGCTTACCTCCTGGATCTTCCGCTCGGTCTGTCCATTGGTCTGCGGATGATAGCCCGAGGAGAGACTTATGGTCACACCTAGACGTTTGCAAAAAGCTCTCCAGACTCTGGAGGTAAACTGTGGTCCCCTGTCGGATACTATGTCTTCAGGGAGCCCGTAGTACCTGAAGACATGGTTGAAGAGGCACTCGGCCGTGTCCAGGGCTGTGGGTGGTCTAGGCAGGGGAATTAGCCGGCATGCTTTGGAGAACCGGTCTACGATGATGAGGATATACGTGCATCCCCCAGAGGCTGGGAGATCGGTGATAAAGTCCACCCCTAGGTGTGACCATGGACGATTTGGCACTGGCAGGGGTAGTAGCTTTCCGGAGATGAGATGGCGTGGGGCCTTAGCCATGGCGCATTCCCTGCACCCCTGGACGTACCTTTTGACCTCCGTCGCCATGCGGGGCCACCAGAAACGTTGTCGAAGGAGCGAGAGGGTTCCAGTAATTCCGGGGTGGCCAGTGCCCAGGGACGTGTGCGTGGAGTGAATGAGGTTGGTGCGGCGGGACCGTGGAACAAACTGCAGTCGTGGCGGGCACCCTGGTGGGCCCTCGGTGTAGGTGTTCGGCTCGGGGAGCATCTCCTCCGACCACAAGATGGGGTTCGCGAAGAGCCTTTCAGGGAGAATGGGTTCAGGATCCTCGGTGGCGATGTCTGGACTATGAAGACGAGACAGGGCGTCGGCCTTGATGTTCTTTGATCCTGGGCAGTACGATAAGGTGAAGTTGAATCTGGTGAAGAATAGGGCCCAGCGGGCTTGACGGGGGTTTAGCCTCTTCGCGGCCCGGAGGTATTCGAGGTTCTTGTGGTCGGTAAGGACAGTAAAGGGGTGTTTAGCTCCCTCGAGCCAGTGTCTCCACTCCTCCAGGGCAAGCTTGACGGCGAGCAGCTCGCGGTTGCCGATGTCATAATTCGCTTCTGCCGGGTTGAGTTTGCGTGAAAAGAAAGCACATGGATGGAGTCTCAGTGGCTTCCCCTGCTGCTGTGACAGGACCGCTCCCACTCCGGTGGTTGAGGCGTCGACCTCGACGACAAAGGGGTGCTCTGGGTCGGGGTGAACGAGGAGGGGAGCGGTAGTGAAGGCTTGTTTGAGTGTGTCGAAGGCTTGCAGGGCAGTTGGGGTCCAGGTGAGTGATTTGGGTTTCTTTCGTAGGAGATTCGTGAGCGGACTGGTGACAGAACTGTAGCCTCGGATGAATCTACGGTAAAAATTTGCAAAGCCTAAGAATCGCTGGAGCTCTTTCACTGACGTGGGTTTGGGCCAGTCGCGGACGGCGTCTACCTTCTTCTCGTCCATGCGGACGCCACTGCGATCAATGACATACCCCAGGAACTGCACCGAGGGTTGGTGGAAAAGGCATTTCTCCGCCTTGAGGAAGAGATGGTACATTCTGAGTCTGTGAAGGACCTCCATAACGTGGCGTTGATGGTCAGCCATACTCCGGGAGTAGATAAGAATGTCATCTATGTACACCAAGACGAACTTGTGCAGAAAGTCCCGGAGCACCTCATGCATGAAATCCTGGAACACGGAAGGGGCATTGGCTAAGCCATAAGGCATCACTAAATACTCATAGTGGCCTGTAGGGGTCACAAACGCGGTCTTCCATTCGTCCCCCTCCCGTATCCGGATAAGATTGTAGGCGCTACGGAGGTCCAACTTCGAGAACACAGTGGCGCCACGGAGGCGCTCCAGCGCCGCAGGGACGAGAGGAAGGGGGTACCTGAATTTGACCGTGATCTTATTCAGGGCTTGGTAATCGATACAGGGCCGCAGACCGCCGTCCTTCTTGGCCACAAAAAAAAAACTCGAGGCAGCAGGGGACGTGGATGGGCGAATGTAGCCCTGGGATAGGGCCTCCGCGATGTACTCCTCCATGGCCTTCTCTTCTGGGAGGGAGAGGGAGTATATCCTCCCTCTGGGCACTGGCTCACCTGAGACGAGGTCAATAGCACAATCCCATGGCCGATGTGGAGGCAGCTTGGAGGCTTTCCTGGGACAGAAGACATCCCAGAAGCGAGAGTAGCACGCGGGGATATCGACGGAACGATTCTCGAGAGGGCTTTCCACTGATGTAGCGTGCAGTTGAACCTCGTGGACTCGTGAGAGCCTTGGGGTTGGTCGTTCCAGAAGACATCCCTCAAAACAGTGCTCCCCCCACCTCAGGACCTCTCCTGTCCTCCACGAAAGGATGGGGTCGTGCTGTTCCAGCCAGGGGCGGCCGAGCACCACGTCCGCCTTGGAGTCCTCCAGAACCATTAGGTGGATCTCTTCAGTGTGCAGGACCCCGATCTGGAGGCGGAGGGGCCCTGCTAGCCGACGCACCTGCCGAAGGGACCTCCCGGTTACCGCGTGGATTTGGTAAACCTTCGGCGTGGCGGTGGTGCGGAGGTGGAGCTGACGGCAGAGACTCCCGGAGATGAAGTTCCCTGCTGACCCAGAGTTCAGGAGTGCAGTGGCTGCAACACAAAAACCAGAGGTAGCACGACTGACCAAAATTGAAAGGGGTTTCAGGACATTCAACTCAGGCAGAAGGGCACTTACCATCGGCCTGGCCGGGCGAAGGGGGCATTCCACCACGAAATGCCCCGAGCCACCGCAATAGAAACACCGGTTCTGGGTCAGCCGTCTCTGCCGCTCCTGCTGGCGTTCCGCAGCCGACACGCCCGAATGCCCCAGGTGCATGGCCTCACTGACTGGTTCTGTGTCGTGGAACGTCTCCGGCGGGCGGGCGAAGGTGGCAGTAGCTGTCTGGCCCTGGTGCTCCTCCAGGCACAGCTGCATGCGCGTAGCAAATCGGATGGAGAGCTGGATAAATCTCTCCAGCCCGATGGAATCCTCATATGCAGCGAGATGCAACCGCACGCGAGAATCAAGACCCTGATGATACGTAGTGATGAGCGCCTGTTCATTCCATCCACTGGCTGCGGCAAGAGTCCTGAACTGAAGGGCATAGTCAGAGACAGACATGGAACCTTGCTTTAGCCGGCATAGTCTCTCACCTAATGACGAGTCCCGCTCTGGTTGCCCAAACACCTCCTTAAAGTGTTCAGTGAAACGGGGCAGCGAGGACATGATGGGGTTGTTCTGGGTCCAGAGCGGTTCGGCCCAACGAAGAGCCTTCCCGCCGAGGTGGGAGACAATGAACGCGACTTTGGCGCGATCGTCAGGGTACGAGTGCGGCTGCATCTCCAGGGCCAACGAACACTGCAGCAGGAACCCGTTGCAGTCCTCCGCCTTGCCAGAGTAGAGCGCCGGAGCGGCCACAGGACTCGCGATCACGGGTGGCGAAGGAGAAGCCACGGCGGAGGCGGAAGAGCTCGCCGGAGCTGTGGATCCGGGCATGCTGGCGAGCGCACGGTGGAGCGCCTCGACCAGCTCGTGGAGGGGATCCGGCGCGCTCATGCTCCGCTGCTCAGTCGGTTCGGTCCGGTATTCTGTTACGAACAGAACAGGGACTGAGACGTGGATGCACTTAATATGGATTTATTGAGAAACCTGAGCAGAGAGAGAGGAGATCAGCAGATCAAGCGTGCAGGTAAATCCCAGTGATGAATCTCGGGCTGCAGGAAACAATGCGGGCAGAAATCTCTAATGAATGAGAGAAGCGGTTAGCCGTAGAGTCCATAACGTGAAGCATAACATTAAGGTATGTGGTAACGATACCGGACAGGGACAGAGTGAGCTGTGGTGCTATATATAGTGTGGTGGTGAAGGTGATCATGAATGTCAGGTGAGACTAATTAGAACTCAGGGGAGGGAGTGCTCTGTGACTGGGTGTGTGCAGAGCCTGGCGTGTATGTAACAAAATGATATAAATATTACATACATTTATATTTAAAACTTAGAGAGAGAGAGAGAGACTGAAAGAGAGAAAGAGAGAGAGACAGCCCTGACCTGTCAGTGCCCTGACAACTGAACTAGGGAGCTGATTGGGACACAGCCATAGCATGCAGCATATTCAAACACTTCTCCTGAGGTAGGACCTGGATGCTCATTCCCTTATCCATATACAAATCTACACAGTTAGCTACAGGGCTAAATATATTGTGTCGATTAAGAAGGTCAGTACAGAAAAATGAAATTTAAACTAAAATGATTATTAATATTTTTTTTACACTCATAAACTTGATTAAACGCTTAATTTAGCACATTTATTTGCTGTACAGCATGTAGTCATTGGCTAGATGAGCGAAGAAAAATACCTTAGAGACTTTTACACTTACTAAAAATAAAAATGTAAGGGGAAAAGTTTTAATATTTAAATATTATTTTGTAATGCTTTTAATATTGTATATAATTATAGTCTATATAAATGAATATAATTTTTCGGTGTCAAGAGGACTCAGGTGAAGTATAAATACCCCAGAATTATACAAAAAAATAGCAATGAATTACAATTACTCATTTATTTTCAACTCTTGCCAGGCAGTAAGTGGTATAGCTCAGCATTCTGTCTGAAAGATGTTGAAGGTTTTGTGTGCGTTTCTATAAAAACGACTCGTTTCTGCATCTGAGTGGAATCTCCAAGCCATTATCTTGTAATTGCCGTAATTCTGACATAACCACCATGAATGAACTGTGACTTCTCACATTTGCATTTTACTCATTTAGCTGACACATTTATTCACCCGCGACTTGCGATTTTAGAGAGGACACAACTATGCATCTGAGGGACAACTCAAGAGCCCAAAGGTGGCAGGATAGCAACTTGATCCCCTTACATCTGCAGCCCATAGTCTTCACCACTGATTTAATACACTGCCTCTCTGTTTAACTGAATCCTGAATGTAGCTCAGTACATTTTTTCAGTCTCTTGAAAGTATCTATTTTGAAGGTTTTCACAGCATTTTGTGATGGTTTGATATTGTACCTTTTTGGTGACTCTCCCTGTGTGTGCATGCCTGTAATAAACAGAACGAAGTCATCAGTCAGCAGCTAGCTGTAATCTTCACCCAGTGCTACGGGCCATTTCCAATCCCCAAGCTGACAGAGATCAAAAAGAAGCAAACCTCACGACTGGGTAAGTAACGTAGTGCTGACCTACTTAAAAACTCACTCGAATGTAGTTTTGCTTCATCTGCCTTCGGTTGCACTTGCCTGTGCTTTACATAAATATGAGTATTTCACCCACACGCAGGTGTCAGTCACTCTGTATTATTGGATAGAGATATTTCAAAATAGGCAGCTCCAGAATTATTGGGATTTATTCATGAAAATTTCATAAATTACATGAGTCATGGATCCCAGCACTGCTCATATAAATCATGTGTTTTGTTACATGTTCACCATGTGCTTCTGTTTAGATTTTGTCTTTGTTTTGGTTTTGCGTTTGGTTTTGTCCTAGCCTGTTACTCATTGTGTTCATCTGTTTTGTGTCTCAATTTGTAACCTGTTGTATCTTTTGGTGCGTTCAAGTCATGACAAAAAGATTGTATTTGCTAGTCGAATGCACATGAACACTACCACAAAAAAAGGAGGAATTACAAGAGGGGAAACTTTTCTTTTGAGGGCAGACTTTATAAGGTAGTAAGAAAACAAGGTGGAATCAATGGATGCTGTCTTTTTTTTTTTTTTTTTGTAGTGACTTCAACACACCTGATGTCGTAATTACGACTTCCCAAAAGGACTTGAACACACAGTTTGTCCTGTTGAGTGTTATCATGCATTTCTCCACTTTCTGTTCTCATATCTCCTTTTGATTTTGAATCCTGCCTGTTCATTTACCATGCATTTATGATATTGAAGTAAATGTATTATAAATATTTTAACACCAGCCCATGTCACAAGTCTTACCTCACCTACTTTTAGTACTTTGCCATTATCCTAATTAGAGCCCAATGATTTAAATACAGTCCTGCAAAATAACCAGTTGTGATTCGGTTCTTTTCCGTATAACCATCCAATGCCTGCTGCTACGAAGGTATTTTTGTCTCATCTGAACAGAAAAACTCGGTTCCAGTCTCCATGTGCTTAGGTTTGGAAAACAACAGGCCTTTTCTTGTGGCATGCCTACAAAACATTGTGCTGGCATGGAGGTGGCATCTAATTGTAGATTTGGAGAATCAGTGACCGAAAAGAAAACACCAGAAATCTTCAGCTGTGATCCTTGGAGAAACTATTGCCTCTCAACCTTCTCCTCAGAATCTGCTTCAATACTCTTCCAGACAGATTCATAACAGCTCTGGTTGTTTTAAACTTCTCCATTTTTTGCAGTGGGAATATGGGTATTTTCAGACATATAGCTATTTTTTTAAAGTCTTTTTTTTTGAAGGTCACCACACTTTATTTTATTTCTTTGTTCTGCCCCATATTGATGAATAATTAAAGGAATTTTTTTATCCGCCAGTGAAACAAGAAAGGAATTGGATTAAGATGGCTTAAGAGTTCTTAAACGATTAGATAAAATAATAATAATATTTTTTTTAAAAATGACTAATAAAAATGTTTATCTGAATTTCTAGGGTTCTTATGTTTGTGGTGTTTTTTTATTTTAATTAATTAATTTATTTATTTTGGTTATTTTGGGGGTTAGGGGTAAATTCTGAAGCTGTGCATTTAAGCAAGCCATTCACGTTGCCTTGGAATCTAGCCATGGGGGTCACAGTCCAGTGACTTCTGTGCCGTTCCCAAGCCCGGATAAATAGAGAGGGTTGCGTCAGGAAGGGCATGCGGCGTAAAACATTGCCAAATTTAATCATGCGAATCTTCAGTACGAATTTCATACCGGATCGGTCGAGGCCTGGGTTAACAATGACCACCATCGGGCACCATTGACCTACAGGGCGCCGGTGGAAATTGGGCTACTGTTGGTCGAAGAAGTAGAGGAGGGAGGAGAGTGCACAGACAGAGAGAGAAGAGGTAAGAGTGTAGGACTGAGAATAGGAACTCTGAATCTTCCTTTTTGCTATAGTGATGGACCAGTTGTCAGAGGAGGTCAGACAGGAGTCTCCTTGGACAATGATGTTTGCAGATGACATTGTGATCTGTAGTGAGAGCAGGGAGCAGATGGAGGAAAGCCTGGAGAGGTGGAGGTTTGCGCTGGAGAGAAGAGGAATGAAAGTCAGTCATAGTAAGACTGAGTACATGTGTGTGAATGAAAGGGAGGGAAGTGGAACAGTAAGGTTACAGGGTGAAGAGGTGAAGAAGGTACAGGAGTTTAAGTACTTGGGGTCAACAGTCCAGAGTAATGGAGAGTGTGGGAAAGAGGTAAAGAAGCGAGTGCAGGCAGGTTGGAATGGGTGGAGAAAGGTGTCGGGAGTTCTGTGTGATAGGAAAATATCAGTGGGAGTCAAGGGGAAGGTATACAGGACAGTGGTGAGACCGGCCATGCTGTATGGTTTAGAGACAGTGTCACTGAGGAAGAGACAGGAGTCAGAGCTAGAGGTAGCAGAGCTGAAGATGTTGAGGTTCTCTTTGGGAGTGACAAGGTTGGACAGGATTAGGAACGAGTACATCAGAGGGACAGCTCATGTTGGACGTTTGGGGGACAAAGTTAGGGAGGCCAGATTAAGATGGTTTGGACATGTTCAGAGGAGGGAGAGTGAGTATATTGGTAGGAGAATGTTGGACATGGAGCTGCCAGGCAGGAGGCAAAGAGGAAGGCCAAAGAGGAGGTATATGGATGGAATTAATGAGGATATGAAGCTAGTGGGTGCAAGTGTTGAGGATGCAGAAGATAGGGATAGGTGGAGAGAGATGATTCGCTGTGGTGACCCCTGAAGGGAAAAGCCGAAAGAAGAAGAAGATTCACGTTGCCTTGGAGCACAGAAATGGAGAATGTTGCAAAACACAGTAGTTTGTTTTACCATCAGATAGTGAGGGGGAGGAATCCTAAGGTGAACTGCAAGGAATTTTTCATGTTTGGAGGAACACTACTGCCATCTAGGTGGCACATGAGAAATTACAGGGCATGGGTATAGCAAACGGTCCTTGTTTGTTCACAACAGTCTGTAATGGTCTCGATGCTCACTGACACTAAAAATGCCTTTGTTTAAATGAGATTAAATCTCATATCCATGGTGCTTCCTCAGATCCACATTTCCTGAACAATAAAGAGATGTCAGATGTGACGTTTCTGGTGGAGGGAAAACCTTTTTATGCCCACAAGGTGCTGCTTTTCACAGCATCAGCAAGGTAAGTGGCTGAATAAATGTAAGAGATTATTGTACGTCTGAATAATGAAGGCATTATTAAAAAACTGCTTTTGTTTTTTTCCACCGATTAGGTTTAAGTCTCTGCTCTCTAATCGTCCGGCTGCAGAGAACACATGCATTGAAATCAGTCACGTCAAGTACAACATTTTTCAGGTTTGAATGCTTTTGCAGTAAACCATTGGACTGGTACATTGCCCTGATGTCTCACAGACACTAAATGTTCTGTGTGTTGCAGCTGGTGATGCAGTACCTGTACTGTGGTGGCACTGAGTCTCTGCACATCAGAAACACTGAAGTCATGGAGGTATTACAGAAGTGTTTCTCATCCTCTCTTTATCACTTTACATATTATTCATCTCCTCATCCATCATCTGCCTCTCATATGTCTCCTTTATTCAGTAGATCTTATAGAGTGAGCCATAAGAGAGGATAGAGCTCAAAATAATACTAGCCAAGCCACTGAATCATCTTTATTTGTCATCAAAATAATAAATTTTGGAAATATAACTCTAACTGTAATAGGGGATGAGATGTACTTTACCTAATTGTCTCCATCAGTCAGATTCAGTGCACGTTTCAGAGCCATTCCTGTAATTGTCCCCACATTGTTATTTCTTGAAACTTCCCTAATAATCGTTTTTACTATCCATCGCTTTCCATGAGCCTATATCCTGAAATATTTCACGATACTCATAAAAGTCTTCTCTCTCTCTCTGTTTTGTAGCTCCTGTCTGCAGCCAGGTTCTTCCAGCTTGAGGCCCTCCAGCGACACTGTGAGATCATCTGCTCCAAGAACATCACCATAGAAACGTGTGTGGACATTTACAAACATGCCAAGGTTAGAAGAAAGCATATTTCAAAATCTTTCCCAGTCCTGTCATGAATCACTAGCTCAAAACATCAACCACCGAGCATCACTGCTTGTACACAGTGTACCAAAAGTCTCCTTACAAAAGGGAAAATGGGAATTTTTTTTTAATTAACTATTTTTTTTAATAACATTCGAATGGAGTTGTCTGTCTCACACATATGATGAACTCATGTTAACACGTCTGATGCTATGCATGTAATTGCACTTCGAATGCTCTTCCTGTTAAAGTCCATCACCCTGATGAGAATGATATCAGTTTGTTCTTCTTTTTTCCATCTTATATATGGAATAGACAAGTATGAAAGTATGAAAGACATTTTGCTGAAAGCTGTTGAATTCCCTGATGTACAGAGATTTCTGGGACACTCTGTACTGAAATGTGCAGTAGCTTTGGAAAAACCTTCACATTGAAGAAATTTCTATTTAAGATATTCTCTATTATATATGGTTATGAAAAGACTTTTCAGACTGAAATGTGTTTATCTTTTTTTGGAAATACAGTGAGGTCCAGGTGTCTGAGACCACAGTAAAACTCTAGGATTTTTTTGTCATTTACAACTGAAATAACAGAACGTCACACTGTTTCTAGGTCACTGTTTCAATGTAAACACATGTGATACTGACCATGTACAACCATTTTGTACAAAAGATACAGTTTTTCTCAAGCTTAATCTCTTCTATTGAAGCACATGCTCAGACGACACACTTTTTTAGATGATCTAAAATGCATTATCAGGTTTTTACACAAACTTGAGGCGTCCATGCCTGCTTGAGTGCACAGTGTCAGTAAAACAAAACAGGGAAATTCTGAAATTTGTGTAAATATTTCTGCTAAGAATAAGATTCTACTTTTTGCTCAAGTTGTTGCTGATAACATGTAGTAATGTCTAATGAACATTTTTCTGTTATATTGAAAAAGAATACCAGCCAGAAGCATAGTGTCCTCAGACTTTTGAATCTCACTCACAAGTAACGTTCTTACATTTTAAGAACTTCCGTCTTTCCATCTCCAAAACTGAAAAAGGGAAACATTTGTATTTCACAGCTGCTTTCTGATTACAAACATTCTGTGTGCGAGAAATCACTTTCAGCTAGCAAGGTTTTAGACATCTTTCACATTTAGACATTTTTTTACTTTTCACACTTAAAATAGTTAACTCTGAGTCAGCCACGGATACACAGAATCCTGGGTTATCATGTCTGATGTCTCACACTGCTCATGCTTTACCCCAGGGCTAACATTTGCACGCTTACACATCTTGCGTATGCATGCATAATCTGACGCGTACAATCCTAAACCCTGGATTGTTCCAAAACAAACAAAAAAAACAACTTTTTATTTGCGTATTTGCCGCATCAGCAACCAGGATTAGATAAATACAGCATGTAACTGGTTTAAGTAATAGCTTGTCTCAAATTTTCTCATCAAGGAGAAAAAATTGTGCCAAAAATGATGATCCTCCAGTTTCTGACCTTGCTGTAACACTGTAACTCTGCTTCGTTTCACATTGTACATGTTTAGCACCACAGAAGTGCTATTATCCCTGCTTCTAAATTACTAAATAAAGTATTAATAGGAATTTATAAAGTTCCTCTACCTGGTGTTAAAAGTGGAGTTTAGAAGGATGATATCCCAGGGTTAAGTGTGCTGCAAAAAAGCCCTTTTTAGAGCTATGAATACTTTAAAGAATGCAACTCTTCTTATGCAAATTGTGTTCTCATCAGTTCCTGGGGGCCACAGAGCTGTCAACGTTCATCGAAGGCTACTTTCTGAAGAACATGGTGCTCCTGATTGAGCTGGAGAACTTTAAGCAGCTCCTATACGAGGCACCTACTGAGAGCCCTGGCCCAGGCCCTGCCTACGACATGCTCCATGATCTGGAACAAACCCTGGCCACTCGCATCCACTCCATCCATCTGTCATCTTCCAAGGGCTCCGTCGTCTGATCCCAGTGCGAGCTTTCACCCATTTTGGCCTGCTGTGCAACTTTTGGATTCATCACAGGCTCCTTTTGGTGTCTTCGCCTGATTTCTAGGATGAATGTTTGTGAGCAGTTATGACATCCACTGACCTGTACCAAGAGGTTGCGATCCGAGATCCGTTTTCTTTTTTAAACTTCAGAGGCAAATGTGCCATTTCACGGGATACATTACTGTATGTGTCATGGAAACACTTGCAAACCAGCATTCTGACATGTAATCGCTGGCAAAAAAACAGACTACAAAAGATGTCATCTTCACTCTGCTTAAGCTCTTGTAGACACTGCAAATACTCAATAAGGGAAGAACCATGAACTTGGGGTTTAGTCACTGCTTTTTTTCATCACATGATTTTTCCCTGATCATTCATCCAGGATCAGATAAGAAAATATTAAAGTTTTTTCTTTCACCATTGACATTCAAGATAAAGAAAAAGCAAAAACGCTTTAATTACTGAATCTGCTATATCTAATTACGGTCCACCTTTGATATCAATGTGCCAAATAGATGCTATTTATTTATGCTATGACTTTTGTTTGAGTTTACATTATTTGTAGCAGTAAATAAGGATTAGTCTAGATTTCTCCACAAATTAGTTTGCAAACTGCGTAGTAAAAGTGAAAAAACCCAACAACAACAGATTAAAGAATTTTCGTACAGCAAGATTTTTCATTTGCCATCTAATCTTATTTAACGATAGACCTGGTCTCTAGTTAGAAAGCAGTCTGTCATACTGCCCTTGCTAATTGTGTTCTTCTAGGTAACACATCGTCCTCACTGTAGGAAGTCCTGTGCTCCGTGTCCCAGTTCCTTTCTGCCCAGTTTTAATGACCTATGAAACCACCACTGTGCTTAGTACACTGAAAACTGAGCAGCTCATCCTTGCCTTGAGGTTGTGTAATATCAATATTCTGTTTCAATAAACTGCATGGGCCCTTTGCAGTCTTTACATTTTATAATAAAAAAAAAAAAACATAAAGGGAATAAAAAAAAACAAAAAAATATTGAACTCCATCAGTATTTCATTAAAGGACGACTCTTCTAAAATTCCAAACTGTGGACGTAAAGTGTGGGATCGCTGCTGGGCAAGAGACGACCGTTTTGTGGAATGGAAAAGAAAAAAAAAACGTTTGCAGGAAGATGCCAACACACTGGTCAGTACCACTATGACCCTACAAAGTGTACATACTGCAAATCCACGTCTGCACCTCTGCTTTGGTTATATGTGATGCCAAGCTCAAGTGTTGCTTTTTTAATTGTGCAATTTTGTCATTGCCAAAATGCATGTCTTGTGTTTTTTTTTTTTTTGCTTTGTTTTGTTTTTTTGTTTGTCTTCTATTTGTGTGTTCTTCAGTGTGCGTGTTAAACTGTCCTAGGACTGTAATACCAGCATGTATGTGAGTGTGTATGTGTGCGTGCGTGTGGGTGTGTATGTGTGTGCGTGTGTGTGTGTGTGCGTGTGTGTGCGGGGTGTGTGTGTGTGTGCGTGTGTTTCCACATACTGAACCCAAAGTAACTAATGTATAGGAAAAATAATAAGGCACTTCATCCAAAGAACATCTGAAGTTACTGCTAGCATTACAAGAAATTTAAGATGACAGTCTGTTTATCCATTTTAGTCCTTGTTATCATTTTCCACCCGTCACAGCAATCCCAGTCCCAGCATATTATGTATTATATACATTGAGCACATAAAATATAGAGAGTTGGTATGCAACATTCAAGAAAAGTACATGGAGAGAGATTAAACGATGGATTGAATGTTTTGTAGTTAACATTTTATGTATCAGGAGCTGTACATGACAAATTGGAATGTTTAAATGGCCGAGAAGGTTGGTTAATTTTCCTGTTTCTGATGTGTAATAAGAGATTTAAGAGAGTTAAGAGTTTATTCATATGTAGCTAACAAAGGGATGATATCGTGATGCAAATAATTCTAAACTGTGAAGATTATTTTATTTGAAATCATAGTAGCTTTATTTTCTTACAATATATGTCATATTGTTACTCTCCTTTCAGTTGTTTTGTTGTAGCTAAGACAATCGTAGATTTGTTTTTTCCTCTCCGACATCCTCAATTTTCAGTCAAATGTCAAGTGTTTTTCTCATGTACGTGTGCCAAAATGTCTCGCAACAGGTTCAACTACAGCAAAACCATGGACGTGCAGAGAAGTACAAACGGACATGTTTGAGGAGTCCATGTTTTAACTTTTTTATAATTCTTGATGGCTTTTCGTTTGTTGCTCCTGCTAGAACTGAAGTTGTGAAAGCAATATCGCATATATAATCAACTCTTAAGAAAGATTTGGTCTTTGTCGTTGTTGCCTACAATGGACATTGGGAACGTTTGTCTTTTTAGGTCTTTATCAATTAGTGGAATAGTCCTGTAGTTCAGTACTACACTAATTACATATTCGCTGAGGACCAGTAAAAACTAGAGGCCATTGTGGTTGTTAGTGGATCCTTAAAACAAAGTTCTTCAGACAAAATAACAACTTGCTCATTGTGTCTTGGCTTTGACTTTTATCTGCTTTGGCTGCTATTAAGACATGCTTACAGACGTCGCGGCTCCACGCCGTGGTTTTCTTTGATGTCTCTATTACACAAAACTTGCATGCTTTGACTGAATCTGAGGGACTTAGTTTACTATCCTTATTTCACCTGATTACAAAATTGTACATTGTACAAAGGATACGTTATATAGAAATATATCTATTAAACTTAGTGTAAATATAAAAGGGATGTGGTTGACTTTATCATTGGAAAAAAAGAATGTCACTTCTGCTACAGTGCAATTGTTCAATGACATGCGTTTGTGTACAGCCAATAAAATTATCATAATTTAACCATGCTCTACACTGTCATGTTTTTTAAGCTGAAATAGAAAATTCAAGGGCAGATTTACAGTACACATGCTACAACTTACAATTTCCACATTTCTGAGCTTTGAGGGTTAAGGGCCTTGCTCAGGGGCTCAGCAGTGGCATTCTTAATGGACCTAGAATTCAAACACACAAGCTTCTGATCAGTAGTCCAACCACTTAGCTACCACATCCCCAATATGTGGGGATAAAACCTAACATAATGTACTTGGACTTTGTATTGTGGGTCATTTCTTTATCAACCTTTAGTCTTTGTAAGCATTCATGCCTAAAGCTTTTCAGTTCCATTTAGTTATAAAGGACTACCTTGCGTGAGTGAATGAGAGTGTGTGTGTGCCCTGCGATGGGTTGGCACTCCGTCCAGGGTGTATCCTGCCTTGATGCCCAATGACGCCTGAGATACAGGCTCCCCCTGACCAGAGAATAGATCGGATAAGCGGTAGACAATGAATGAATGTATGAATGAATATTATTGTACATAACTACTATGTAGTTGGCTACTCGAGGAGTGCCCTCTTCCTAGTGCCCCAGTAATCAGTGTCTCCAGTAAAAGTTGGCACAAGTGCACAGTAGCTGCATGATGCAATAACTATGTTCATATTTACGGCATTTGGCAGATGCCCTTATCCAGAGCGATGTTATAAAGTTGAGGGATAAGGGCCTTGCTCACGGGCCCTGCAGGGACAGTTTGGTGGACCTGGGATTCAAACAAACAACCTTCCGATCAGTAGTCCAACACCTTAACCACCTAGTCTGAAAACACTTCCACTAGAGCTGCGCCTGAATATTCAGTGAAACTTATTCTACTTTTTATACTCAAGGGCACAGCAGTGACCCTGGGATTTAAACTCATAACAGTAGTCCATCATCCTAACCACTGAGCTACAACTTCCACATTCTTAGTAACATTCTATTTTGGGTTTGTTAGTTTTCTTGCTGTTGTTGCTGTGCTTTTGCTTCCTCTGTACTGCATTAGTCATCACTTCATATTGACAGCCTTCATCTGTCTCTGTGAGCCAATTTCATTTATGGTGAATCTGGAAATAGAGAAGAAGACGAAGAAGAAGTAGAAGAGGAGGAGGAAGAGGAGAAGAAGTATTGTATTTACAAGAGTTTGTCTTATTTAATGGCTGACTTAGCATTTAGTCCATTACCTTGACAACTTACAATACACGCACACGCACACACACGCACACACACACACACACACGCGCACACACACACACACACACACACAGACACAGACACACACAGACACACCACAATGAATAGCGTTTGGAATTGGCAGAACTTATTACTTTTTTGTCACCCTCTTTGTAAACATCTAAAGAAGTGGTGAAATATTCATAGCAACTGCACTGCATTGTGTGAACACTGGAGAAAAATCAAGGGGGAAAACAGTCTATTTCTCAGAGACAGGGCAATGCACAAATTCTTAGAGAAGCATTCCAGCATACCAAGGCCATGAAACTGTTTTGTTTAGATTTTTTTTTTTCCGTTTTTTTCTTTTTATTTGTTACACAATGGCACAAAATTAGGAACGTTTGAATAGCACTAGATTATATTGAAGAACAAAGAAATTATAACCTAAAATACTGTTATTAATCAACACCTAGTATATGTTTTTATACCTTAATGTGGTTTTATAACCTACAACAGAACTTCTCAAAACAAGAACTGGGACCACCAGAGGTCTGTAAGTCTTGCTAATGAGTCTATTTTTTTATTTAACATTTATTATTGACTTCTTATAATTATTAGCCTGTTTTACTGGTCGCTTGCACTGAATCACTGCAATTCAAGCATCTAATGCCTTAAAAACATGTAGGCTAAAAAAAAGTACAATTGGACCTGTGCTGTGTCAGTAGAAATTCAGAAATAAAAGAATAATAGGCAATTTATTATTGTACACATTTAAACAATGAGCCTAATTTTTTAATAATTGGATTATGTTAGGGGGGCACGGTGGCTTGGTGGTTAGCACGTTTGCCTCACACCTCCAGGGTTGGGGGTTCGAGTCCTCCCTCCACCATGTGTGTGTGGAGTTTGCATGTTCTCCCCGTGCCTCGGGGGTTTCCTCCAGGTACTCCGGTTTCCTCCTCGGTCCAAAGACATGCATTGTAGGTTGATTGGCATCTCTAAATTGTCTGTAGTGTGTGTGCCCTGCGATGGGTTGGCACTCCGTCCAGGGTGTATCCTGCCTTGATGCCCAATGACGCCTGAGATAGGCACAGGCTCCCCGTGACCCGAGAACGGATAAGCGGTAGACAATGAATGATGTTATTAAAATAAATGTATTCTGAAATTCCACAAAATTTCTGTTACAGTTAAAGGAGTCACTGGCTCCCATGATAAAGCAGGGATAACTGGTAAAAAAAAAAAAAAAAAGTCTTCCAGATCAAACAACAAATCCAAATATGACAAAAAAAAGTTTTTGTTTTTAAATAACAGCAGTTTATTTTAGAGGGATCAGTAATTTTGCACAATAAAGAAACAGTGAACAGGCCGTTCCACTTGACCAACTAGTCAGTAACAGTTTCATGTCCAACTTTCTAATGACATTTAAAGAAGTTATTCTGTGAAGCTGCTTCAATATAGTGACTATATATTGGTCTGAAGAGACACTTGCAGTCTTCAAAAGTTTGTTGACTGACAAAATAATAGCATACAAAAGTGATGAGCCAATCGATATTATCAAAAAGCTATAATAGCAGCAAATATTAGCTTCATTAGTTTTAGATTTATGAATTTTGTTTAAGCAACTAAAACTATTGTTTGCAAAGAATTGCAACATTCAAGATACTACATTTTGTGGCCATTTGAGTGTAACAAGCTACCAGATTATCTGGAGATCATGGATGGAGTATCAGAGGCTAAGACTAAACACTGCTAGACATTTGACTAAATGACTAAAAAGCTTGATTGAAGATTTTCAAAAACAGGTCTTCCTGACACTGACGTCCAAATTTCAGGATGCTATTTTAGTATGCTATAAAAAGGGTTTTTATAGCTATAAAAAGTTTTTAAGGGTTGAAAAATAGTTTTTAAGGGTTGCTATTTTTGTATGCTACAAATATCTGAGTGAGTTATTCACGGTTGCGAGGTTCCTCCGCTCGACAAAACTCGGCATGCGATACACTTTTTCACCAGAGCAGGCTTTATGCAGCGGGTGGCAATACATGGTCCAGAGAGCTGGGGTGAACCTGTGAAGAAGGACATCTGCCAGCCTGAGCCGCAGGTTACAGCTAGAGCACACGATGTGATTGGGGCAACACGATTGCACAGGCAGCTGTTCATGTATGCGGAGAGGCCCGAGACGGACAGAGGAAACGTCAGGCTGGGTCACTGCATGTTGTACAGAGGGTCTGTGATCTCTGAGCCGGTCTAAGGTTCTTGTCAGCTCCAGCTGAGCCCACCTCACTCTAGCCAACTCTCTCTGCTGCTGCAGGCCAAGAATCCGCAGCCTCCTGCGCAACTGAACGCTCTCATGCCGGAGAGCGTTGGCCACCCAGCGTTCTGTGGTGCAGAGAAAATCAAGTTTAATGCTGATTAAGGTGCTCTGGCAGAGCACTGACCTAATTTATTGTACATGCTTAGAGAAAAGGTTCAAGCTAAAACAGCGAGATGCTTTTCAGTTTTTCCTTTGGGTTGTTTTTTTTTTCAGCAGGACTACTTCAGGAAATCAGCCATTATTCAAAGAACTCTAAAGGAAGTGTACATGAGAAGGCAGCTAGAGTAGCTATCTTCTCTGTTGAAGTTCTCTCTTGTATTGGTTTTCATAGAACCTTTAACAATAGCCCTCTGTAGACTTGTATGATTGAAAAAAAAGTTAAAAATAGCAGTAAAGGTTATTTAAGGTAAACCATTACCATTTCCAGAAAGAGCATTACACTGCATTGGTCTTTATTGTATTTTTGTTGGTGCCACAATAATCTGAATTTTTATTCATAAGGACATTTCACACAGTTAAAGTTAAAGATCGAATGACTCTACATTTTATTGGGAAACAATATGGCTCTTTAAGGAAGCAGAAAATTGTTCTTCTTTGGCATCACTGTAAATGACCTTTTGACCTTTTTTTAAGCGTGTACATTGTACCTCCCATTTGTCGTGGTCATCTTTAATGTTAATGCTGAATTGTTTTCTTTTCACTGTTTCCGATGCACAAAATAAACACTGCTACTGAGTCAATTTGCAAATAAAAAACATTAAAAAGGAAGAATATTTTAAGGCTAAAACAAATCAATTCTAAATGATAATAGTACCTTTCTCATCATGTCTCCTGTTCCCTGTAGCCAGAACTGTAAAGCCAGACATGCTTGGTCTAGATGATCTGCGATAAATGTCTCCAAAATCAAGATTGTAAGGTAAAAGATCTAGATACTAATGTAACTGCAATTAGAAATCCATATCAGAGTAGTGTTATCACTATATCAACACCAAAAAGCATCAAGACATAGTGGTTGTGGATATGGTTCAATTCATATATTCTATTTTTAGTTGTTCAAAGCAGCATGCAAAAATTATGCGTGACATTTAGCAAAATGACATTTAGAGACAATTCTTTCAATGTAAGTCTTAGGTTATTGCTGTTCAAGTAACCTAAAATGTTGAGGTTCATGTTGAACAAAGGTTAAAAGAATTTAGAAAGTGGTGTTTTTTATGACTTACCACCAAATGAATCCAATAATGCCAACAATGAGCTACTTAGAAATATAATATTCAGTGCCAGGAGTCTTGCTGTGCATTCACTAACCTACAGTTTTTCAAAGTCCTGTGGAGATGGTGCACTTGCTCTTCTTTACTTCACAAAAGAAACTCACAGAGTTCACAGAGAGGTGGGAGTCACCACTGCACCATGAATCTCTACTGAACTAGAAACCGTAACCTCTGACAACCATTGAATAGGGGACAAAGGAATTTTGGATGGGGAATTTAAAAAAAGAAAAGAAAGGAAAAACAGAGAGAGAGAGAGAGAGAGAGAGAGAGAGAGAGAGAGAGAAAATTTGATTATTCTCATAATAACCAGCTACTGCTAAAAAATATAGATAATTCATAATAATATTAATTTGAATTGAATTTCAATATTAAAATTTGATATTAAATATTCTCATTCATTGTCTACCGCTTATCCGAACTACACTCGGGTCACGGGGAGCCTGTGCCTATCTCAGGCGTCATAGGGCATCAAGGCAGGATACACCCTGGACGGAGTGCCAACCCATTGCAGGGTACACACACACACACACACACACACACACACACACACACACACACATCATACACTACAGGCAATTTAGAGATGACAATCAAGCTTCAATGCATGTCTTTGGACCGGGGGAGGAAACCTCCGAGGCACAGGGAGAACATGCAAACTCCACACGCGGCGGAGGCAGGAATCGAATTAACCCTAACCCTAACCCTAACCCAGGAATCTAAAATTACACCCAGGTCTTTCACTGTAGAGCTATTAGTAATAGAACATCCTTCTAAGTACAGGTTGAATTGTGAGAGCTTCTGTGTACTGGTTTTTGGACCAATCAGTAATATCTCCATCTTATCAGAATTTAGTAATAGAAAATTATCAGTCATCCAATCTTTAATATCTTTAACGCACTCTGTTAATCTAGACAGTTTAGATATTTCATCTAGTTTTGATGAGATATATAACTGTGTATCGTCAGCATAACAGTGGAAACTAATCCCATGCCTTCTAATGATGTTGCCTAAGGGAAGCATGTATATTGAGAAAAGCAGAGGTCCTAAAACTGATCCTTGTGGGACCCCATATTTCACTGGCATTACACTGGACAGTTCTCCATTTAAATCTACAAAATGGTATCAATCAGACAGGTAGGATCTAAACCATTTTAATGCCTGTCCCTGAATACCTATGTAATTTTGTAAGCGGTCTACGAGAATGTTATGATCTATAGTGTCAAATGCAGCACTAAGATCAAGTAAGACTAATATTGAGATGCAGCCTTGGTCCGAAGCTAAAAACAAGTCATTTGTGATCTTAACTAGTACAGTTTCTGTACTATGATGGGGCCTGAAACCTGACTGAAATTCTTCAAGGATATTGTTTTCCTGTAAGAAGGAGCATAATTGAGTAGACACAAACTTTTCTAATATTTTAGATATAAAAGGAAGGTTTGAAATCGGTCTGTAATTTGATGTCATTAGGGTCTAGTTTAGGTTTCTTAAGAAGAGGCTTAATAACTGCTAGCTTGAAAGGTTTAGGGACGTGACCTAAATATAACGAGGAATTAATAATGTAACTCAAGGGTTCTTCAGTTTATAGGTTCTTGAACCCTACAAAAGAAAATTTCTCTTTAAAAATATTTGAAGTACAGCCCCCTAAGAAAGCTATAACAAATCAAAGAAACCATAAGGATCCACTTTGGAAAAAAGATCACAGCTGAATGAACCCTTTCTTGCAGTACAATAGCCTTCCATTCTGTTGGAAGAATGCAAATGGGCATTTCTGACATTTTCAATTAATACAGGTTAATGAGGTATTTCACAAGTATTTTATAAGATTAGTCAAGGCACTGTTGGGTTTCTGTATGTAGAGTATTCTGCATGTTTAGCTGCTGATGAGCAGGATGATGGAAAAGGGGAGGGGTGTGAGCCCCCTGCTGGGCAAACAATTCACACCTCTCCACAATAATACTACTACAGAGATAAAACTGCACAATTAAAGATTTTTTGATGGCAAAACACTGCATACAGTGACAACATGCAAAACTAATAGCTTAGTTAAAAACAAATGATACTTATGAGAAACTGCAAAGTTTTAAAGCACTGACTGTCTACATTCATAAAAGCCACAACATTGTGATGTAAGAAAATGTTGAAAACTGGCAACCAAAATTGGCAGAAATTTATTTTTGGCTTGTGATAAAAAGTGTAATGTCAATGGCAGTGAACATAATACTTTCTGAATTTGTACTGTCAAATTTTGTGAAAAAAGACTGCAACTGTGTGTCTGTATACAGAAGTAGAAAAAGTACATGGCATGTTGTAGGAATAAGTGGCCATTGTAATATAGAGTATAGTTAGTTAAATATACAGTATAAGTGATTATAACATACAGAATAGCCAAACAGGAAAAGAGCACAGTCCAGAATGATTTCTTCCTGAGATTTTGCCTCTCAGGAACTCTAATCCTGCACTGGTACCACTGGTACATGATGTGTAAGTGTCTAACTCCATGTTATTACTGTGATGCTCCAGTCATTTTGTGAATTTGGAGTCAAGCATTGCCAACAGCACAGGATCATTCCAAGTTTTCCTTTATTTATCTTAAATGTTAGTACAAACACAAGCCAGTGCTCATCCAAGTACAACAACATTTTTTTACTAGCTCTGTAACAGCTGCAGCACAACACAACCCACAATGAACTCTCCTTCTTTTATATCGTGTTCTTGGCTACAACCACAGAGACTCCTATTCTAACAAGCTCCGGATCTTTCTAAGTTCTACCATTTGTATGAACAGAACCATAAACTAGCTTCATTTACTAGATAATTCTTGAGTAAGTAGTGTTTAATGGTGCAGCACCACACTTGTACAGTTAACTAGGGTGTAATTCTTGGACGTTCAACAATACAGTGCAAACAAAAAGTTTCAGAAATTATAAACCAGCTGAATGGACCATATACATAGAACCCACTAATACACATATACATATATAATTCAATACCTACCTACAGCTACAATAAATCCCAAATACCACAAAAAGAAGCACATCCTCTCAGGAGAATTTCTATCTTATTGGAGAAACAAGGCTTTTTTTTGACAATGGTGTTTCATCAGAGAGAGTCAGATACTTCTGAGACACCTCTGCTCCTTCACGCTGGGGGAAGTGTTGTCCCACAGCAGGTATGTGGATGCCCAGTGCAAGATCAGAACACATCAACCGGTTGAAACTGAAAGTGGTCTATCTGGCACTCGAGCCCATCTATAGGGCAGTGGTGGCTCAAGCTCTGGGTTGAGGATCGGATTTCAAGCCCTACTGCCAAGCTGCCACTGTTGGGCACTTGAGCCCTTAACCCTCAATGCTCGAAGGGTGCTGCATCACAGCTGACCCTGTGCTTTGACCCCAACTTCCAACACTGGGATGTATGAAGAAAGAATTTCACTGTGCAGTAATGTATATGTGACAAATAAAGGCTTCTATTCTATCTAACCTTTCCTGAAACACTGCTACATGCTGATCTGTTTAGACACTAATGTGGCAGGCAAATACTAAGGTATCTCATAAGGTACCTTGTAGGAAAGCTCTTAACATGAGTACACAAAATTACAGCAGATATCAAGCACTGTCAAGATCTAGGGTACAACCAAAAGAGTGACGTCTTTCATCGTTATCCTTAACAAATGTATAAATGTGTAGTAAAAATAAGTTATTAAATTACCTCATGTAAGCTTTTCAGTAATTCCACTTAAAAAAAATAATAAAGTCATCTACTGGAAAAATAAATAAAAACAAATCCCAGGTTTTCATGCACTTCTTTAATATATCAGTTTTTCATATTCACAACAAATACATTAAGCTCTTTCTCCTTTTCTATTATACAGGTCTTAAATATTTTTACACAGATTTTCTGTTTTCAGAACTTCTATCAAAATCTCTTTTCTTAACCTTTATTTCTTCATTGGAAACATTATATAACTCGTTTCGTTGTTTGTTTTAACTCCATGCCTCCTAGCAAACAGACAGTATTTTCTTTGTACAGCTATTTACAAGTGAAAAGAGTCTCCCAAAAGCTTCTATGATGGTTCCTCGGTTGAATTCGTTTACACTAGGGCTGTAAGGTGCAGGCAAGGCAAAGGAACAGAAGGACACACGAGGGAGGGAGTGGAACTAAGAAACAAACCAGGATGAGTTTGAGAAGAAAGGAAATGAGTTTGAGCAGGCCCTAAACAGTGAGGAAGGAAACAAAACAAAACAAATAAAGATTCCCATGTGTGCCACAATCAGAGCGCAATCATCAGAAAGAAAAGTAACATTCTCATATAAAATAAGGAACTCTTAAAAATAAATACAGCACTCTTAAAAATCTGGCATGTCGTGTATGCCGACTAAAATCAGGATTGACATAGTCCATGGCATGAGGGCAAGAAATGAGTCTAAAAATGGACACCAAGCAGGTCATATCCTACAGAATCTCAACGTCCTCGTGGATGCGTTCTGCTTAATTACTTTACAGATCAGAATTGAGAGGGGAAAAAAAAAATACAATCCAACGCTTCAATATAGAAATGGACCATCAGGTACAGGTCCTTATATGTAACTTGTATGTAACGGAGTGCAAGAATCAGGATAGCCTTCAATCAATCTGTGTAAGGAGGTATGGCTCTAATTGAGTGTAGTCTCATGCAACACCAGAGCAGATCTACACCTTTCATTCAGTATTCTATCAGAACTACAAACCAAATGCTTTCAACACCAGTGGCACAAATGATGTTATGATTTTCTGTTTTTTTTAAATTTAGCTTTATATCCTTGGCCGTATCTCATAACGTGTAGCGACTTTTAAATCCTATGGTGATTTAGAAAAAAAAAGTCATGCTTGAAACTCTCTGACAAAATGTTCTGTCCATAGAAAGGCAAATTGCTTGTTTGCATCAATCTGCTTTAGAAAAGTGCAAAGGACACAGCTTATCATCCATTTACGCAATCACAGAAAACAAACACTTAAAAATAACCCTCTCCAGAGGTGAAAACACACACACACACACAAAATAAAATTAAAGCTACATAAATAAATCTACTTTTGCAGGCCTGCCTGTCCATGGAAACAAACGAAACAACATAAATAACAGTTTTAAGAAATACGCTGGAATGAAGACGTAGCAAACTTCAAACGTTTAGTCTCCAAGGATGGCCTGCCTCCATCGAAGTCTGAAGTCAAAGCTGGGAAGAAAAGATGAAGTTTAGGTTTCGCTTGGGGATGTCTGCGAGGGCAACATTTCACACGGCCACCTCACAGTGAGTGTAGCAGCAGCAAAGACATACGCTTCGGACACGACACGGAAAGATCTACAGTGTGCAACTACACATGCTGATGGAGAATCAGCAACTGCTATCCATAAAACTGATCCTGGATCAACAGTCCTTTTTTTCCCCGTCCCTTAATTCACAAGAAAAAAATTAAGCAGCTCGTGTACTTCATGAACATGTGACATCTGAAGGTTCGGTAACACGATCTGTAACAAGATGTTCCCGGCTCTGGGGTTGTGTGACACTGAAAGCGAGTTCCTTTAATGTAGCTCACACACACACCATGTATGAACGGGGGGGGGGGGGTTTTCTAGGACAGGGGAAAAAACGAACTAAAGACAACCGGCTCCAGTGGATAATAAGCTTGTTGCTTCTCACAGTAACCTTGTCCTATATTGGGCCATGTGGATAACTGAAAATTACTGAATTATTATCAGTATCTTTTTCTTTTCTTTTTTTTATTTGAAGGAATGTACTGGATGTGCTATGTTCGTGTTCCTGAATAGCAAAAAAAAAGGCGCAAAGCAAACACCAGGAAGCAAACACAAAGAAAACATGGACTGATGGAAATGTAACAAAGTAAGTACAAAAAAGCGGCTCTAAATGACATTCACGTCTTCTGGCTTGAACCTGGACCTTCATCACGGCGAGTAATGAGCAGGGTGGGGCACTCTCTACTACAGAACCACGCCCACTGTTCAACATGTTGATCCTGCACTCTGATTGGCCAGCAACGTGAGGACTGGGCGGGGCGTCATTAAGGTCCCTCCTCTCATGGCAAGACTTTCATTTCCTTCATTTGTCCTCTTCTTTCATCCAGTGGCCATCCTCATGTTTCTGCAAATCAGTGTCATTTCTATTTTATGCACTCTTCCTGGTTTTTGGGTTGTGGTGATTTTTTTTTTTTTTTTTTAAATCAGCCGTCCCAGCTGAGGCTTTTTTTATTTGTATTTTTAAAATTTTTATATATATATATATTTTTTTAAAATAGTGATTCCGTCAATACCATTGCTTTTCGGGTAAAGAGCAAGAAAAAACAGCACATTCTTTGAAACTAGGTGTTTTCGGTTTTAAGGATGAAACCACTGTAGAAACACAAGACATCTGAAAAAGTGACCAGGGATGAGCGTCGAGTCGGCAACACTACTTAAAAGCTGAAAACTCTCCTAAAAAGAAGAAAAGGGAAAAAAGCTTAGTGTTTAGAAGAAACAGAATGATAATATTAAGATATGACTGAATAAACAGTACAGATGTGTGTGTGTGTGTGTGTGTGTATGTGTGTGTGTGTGTGTATGTATGTGGTTACCATAGCCTCCAGCCTGAATAGGTGTTTTTGGCGAGGCGCAAGCATACAGACTGAAGTCTTCCGTCTGGAAGCCAGCGCGGTTGAGGGACGGTTCTGAGGCGCTGCGGTGGATTTTGGGTAGTGAGCGTGCCAACAGCTCAATCGAGGCGAGGATCTGGCACAAAATATGACGCACATGCACACACACACACACACACACACACACATACATTTCAAAATATCTTATATTATAAAATTTCATTATAAGATATAAATATCTTCTATTATAAAACAGCTAAAATCCTGTGCTGTGTCCCAATTCACCCAACTAAACTACACACTAAAAATATGTATTCTTTTTGAGAAGAAAAAGTAAAACTTGTGTGTAGCAAATCTTTGCAAGTACTGGGTCACACTAACACATCATGTAACGAAAAAAAAACCACTGTTGCCTAGTTTAACACACACACTGTCACTGTAAACACACTTTATTGCATTGGAGCTTTTCTTCATTCTTTATTCCTTATTTAATTTACACTACATCATTGAATTTCCCATTTCCTTTATAGATTTTTTTCACGCTTCATTCACTTCTCTCTAAAATGCATCAAAGTAAACTCACAAAACTCCTCTTGCGCAATGTTAACTGAAAAAGGAAATAATAGTCCTTCAGGGCATTTCTGGGATTCCCATTTCAACATACTATGATTTGGGACAAGCGAATTCTGATCTCGGATACTATGTAGGTGAATTGGGATGTACGGTTGATGTTATGGTATATACAGACTGGTTTGTCTACTGAAATGAAATACAAAAGTCTAATTGTGACTTGGATACTGAAATCCTACTTGTGTCTACACCTGTGACAATTATGAGCTAGTTTTGTAGCAACAGTGGCAGAAGGTCACAGGGGTATTTTTTAATCACTGTATGCTCAGATTCTGGCATTTTTGATCTGGGGAAAAGGTGAAGTGATGTTTAAAGGCCATATCAGGCCTTTATCAGGAGAAAAAAAAATTTATTTATTAATTGCAGAATAGTTTAATGGTTTCACATTAAAGTACCTAATAATTACCAAAGTTTTAAAGAGGATTTGTAGATTAAAGGGAAAATAAGTGTTTTGGCAATGCAACATAGTGGAGTCATCTTATGCACTGTGCTGCCATCTTGTGGTAGTCACTGAAAATGCAGCTAATAAAATGTCATTTCATTCCGATTAATGTTATTCATCTAACTGCAGACTGGATCACTAACTGAAGGCTTGGTTCACATGCACAGGAACCGAGAAACAATAAATAACTGCAGTGCTGGGGTTCTCCTGAACTCGTACTAACAGACCGCCATCAGCTTTTTCCACAAGCTCTTTCAACATTTCAGATAATTTGCTAAACAAAAACAAGAAACCTCAGTGCAAAGCTGTATAAAGTTACCTGAGGGAACAGAGGCCGCTCCTCTCTTTTCTTCTTCAAGCAGTCAGCCATGAGTCTCTTCATGGCTTTGGGGCAGTTGCTGCGCACTTTGCTTAGGTCAGGGGAGAGGTAACCTCGACCAACCATGAAGATGATCTACCGCAGGAAGAAGACCTTAAACAGTGTGCTGCAGCAGTGGATTCAGGTATACATGCTGTATGTATTGTGTCCATTGCACATGTTGATGCAACAAACAGTTACCTGGTCTCTGTTGTTGATGTTGGAGTAAGGCAACGCCCCCGACATGAGCTCATACAGGACGATACCGAAAGCGTAGACATCTGACTGAAAGCTGTATGGGTTCTTATCCTGCAGTCGGATCACCTCAGGAGCCTGACAGAAAATAACTTCATCAGCACATCAGCGAAAAGAATTCTACGCTTCTTTATGCCTAGTTACAGAACTAGGGGTGAAAAAAAATTACCAGTCGGAATAAGACTAATATTACCAACAAAGACACAGATTCCAAATGGTGTGTCAGGAAAATGTTGTGGGTTTCAGTGGACCACTGAATCTCATTTAATTGCTAGTATTCATTAATAAAGTAAACATTGCTTATACATGTTATTATATTCAGTTGTCAGGCAATAAAGGCATCCTTAAACAAAGCGGGTATGGCTGCCCCGGCAAGCCAGTCTCTAGAATGAAGGCGTGGCATATGAGCCTGTCACTTTTAATAATAGAGGTGTGGCATCTTAGCCAGTTATTCTTAATAAAGGAAGTATGGCATATGAGCCTGACAGGCTCAAGAAAAGAGGCATGGCATCTGAGCCTGTCCCTTTTAATAAAAGAGGAATGGCACCATATCCTGTCAGTCTTAATAAAGGAGGTATGGCATCTGAGCATGCTACTTTTAATAAAAGAGCCTATCAGTCTTAAATGAGGTGTGGCATTTGAACCCATCAGTCTTGACAAAGGAGGTATGGCGACTGAGCCTGTCGTTCTTGACGAAAGAGGTGTGGCCTCTGTCCCAGTCAGTCTTAAAAAAAAATGAGTGTCATTTTTAATAAAGCAAGCATGGCATCTGATCCTGTCAGTCTTAATACAGTAGGTGTGGCAAATGAGCCAGTCAGGACTGACAAAAACCCCACACTTACCATCCATAGGATTGATCCTGACAACTGCTCAAACTGGTGTGATCCACTCCAGCGTGACTTCACTGTAGCCAGGCCGAAATCACCAATCTTAACCGTCAGATCCTCATGCAAGAAGATATCTTAAGACGTGAGGTTAAGGTTCATTGTCACTTATTCCAGAACACAGATGGCTTTACCCATTTCCTCCTGATCATGCAAACAATTCTGTTAATTCAGTCAGAATCAACACAGTGCTGTGGTATTAATAAAGTTCAGTCATTCTGCCCAGAAAGGATACTGTTGCTCTTCAGGTCTCTGTGAATGATGGACTTGGCATGTAAATAGCTGAGGAAGAACAAACAAAAACAGAACTTGAGGTATAACTCCACAAAATTCACTAATATTAAAAGTTATCTGTACTGAATCCCACTATATATTATCATTTAGTAGATTAACCCATTCCAACAACTCACTCCATGCCCTGGGCTGTCTGGCGGGCGATATCGATTAGTTTGATCATCTCAAACTTGGTCTCGATAATGTGTAAGTGGTGATAGAGGCTTGAGCCTTCACACCACTGCGTCACTATGGCCAGCTGTGGCTTGGTGGTGTAGCCCATGAAGAGCAGGATATTGACATGCCGAGTTTTCCTGAAATCAAAATGGACAGGTCAAAAAAAACAAAACAAAACAAAAAAAAAAAAGGCATGGTGAGCCAATCACAGTACAAAAGCCTGCTAACACTATTTTTGAGGGGAAAAAAATCTGTAGAACCTGACAGCTTTATGCTACATTCACACATACAGAGGTTTATCACTGCAAGTCACCAGTTGCTGTACTATGAAGTCGCCAGTAGGCGTTCCTACTACTGGGTGCCATAGTAATAACAGTATATCAGCGAGTGACGCAACTGAAAATCTACTTAACAACAAATCTTATTTTCTTGCCACTAAAATTAGACATTCTGGGGGAAGATTTGGCATTTGCATATAAAATTCACTGTGCGCTCTACTGTCTTCACTCCCATTGGTAGTCGCTGCATCAAGTCGCTCAATATTTGCATAAAGTTAAAGTTCTCTCAACTTTGTCACGTTGCTGGACAAGCCTACGCTTAATCACTAACGCTCCCTGATGCTCATGTCTCCAGAAGTCACAAGCTCTCATTGAAAAAGCATGCTGTCCTTCTGCTTTGTTGCTGCGAGTCACCAAATGAATTGCGGAAGTGTGAACGTAGCATTACATTAATGTGATTTGTTGTGGCAAATGGTCTTAATGGAGTGTGTAAACATAATGTCTGCTTAACTATTTACTTCCTGTAATCAATTTTAAGTAAAATTAACATCAGCACTCACAAATGCATTTCATTCAATGTAAGTGAGCTGCCATTATCCTTAAAAAATGAACTCATCCATTAAACAGTGTTTTGAGTTTTAGGGTGAAGGTCAAGTGCAAATTCGACATTATTTCTGAATGCAGAAAAAGCGATCTTGAATATTCCTGTATCTTGATTAGGCAAGGTTGTGGTGCAGATATCTATGCACACTGACATTTTCTGTGCTTAGTCAGCATGTCTGCTGAAAAGTTACAGAGATGGAGGTACAGATGGGGGAGAGAATTGCTCTCAATATTAGGTTTTAAGATAAGCTTATAATATTCTCCCACACTCCGTATTTGATCAGTTCCTCTGCCATTTAAGCAATATATTAGAATGAAATGGCTAAATATACCTTACAGTGTCAGTTAAGGTGAAAAGTCAATGATATGTATCCTGAACCTGAGGTTTGGAGGACAGCCAGTAAAGTAAAAGGTATTTGTAATTCCTGAGATAATTGTAGGCTGCAGTAAATGCTGTTTACTTAAATAATGAGTAGAAACACAAAGTTTTAATTAGTATTTTAAATGTTTAACCACCAGATTATATGCTATTACCAACCTTGAAACAGTGACCATAACAAGACTAAGCCACAGTATCTCAGCCACAGTAATCCACAGTAATCCACAATATCTCAGCCAATTAGTGCTGAGATAATATACTAAGAATAAAGACTAGAGAAGTCTGTGTCTTTAAGCTTCCTAACTAGTGATTCTTGAGAGAGTCACTGCTGGGTTCATGAGCAAAAACCCAAATCCACCACCTGCTCTGCTGCATGCGTGACCTGTGTTTTAAAGTGTTATGAGGATCAGGCACTGATTTGGCATGAGACTACAATAAGCCTTACCTGAGGACCCCTACTTCATTCTTAAAGGCCTGTAGTTGCTGAGGAGTGGGAGCAGTGACATTCAACATCTTGACTGCCACGTCACCTGTGGGGAAAGCATAAAAACGCTTGAACAGCAAAATTACACAACTACATCCAAATTTATATCCACATGTACAGTGCACAAAAGCTTCAGGGGGAAAAAAAAGAGGTGTAAAATCTTATCTGGTGTGGGTGAACGTTTTCATTCCAACCAAAGCAGAAGCCACACCTGAGTCTATTGAAAGTTAAGATCAGCTGATTAAACAGGCAAAATTAGGTGTGGCTCCTGCTTGATTGGAATGAAAACCCGCACCCACACTGGCCCTGTGGATAAAATCCGACAGCCCTGCATTTTATAAAAGACATCTCAGTAATCACACCTCTCAAATAAATCTCCATCATCTGCTTCACCAGAATGATAACTGAGGTCAGTTTTTACTTCATTCATCTTGAGTAAGAGCTTTATTTAGGGCAGGAACATTAAGCATGAGCTGGGATTTCATTCTGGACAGGACCAGCCCCTTATGAGGACACAATTCAGCATAGTCAATACATTTACTGATATGTTTTTCCGAGGTGGGAGGACGCTCAAGCGGATATGAGGAAACGTCAGAAACTCCATACAGACAGTAAACTAACCTGAGAATAGAACCTTGAGCTGTAAGGTGGGAACGCTTCTTGCTGCATTATCACTTTAATCCTCATGTATTTGTGCAAATATAGAAGTTATGGAGCACATACCATGCCACTTTCCCTTGTAGACAGTTCCAAAAGAGCCGGATCCTATCCGCTGGCCCAGGGTGATCTGACCCTCTGGAATCTCCCAGTCATCACTGGAGTCCCGTCGGCCCAATGTTTTCTACCGCACATCACCACAACCCAAGAAATTAATACAGTCTAAGGAATGATATTAAAATATATGCTGTGCAGATATTATAGATATTGTATATGTAGATATTATATAGCAGATATTGTCTGAAAAACACCACTGCAGGACAGTGCATATTGAAAGTTTAATTCCATGCGGATCATGGTTCAGGTGGATGTGGAATCACAGCGGCGTCTCCTCACCATTTTATTGCGGTCCTCAGACGACGACGACGATTTGCGCTCCCGCTGTTGGCACGGCGACTTCTGTGGCACCTTCACATTGGTCAGGGAACCAGGTAGGGAGGCAGGAGGTGTGGCTGAGAGTCCAGTGGTGGAGCCTGAAAAGTTTGTAGAAAAGTATGAGAAGAAACCTGGGTGTCAGAGACATACATGTAAATGTTAAACTGTGTGTGAAGTACAGTTAAATGAGATATGTATGGGGGTAATGCAGTAGCCTCTAGCCTATTCAGAAAAACTATGAAAAAACTGTGGAAAAAAAAAACACAAACAAAATGGTCCACAGCCAATCCATGTTTAACACTAGTCATTATGGTAGGACTGACATTTGTCAAGGCTAGAAGTATCTAATCTTATCCACAATAAACTGCTGTGGTCTTATTCTAGATAACTAGAAGCCACATCTGATCTTGGCCTCTGAATGACTATTTCATGTGTCTCTAATTCTGGGGGTTGAAATTAAAACCTGTCGCTAAACCACCCTTTGAGAATAAAATTGATAATCCCAGTTTAGTCTACCTTCAGAACTGTGGGATGCAATTTTTACATGAGTGGTAAATTCTCTAATAACGCTAAAATACACAGCATGGCTTTGCTCTAGGCATGTGTCTAATTTTGGGGGTTGAAATTAAAACCTTATCTAAACCACCCTCTGAGAATAAAATGAATAATCCCAGTTTAGACCCTGACTTCTTTCAGATTTGAAGGATGCACTTTTCACATGAGCGGTAAATACTCTAATAACTCTCACATACAGAGCAAAGCCCTCGCTGCTTTTTGGAAAAAAAAAAAATTCGAAATACTATTTGAATGGGACAAAGATATCAGAGAGAAATAATGATCTGTGCTCAGCATCTCAGCACTCGGATCATTGGCCTCTGACCCCAGATATTATACACTAACTAACTAAACCCATGCTGTGCTCATCCTGTGTTTTTAGTTGAATGATCTGAAGTGAATGGAACAGAGATTAAACAAATACATAAGATGACTTAAGTCGATTAAGTTTGTGTGTGTGTGTGTGTGTGTTGTGAAACTCATACCTCCATCAGACCTCTGTAAACCTTGATCACGAATCAAGTCCTAAAACAGGAAGTGAAAAATTAACATCATACTTGTATTAATCACAACTTAAAAAAAAAAAGCAAAAATTAAAAAGTGTGTGTTTACTGACATCTATGTTGACTGGCTCGATTGTGTTGATATGGACATTGGGAGCTGAAGAAGAGCGGTCTCTCTGGCCAAACTGATTACGGTGGTCTTCCTCCCCTGGCCGGAAACTTTGTGGTATAGGAATGGATTTGGACGGGGACACGGTCGGATGGCACAGCGACCTGGAGGAAAACGGAAAAAAGTGTGTGATAACTGTGATGGTTTAATTATGTTGGTTGATTATTGTCATGCAAAATGACTGGTCTTACCCCATGGAGTCAGATGGTGGGATAGATGGACACACCTCTGACACAGGGGTAGTGCCCTCTGATGACACTTCTTCCTGGGTGATTGGGTGGTGCACCAGAAACTTGGAGGTCAATAATAAACTAGAGAGAGAGAGCGAGAGAGAGAGAGAGAGAGAGAGAGAGAGAGAGAGAGAGAGAGAGAGAGACAGAGAAAGAGAGACAGAGACAGAGGGGAGGAAGGAACAAATCCTGTCAAACAAACAGTGCAACAACTAAACACTCAGTACAGTCAGTTCCTGTCCGTTAGTTTCTTCTAGAACTTTATCCTCAGCCTGCACTGAAATACTGTATTGGCAATGTTCAGTCCCATTACTTTCCCATGAGCACTCACTCCAGCTGGTCGTAGTTGACACACATGAGCGGCACCTCAGTGCTGCAGCGCTGGTGGAATTTGTAGCCACATGTCTGGCAGCGGAAGCCCTGGAAAAGCAGCTTCCGGCAGAAATCGCAGAAGGCCAACGTGAAGAACGTCTTCCTCACCTGCCAACAGCAGCGTAAAATTAGGGTCCAGGGGTGCAATCATTTTATTAAACAAACAAAGAAATACTCTTAAAAGTAGCAGAAACTTGCGATAAAATAATTATTAAGGCATTTTAAGACTTTTACCTCACCTGCTATGAGAAACAGCAATAACCCACTACCAGAAACCTCTCTGCTAAACCTGTCTTAGGAAGCATGCAGTTGTGCAGCAGATAAAGCAGAAACTTTTAAAGCATGTGTGCATTGTGGAAAATTCATATCCACAAAATTACACAATTCATTTGGTCTCTTTTACATGATTCACAACTATAAATTCAACATCTATTCAACTAAAATCTGTAAAGGTCTAGTTACATAAAACTCCTTGCTTACAAAGGTCCAGATAAGCAGTCAATAAGTCTGAATGGAGGAAAAAGTTACCTTTCATATGCTGAACCATTAATACTTAGGTTATGGCTAAAAATATAACATTGTGTGAAGTGGTTATGTTTTGTTGTGGTGTGTCACTCCCAGTGCCATGCAAATTTAACAGATGTTCCTCCTTGTTTCATGAATCATAATTCATACTTCTCCCTCCCTCTCTCTCATTTTTATATATATATATATATATATATATATATATATATATATATATATATATATATATATATACACATATACACATCTTTTTATAATCACCTTTGTTTTTCACTAATCAAAATAATAAGTCTATTGAAGGTCTGTGTAAAATGTTTCCTTTAGTACATAATGTTTCCAGTCCTGTAGATAGTCTCTTGACCGATAGGCTGCCTTCAGCTAAATAATTTGCATAAATGCATGTGCTTGGATAAACCACAACAGAAGACCTGCTACAGAAGCCACGCTAGGTCATGTTTAGAAACCTATAAATGTGTTGAAATGTGGCTAGTTTTTTTTTGGCATCCGTTTATTAGTTCTGCTACAGTAGAGCTTGGTTTAGGCCACTGAAATGCTGGGTGTGTTTAAAGATAAACATACAGTATATGGCACTGTACAACTGACTGTTTTTTTGGGTTTTTTTTAAAGACGACCTGTCTATCCTAGGGCTGCACAATTAATCAGGATAAATAATTAAATCAATCAACTGTGATATGATATTGGTGATATTTGCAAAGCATTTTATTGGGTAAAATCAGATGTCTGTTTTAAGGTGTATTAAGTTACAGCTTTCCTTTTAATGAGCTTGATTGACCAATTACAACACTCGCAATCTAAGCCTGCAGATTCAGTTACACAGACAAAATACCGGAGCAAATAATCTAGACCTGGCAAGCGAGGATTTCCCAGCAATGAGCCTAACATTATGACATGCTAAAGATTAGAAATTATATTCAACTGCTGTAATCCAAGTTGTCTTAAAACAGTGTTTATATGGCAGAAGTATTACTTCATGTCACAAAACATTATGCTGTTGTCATGGTAAAAAGCACGTGACCCATAGTCTACTAGGAAATGCCTTTATGCTAAATATATACTAAAAGACAAATGTACTTGATTCACATTTTGCTTTCTACTACTCTTAAATGTAGAGTACATTTTCAATAGCCTAAGGGAACAATTTCATGATACTCACAAAATTATGGGTTGTCAGGGGAACATTCTCCAAAACCTCAACATGAAGCTCCTCCCCAGTTAACCAAGAAATGTCTGTATCCCAGCCAATGGGCTTCTTTTCTCTGATGAGGGCAAAGAAAGGTTATGGGTAAGTCCTTGTTACACGGGCAGGCGTGGTTAAAATGAGTCATTTGCAAATACTTAAATACCTTATTGAGTACAAGAACCCTCCCCTGAAAACTGTGTGTGTGTAATATGAGGTTTAACCATATTGGACACTGTGTACAGTTTGTGTATATATAGTCAAGCCCGAAATTATTCATACCCCTGGCAAATTCTGACTTAAAGTTACTTTTATTCAACCAGCAAGTTTTTTTTTGACCGGAAATGACACAGGCTTCTCCCAAAAGATAAGACGACGATGTACAAGAGGCTTCATTGTGGAAAAAAAATATTTCTCAGCTTTTATTTACATTTGAATAAAAAATGGCATGTCCAAAATTATTCATACCCTTTGCAAACTGTCACAGTCTGTGGGAAAATCCAAAGTTCTATACCATTCCAAATAGTCCAAGCTGTTCTAAAGCATCCTAATTACCCTGATTCATTGGGAACAGCTGTTTTAATCAACTCAACAGGTGAAAAACAGAAGCTCTCTGCTGTTGGTTTGTGGACAGTCATGGCTAAGACAAAGGAGCTCACTGAGGACCTGCGGCTGCTCATTGTGGCTGCTCACAAGTCAGGAAAGGGCTATAAGACCATATCTAAATGTTTTGAAGTTCCAGTGGCTACAGTGCAAAGCATTATTAAAAAATACAAGACGTTCCGCACTGTGAAAAATCTCAGAGGACGTGGTCGGAAGCCAAAAGTGACACCTGTGCTGGCCAGGAGGATGGTGAGAGAGGTAAAAAAGAATCCAAAGATCACCACCAAGGCCATCCTGATGAATCTGGGCTCTGCTCGTGGCAACATCTCAAGGCAGACAGTCCAACGGACACTGCACACCGCTGGGTTCCACGGACGCAGACCAAGGAGGACACCACTTCTCCAGATAAAGCACACAAAAGCCCGCTTGGCCTTTGCAAATGGTCATCTGGACAAAGAAGAAGACTTCTGGTCTTCTGTTTTATGGTCAGGTGAAACAAAAAATTGTTTGGCCACAATGATGTAGCCTTCATTTGGCGTAAAAAAGGAAAAGCCTTCAACCCTAAGAACACCATCCCCACTGTCAAACATGGTGGTGGGAACCTAATGTTTTGGGGGTGTTTCTCAGCCGGTGGACCAGGGAACCTAATCACAGTAAACGGCACCATGAAAAAGGAGCAATACATCAAAATTCTCAAGAACAACATCAGGCAGTCTGCAGAGAAACTTGGCCTTGGGCACCAGTGGACATTTCAGCACGACAACGACCCAAAACACACAGCAAAAGTGGTGAAGAAATGGTTAGCAGACAAAAACATTAACATTTTGCAGTGGCCCAGCCAGAGTCCTGACTTAAATCCAATTGAGAATCTGTGGAGGGAGCTAAAGATCAGGGTGATGGCAAGGAGACCCTCCAAACTGAAAGAGTTGGAGCTCATCGCTAAAGATGAATGTGTGTATATATATACACACACACACACACACACAGTATTCTATATAAGGGCTTTTCACTTCTGCATCAGTGTGAACTTCGAGTAAACAGACTCCTGGGTTATCTTCTCTGATGTCTCACACTGCTCATACTGTACCTAGGGTTAACAATGAATCCTGTGTATTCATAATCTGACGTTCCACACTGTACATTCCTAAACCCTGGCTTAAACTTTCTTATTTGCATATATACGGCAGCAACAACCACGATAGGATAAATACGGCATGTGACCGTTTTAAATAACGGCTTGTCTTGCATCAGTGGGGAAAAAGGGCAGGTCTGCCATTCTGCGCATGTACAGATATTATATTTTACAGGTTTCTAGGCATTTTTTGGCCTTTTTAAGTTTTTCCATGTAGTTGACAAGGTGTTTAGTGATATCCAACTTCTACTAATGTTTGAGCGTACTGGAATTTCTGTGATATTTAAGGTTTTGCTGCCTGAGACCTGAGACTAAGCCATTTTGGTTAAGTGTGTGTGTTTATATATACTTTATATACATATATGCATGTAGTGATGCTCTGTGCATTTACCCATCCTGAATCCTGTAGACAGCACAGCATTCTGGGATCAGACCTCGCATCATCAGAGCCTTCTTTAATGAGTCCCTTACGGTCATCCCGCAACGTGCTGGAACCTGAAGACACACGAGAAAATCACAAGATCAGGAATTTTCTCAAACCCTTTTAAAGTCTCAGTTTCTCTGCTCTAACCCAAAAGAATCACACTGAGAAGCTCCTCCAAATAAAAGAGGTCACCTACATTTGCTCAGGGACTGTGGACTCTCACCGCTCTGCAATCTGGTAGAAAAATTAACCCACAAAGCTCTTATTCCTTGATTCTTGTTACAGGCTGATTAATATAACTAGTAAAAATTGATGTACCATGAACCAGATCGCACCTCTGAAAATGTGTGTGGTGCAGCAGGTGGTGGGATACAGTAGCATGAAATACAGCTAAAGCATCCTTCTTTTCTTTAACTGTTAACTGGACCTATTTTTTCCCCTGAGGAACTACAAAAAAAAACAACAACAGCCCAAATCATTAAATCTGGTTGGCCCAGATGACCAGGCTACTGATTTGTCCACCACACTATGTCCCAAAGTTCACTTGCTGCTCTGAAACTAGTATGAAACATTCATCAGGTCTAACATTATTTTGGATTTTTCTCCCCAATTTGGGCTTGTCATTTCCCACTCTACTCGCTCACACAATAGCTACCAACCTGAGGGAATGGGGCAAACACCTACTTCTGCTACGTTTTTTAAAAAAAACGTTTACAGCACTGTTACAGAACTGCGCTATCTACCCTGTTCTGCATACATGACCTCAGATGTCCACATCTGACCAGTTTCACTTTGATTGACAAGAATAAGCAACAAAGAAAGAAGGGGGGGGGGGATCCCTTCCATCCTGAGAACACATCCAATTCACTGACATCATCAGGATTTGAACCTGCAATCTGCTCATGACAGGGTGAACATCATCAGGAGCAATTTTTCATGACAGAAAAACCGGTAACTGAGCAGCTGAAACTCACCACTGTCCTCTGTTTATTGGGCAGAAAGACTCTGACGATGGGTTTCTGGGGCGACCGTGGGTTAGCACGGGTGGCGTCAGTCGGGGTCTGCAACACTGTCAAGGTGTTGGGGGTTGCAGCCATACTCTGTGTCGCCCCCAACCTGACCTCCAGCGGTGCTGGAGTCGGGGAAGAGCAGAACTCTGTGCCATTTCCAATGGCCTCCAGTAGCTGCTGCTCCCTCTGCTGTAAAGCGTCGAGTTTACTGGTGTACTCTTCATAAGCCTGGAAGGAAGAAGGAACAAATCAGTACACACGGATTAGAGGGTATGAAATGAATCCTGTTTCAAATTGAGTTAACCTGAAAAATACTGCTTCTCATAAAAATCAAGCTTCAAAATTTAAAGAGAAGTTCTTAGTGCATAGCTATCTACAATATGTTGATCAGATTTAAAGTCTTACACAAATTAGTGTCCTGGCATCTCCAAGTCATTTGAACGTTTCATGCTGTAACGCAACCTCTCTCTCAACACTTTTTTTTCATATCCAGACAACTCACCTCCAGGTATATGGATGGAGGGTTGTGTTCACCACCAAACTTGTCCAGAAGTGCCTCTATGTGCTCTTGAGTCAGCTTAATCATCTGTTTGATATTCCATATCTGCAAAAATGACAAATCAAGTTTCTAAGTATTCTCAGGACTGAGGATTGTGCTTGCTTTTTGAGGTCAAGTTTTCCTAACTACAATCCACATGCTTCTTCATGGTGTTATAGCAGACACTGGCCCTACACAGAGGAAACACGGCTTCTGGCGATTAACTCAGTGCTGCAAGAACTTCCATAATCTCCAGCCAAGTGGGAGCTGAGCTCTGAAACCTGGAACCTAACAAGACAACAGCAACTCTGCAGTGGAGACAGTGCTGTCAAAGGGAGCAGTTTAGGGACCAGTCAGTCACAAGAGACTTTAATTGAATTGTTCACATGATTATACAATCATGTATACTGCTTTTGTGATCATGATTTAATAGAAAACACATCAGCTATAATGTTAAATAGAAAGCAATAACCTAATAGAACTGAGAAAACACGACATTATCAACTTTTGTGTAAATATTTTCATATTTACTTACATAATGATAACTACTAGGGTCCTGAGTATAGAGAGCAAAAAAAAAAAAAAGAAATGAAAACCTGGATTAAATTCTCCTTTACCAGCACTAACTACTGCTTGAAAACAATTTTGCATTCATGAAAATCACACCCATTAAATGGCTATTTGCATGCTGAGGCAACAATCACAGGACAAATATTTTTCAGCAAGTAAAATACAACCAAATATTATTCACTTACAGTCAAAACTTTAGCAGAGGTTGAGCCTAATGAACCAGCCTAGCCAAAGCCTGTACACTAGACGCAGCCTAGCTTTGTGTATTCAACATGTAATACTTTTGATTAAAAGCCAGTTTCATCTCACATTCTAACTGCTGTTCTGTTCAAGTCAGTACTTGATCACAATCCTTCTAGATGAACTGGCTCGGTCAAACCATGATTATTAAAAAAAAACAACTAGTTTCTTGTAAGAGAATCTTAAACCTGACAGTCATGGTCACCTTTATTTATACGACAATAAAAAGAAGGGTTTTTTTTTTTTTTTACAGCAGGCCACACAAACTGAGCACCAAGAGCACTGTTGCAAAAGCATCTGTGACCAAATACACTTGCAATATTTGCAAGCACACAAGAAAGGCCTAACATCAAGAAAAACCCGGGTGAGCTGGCCCGTAAAAATAGGCAACAAAAGCACAGTCTAAATTAAGTCCTGGTGCACTTCCATACAAGCTAATTAGATTATCAGCACTATTTTGTTACGAGAGAGTACGTGACAGTTGAGATCCCACAAACACAGCCACAAAAAAGGAAACCCTTATAACAGATCCTAAAATATTGCACCCTGCTACTCAACTAACATTTTATTGAGAAATGCAATATTGCACAAAGTCTTTTTTTTTTTTTTCCTTAACCAAAAAAGCCACCCTTAATCAATCTTTATAATTAACATGTGATCAGTGGTTTCCAATGTTTGTTTGTTTTTTAAATGAAACTTGAGACTAACAATGCTATTTGATTACACACTGATAGTGGTGGTGCTGTACCCGAAACTCCTCCCCTACATAAAGACAGCGATGCAGCAGAGCTTTAGTCCTTTTGCTCTCTCACTCACAAATGTAATTTCTGCTCAAACAGACAAAGTTCCAACCTTCACCTTTCCTGCTAATATTCGTCAACGTCATCCTCTTGTCGATCACTAACTAGCCGAATGCAACTGTGTCATGAAGCTGCGTTGCATTCAGGATCTTCAAGTCTGATGCTTGCAGCCTTTACTAATTCTACACTGCGTTTCTCGTTAATAAGACACCGGAAAATGAGGAGTGAGAAAGGAGAAGTTTCTAGGAGACAACACCGAAACCTGGCTGTTATCACTCATGTTTGAGATCGCTGAACTGTTTTTTTTTTTTTTCCTATTAAACACCATTGTAACTGCACTAGCAGTGTCCCCCTGTGACATCAGCACAACCCAATACCACGAGTTTCTCACAGGAATACCCAGAATTACAGCAGCAACCAACAACTCAACACCAGAATTGCTAAACACATCACAATATAAACTGATTGAATAGATTTAAGAGTGGACATTTCCTTTAATAAATGTTAACAATAACACTGCACTAGTAGCATGTGTTGTACCAGCAGATTCATGTCAAAGCTGATACACACAGGCACCTGTAATGATGTAGCGAATGAACACACACACACACACACGTCATGGCAAATGAAGGCCAGCACTGGCTACAAATTATTACATTGCCTGCAAACAGCACTACCTAAACACTGTGGGTCTGTAATAAACATTTTTAAAACAGTCCCTGAAATAAAAGAAACACTTTATGAAGCTACACAAATATGGGATTGGGATTTTGGTCCAAAAATCTAGAATAGTGCTTCAGGACTGGCTGCAGTTTTTTAAACAATACACGGCGAGAGCTTCCTCAGATATGGCTTTAACTAATAGGATGTGTTTCAATGTAGCTCGAGCGTTAGCACGGATGCTAACAAGCATAGCTACAGCTGCAGTGGGCTCACGGAGAAAATAAAGCGCAAAAAAAAGCGACTGAAACCCGGCCAGGGCCTGGAAGAAACCTGGGCTAGAGGAACTGCAGCGGGGGAAAAACATGAAAGAACCCATCTATCTCCGCGGCTATAATTATGCACCTGGCCAGCTACATATAAATACACACACACACACACACAATATATATATATATATATATATATATATATATATATATATATATATATATATATATATATACACACACACACACACACACACACATACATACATACACCTATATACACAATGAGCGTGCGTGTTCAACACATTTTAGTCAAACCGATATTGTGTGTGTGTGTGTGTGTGTGTGTGTCAATATATATATATATATATATATATATATATATATATATATATATATATATATATATATATATATATGTGCATCATCTAGACCCCCTCCCGTGCAAACGCATCCCCCGCGATCCATATTAGAGCCGGTGTTTCCTGAAGGTCTCCTCCATCCAGGCAGATCTCCCCCTCCTCAAAGCTGTCGTACCTCCTCGGGAATGTCGTGGCGATGCCCGGCCTCGGTGGACGCGGAACACGCCGTGCACACCGAGCTGAATCCCGCGCTCAGCGCCTCCAATCCCGGCCCCGGTTCCCGCTCCGCGTCGTGCGCCATCGGATCTCCGTTAAAGACGGCCGGTGGAGACTCGGCGCTGCTCAACGCCGCCATTTTAAACTACGAGACACCGAGTGGGGAGAGGTAAAAAAAAAAAAAAAAAAAAAAAAAAAAAAGAGAGAGAGAGAGAGAGAGAGAGAGAGAGAGAGAGGAGGCGAAGGAGAGAGTGAGACGGGAGGGGGAGACAGTGTGAAGAAAAGCGAAGTGACGCTGGAAAACGGGACGTTTTTCCCCATTAACACGATCCTATTATAACACTTATATTACACTAAAGATTGAGGAAGTATTCTGAAATAGAAACACAATGTTGTGAACTGATAACACGAGTAAACCCTGGCTACAGTAACGTTCCCGGAAGTTTGTTTATACAAAACTAAATAGTACATGTCCATAACAAATAGGCAACATTTTGAAATCATTTCTTTGTCATTTGTCTCTTATTAGACCCATAAGAGGAATTTGTATTCTAAAGTTCCCAAAAGGTTCCTGCAAAAGCCCTGATTATGTTAACCAACCTAGAACATTCACATCATGCCGTCAAATGTCTCTCCAAAAATAAGTAAAGAAGAGCCAGATGCTATTTTTAATACCCACAACAGAACATTCCCAGAACGTTGTGAAATGGTTTTCACAAAAAATAATCAAAAGGAGACTAATCAAAGATGGGTTTTTTGTTTTGTTTTACCCACATTAGAACATTTCCAGAAAGTTGGCAATTGGTTTTTAATTTAAAAAGTCATAAATAAATGCAAATAAAAACAAAATAATAATAATAATAATGAAAGAATAGAACGTTCCCAGAACGTTGTGAAATGGTTCCCAAAACAAATAAACAAAAGGAGAAACAGATGCTATTATTTTTTAATAAAATGAGAATTTGTTGTCAAATCCAGATATACACTATATTGCCAAAAGTGTTGGGACACCCCTCCAAATCATTGAATTCAGGTTTTGTTTTTCAGGGGTTGGGCTTGGCCCCTTAGTTTCAGTGAAAGGAATTCTTAATGCTTCAGCATATCAAGACATTTTGGACAATTTCATGCTCCCAACTTTGTGGGAACAATTTGGGGATGGTCCCTTTCCTGTTCCAACATGACTGCACACCAGTGCACAAAGCAAGGTCCATAAAGACATGGATGAGTGAGTTTGGTGTGGAGGAACTTGACAGGCCTGCACAGAGTCCTGACCTCAACCTGATAGAACACCTTTGGGATGAATTAGAGCAGAGACTGCGAGTCAGACCTTCTCGTCCAACATCAATGCCTAACCTTACAAATGCACTTCTAGAGGAATAGTCAAAAATTCCCATAAACACACTCCTAAACCTTGTGGAAAGCCTTCCAAGAAGAGTTGAAGCTGTTATAGCTGCAAATGGCGGGCCAACAACATATTAAATTCATATACATGTAAAGGCAGACATCCCAGTTTTGACCTGGCTCGCAGTCTCCGCTCTAATTCATCCCAAAGGTGTTCTATCAGGTTGAGGTCAGGACCCTGTGCTGGTCAGTCAAGTTCCTCCACACCAAACCTGCTCATCCATGTCTTTATGGATCTTGCTTTGTGCACTGGTGTGCAGTCATGCTGGAACAGGAAGGGGACATCCCCAAACTGTTCCCATAAAGTTGGGAGCATGAAATTGTCCAAAATGTCTTGGTATGCTGAAGCATTAAGAGTTCCTTTCACTGTAACTAAGGGGCCAAGCTCAACCCCTGAAAAACAACATCTGAATTCAATGATTTGGAGTGGTGTCCCAAAACTTTTGGTAATATAAGTGTAGGTCTTTAAAAACAAATTAACAAAGAGAGATAGCTAAGTTTTCTTTAACAAAATTTTCTCAGATGTTTGTGAAATAGTGGCAATTTATTAAAAAAAAAAATAACCAAAAGGGGGAAAATTAGCAATTTTGAGGGGTAACAGAAACTCTGCTTCACCCTGGACTAATACACTATTTGTATTAGCACCTGATGCAAATGTTTTGTTCCTTATTTAACAAGTATTCAAAAAGCTAGGTTTGATCAGCGATGCTATTTTGTGCTTAATTACAGTGGAGGACTGGAACAGAGTGTAAGTGAATACATTTTGAATAAAATTTTATTTGTATACTGCTTTTGACAATCAACTTTTCCATAAATTTACAAGGTAATATTTAATGCCATTTTATAACCTACTATACAATGTTGTGACAATACTGCAACAGTGACAGAATATATCTTTTTTTTGCTCAAATATATATTCCCCTACTACATATTTTTTATTTGAATTAGGTGTTACTTTTTTCTGTCATATTGTTAAGTTCATATATGAGTGAAGGAGTGAAAGGGAGTCCTTTCTGATATCCTTAAAACAGCAGTCATGTTCCCAGCAGACATCACACCACTCATCACCGCCATGGTAATTAGTGGAAAAGTCCCATTAGTTGACTCAGGAGGCCAAGAGTCACATTTTCCAACTTCACAGAGATCTGCCATTTCCATAGTCAGAATGCAGCAAAACATTTAGAGGACAGGATCCACAAGGGGATGTGTCTGATAACAGCAATGGAGAAGGACCTGGCACTGCTGCCTGTTGTCATTCAGGATTATTGCTGACCAATATTTGTTACTTTTTGGTTGTGTAGATTTGTGAAACACCCTCAGGTGTCACCTGGTGGCATTGTGTTTGACCAAAATCTCAGTGAACAAACCCCAAAGGAATTATAGATCAATCTTAAAATTCCAGGTAGAACTATGATGCTGAATTGCAGATCCAAGATCTGCTGATTTGTGGTGTTGGTCTCTATCATTGAACATTTGATGGCTTTAGCAGAATTTATGTTAAAACTATAATGAATTCTGATGTTTTTATAAGTTGCTCAAAAGCTCCTAGTTACACAATTGCACTTGACTATATAGTGTACTGTTATAAAAAGGAAATGATTTATAATCACACTATCCGGTGTTCTTCCTCATTTGTCAAACTGCCACTCTAGAGGCACTACAGGTCCATCACCCCCTGGACTTCACTCCAACGATGTAGTTTCTTTTTGGACGCTATCCAGATACTTATACTTCACACTATTGTCTGATGTCATGGGTACTGTCTAATTGTAGTATTGCATTGTCTATTTATGATTTTATTGCATAATTTCCGGTTGCTACTGCACTGTATTTACGCCATAAATAGTTCTGCCACCTCATAGCCCTATTGTAACTCACTCAAAAAACACTCACTGCTGATGAAGATGGATCTGCATGGATAGCTTAAAGATGAGTTCACTATGAGATTACCTGAAATGGCACAGTCACTCTAAAGATGGTTGTAGATGTTCTTCCTTGGATAGTTTTAGCACTGGAATTGCTAAGAACACTTTACACTCTAGTCTCCATCACTGAACAGTGAATTACTTCAGTTTGATACAATAGACTTAGTTAAAACTCTTCTGCTCATGATCAAGGGCCGGTTCACACGATTAGCACTTTTTTTTTTTACTTGATAATACATAGTTATAGAAGAGAAATGATTTATAATCACACTATTTGGAGACATCCAGAAGAGGATGGCTTCCCTTTTGAGTCTGGTTCATCTCAAGGTTTCTTGCTGTCTCTGAGTTTTTTCTCACCACTATCACCTCTGGCTTGCAACAATGTTGACTGTTGAAAAAGGAACGACAACCCTGAGGAAGTGTTTAATAAAGATGAAGAAATATTTAGACTGTACCATTTAATAATAATAATAATAATAATAATAATAATAATAATAATAATAATAGCCAATACACCTTCAGGATTGCTGTAATAAATGTGAGTAAAAATGTGGAAATGCATGTAATAAACCATTCAAGATAGGTTTATATCAAAGTAAATATTTTAATCCACAACAAAATGAATAACATTCAAGCTGATAACTTGAATTCTCTCCAGTGCCTGCTGAGGATTCACATCTCTGCCTTCTCTGAACCAGCAATATGGGACAGTCACTACATCCAAACACATGAATGTCCTCTGAGATATGCAGGAATTCTTCAAAACTCCTGAAAAAGGCGGTCTGAAACAGCATCTTCTTGCCTACTTTTTCTTCATGGCTCTCTTTCCTTCTCCTTTTTTGGGCTTTCCTTTGCCTCGCAGTTTCCTGAGACGCCGCATCTCCTCCTTGAAGTCCTGATGCTCATCTCTGCAAGTGACAAAAAAGTGCAGGCATATGAATACAACTGTCACCTACACAAGCAAAAGGTGTTCAGAGAACACAACCTACCTGAAGAGGCCCATGTATCGGAGTTTCTGGGTCAGGGAATAGTAGATCTTGTGCTGAGGGTACCAATCGTACACCTCTTTCTTCTGTGCCATAGGAGGCTCTTTGAACAGCTGCACCACCTTCATGGATTTGGAGTCTGTAGGCCGCACCACGTCACCAAAGATGCGGGCGCTGAGGCGAGCCATACGCACGGCGTAACTGGATAAATTTGCCATGACTATCTAAAGGGAAGACGTGTTAGTTTTACACACTTGCAATTTGGGTCATTTCAAGCTTAAGTGATAAAATGCATAAAAGAGCCCTCCTAAATGATCAGAACAAGAAGGACACTCCTCCTGTGATTCCATGAAATATGTCCATAACATGACTTAAGAGTCATCATTTGTTTCCGTATTTTTACATATATTCTTTGAAAACTGGAACTCAGAGTCATGGTTGAAGTGGCTGATTTCCACAATAGCCAATAGCAGCTGAGATACAACCCCACAGCCTCTGAACCTGAATACATTTGACGGTAACTTAGTAAGTAGTTTAGTGAGAGCCTCTTTTTTTTTTTTAAACCATGGACAATTTCTCACTGCTGCATTCACCCATGTTTGCTGACAATAACAAGAACATTAGCCTAGACTGCCTGTCTGTTATGAGATACACGTTTGAATCAATGGGGACCATCAGTGGTGACAGTGGAGACAGAGATCCAGGGTACAGAGATACAGAGAGATGCATCAGACTCATCTGAACAGTATATACAGTTCAGGACATACATACATTTTACTGCAACTTTGGGGGGTATGCTTTGGATCACAGTCCTGCTAGAAAACTCATTAGCAACCAGATGTTAACGGTCTGGCTGATGTCTTGCGATTCTCTGATAGCATTTCTATGAAATCCTTCTTCTAGATGCTATCTATTTTCTAATGTGCACCAGTCCTTTGTCCAGCAAAACATCCATGCAGCATGACGCTGCCACCCCCATGCTTTATAGATGGGATAGTGAGTCTTCATATTTCCTCCATACATAGCACTACAGACACTATATTGCCAAAAGTTTTGGGACACCCCTCCAAATCATTGAATTCAGATGTTGTTTTTCAGGGGTTGTGCTTGGCCCCTTAGTTACAGTGAAAGAAACTCTTAATGCTTCAGCATACCAAGATGTTTTGGACAATTCCATGCTCCCAACTTTGTGGGAACAGTTTGTGGATGACCCCTTCCTGTTCCAGCAAGGTCCATGAAGACATAGATGAGTGAGTTTAGTGTGGAGGTACTTGACTGGCCTGCACAAAGTCCTGACTTCAACCCGATGGCACATCTTTGGGATGTATTAGAGCGGAGACTGCGAGCCAATCCAAAACAGAGATGTCTGCCTTTACATGCACATGAATTTAATATGTTGTTGGCCTGCCCTTTGCAGCTATAACAGCTTCAGATCTTCTGGGAAGGCTTTCCACATGGTTTAGGAATGTGTTTATGGGAATTTTTTTTGACTATTCCACTAGAAGCACATTTGTGAGGTCAGGCACTGATGTTGGACGAGAAGGCCTGGCTTACAGTCTCCACTCTAATTCATCCCAAAGATGTTCTATGGGGTTGGGGTCAGGACTCTGTAAAGATCCTCCACAGCAAATTCACTTATCCATGTCTTTATGGACCTTGCTTTGTGCACTGGTGTGCAGTCATGTTGGAACAGGAAGGGGACATCCCCAAACTGTTCCCACAAAGTTGGGAGCATGAAATTGTCCAAAATGTCTTGGTATGCTGAAGCATTAAGAGTTCCTTTCACTGGTAGTAAGGTGCCAAGCCCAACCCCTGAAAAACAACACCTGGATTCAATGATTTGGAGAGGTGTCCCAAAACCTTTGCCAATATAATGTGTGATGGCCACATTTGACCAGAGAACACTCCTCCAAAAGGCTAGTGATCACCTGCAAACTTCAGTCTGGCATTTCTGTCAGGTAAATGCCAAGATTTAAAAGTAAGGACACTCTTAATGGTAGATTTATATACTTTGGTATCTGATGCCTCCAACTCCAACTAGTTCCATTTGTTATTGTCTTGGGGCTCGGTTGATCCCTTAAGAACAAAGTTTTTTCATCCCTGTCAGTTTTGTGCGTCTTTTCTGAGCGATCCTGTCTCTGTCTGATCCCAAGATTTTGATATTTACATGCAATTATTTGTACAGACACATTGTTTTCAGGGCCACTTTAAGATTAACATGGAAGTGGAACATGGAAGTCCACTTAATAGTATTTTTATAGCATTTTTCACTATTTACAAAATATAGTAACAGCAGTATAAATTAATTAAAACTGAAATAATTACATAGAACCATTATAATAACTATCCACAAGCTTAGAAAAGAGCAATTCATCAACTGTTTCAGGATCCTATCATGCTATAGGATGAATTCCAAATACCTCTTCACTCCCTATACAAGCACCCTATATTTGGTATAAATTAAATGCTTCTACGTTGTACCTAGTGCACTATGCGTCCAATACAGAGCCGTTTAGGATTTAACCGTTAAGATTTGACAACAAGGTCTGAGGGTCATTCACAGGACACTTTGCAAAAGACAGAATGGCTTACCGCTCAATGAAACTCCGAACAATTTATTCCGACATAAAAAATCCAAATAGTTGATGATAAATGTTTATAAAGGATACATCATAATTATTGACTACATTCGCTTAAACAAACTTGTCACGTGCTAAGTAGCTAACCTTTAACGTAACGCTAGGCTACAAGCATCCTGTGTGTGTGAGACAGGGAATTTTGTAAAAAGCGCATGCGCAAACGGGGGCCTCTTATTGGTCAACAGGTGAAAGAGCAACTTCCTGCGGTGTACGACTCTCTCGTCACTTCCGCACCTGTAGCTTATTTAGTCTTTTTTGTTTTTAAATAATGTTGTTGTTTTTTTTTTACTGTTACATGTCTTTTCCTTAACTAACGCTCATAAATAATTACCAAATGTTTGCGACTACACTTCTGTTTTGACGTATTGGGTCAACGATATTACATCTTTTTATTAAAAAAAAAAGCTACTGTTAGTTTCCACCAACACTTCGTTAAAAACATGGTAGAGGTTCTTGGTGAATATATACGACTTCGTAAATGTTTTCTAAACACCAATCTAAAAATACGATTAAAAATAAAATTATTTTCATCAGTGCTAAACGAGCCTAGCTTTCAAATATGTTGCAAGGATGCTAAGATAGTGTGCGTCTTTAAAAAGACTCCGTGTAGAAACAGATTATAAACGGGTTCCGTTTTGAAAAACGTCCAGCGTTGTTAGAAGCAATGGTTAGCCTTGTTATTGCCAAAACAGCATATGGTTATTACTACCCTGAAAACAAAACATATCAAATATTAACACACCAAATATAAATATTAATGAGCTTTGTGGAATCATCTTTCCTCACACAGGTGCCACGGAGAAAAATATGATTTATTCTTTGGTAATTTGTTACAGTATTCACAGTATATTCATTAGCATTCCCAAATTCATAAAAAAAAGCATATTGAGGCATATTGAGTAACAAAGCAGCCGTGTTTTTCCTTTTACGTGTAGATATGTTTTTCCTCATCAACCATATCATATGCACTGACCAGGTATAACATTATGACCACCTGGGCACCCCTTACTGGGGACGGCCCCATACGTAACAAACTGCGATGCACTGTGTATTCTGACACCTTTCTATCAGAAACGCATTAACTTCTTCAGCAATTCAAGTAAAGGTAGCTCGTCTGTTGGATCGGACCACACGGGCCAGTCTTCTCTCCCCACGGCATCAATGAGCCTTGGCCGTCCATGACCCTGTCACCGGTTCACCACTGTTCCTTCCTTGGACCACTTTTGATAGTGACCACTGCAGAACGGGAACACCCCACAAGAGCTGCAGTTTTGGAGGTGCTCTGATCCAGTCGTCTAGCCATCACAATTTGGCCCTTGTCAAACTCTCTCAAATCCTTGCGCTTGTCCATTTTTCCTGCTTCTAACACATCAACTTTGAGGACAAAATGTTCACTTGCTGCCTAATATATCCCACCCACTAACAAGTGCCATGATGAGGAGATCATCAGTGTTATTCACTCCACCTGTCAGTGCTCGGCATGTTATGGCTGATCTGTGTATATATTTATTCTGACCAGATCAGTTATTTTTCTTTTTTCTCGATTAAACATACACTATTTGACAAATTTTGTTACTAGAACATTTGTGAATCCTAACATAATAAGCATAAGATCCTATTGCTGAATAAGTCAAGTCTTTATCTTGTCCCGCACAGATATGTAGACTTTTGTACTTGACTGTTTATTTGTATGTCTGATACCAGGAGCTGAAATGACACACTTGCCATGTATTGATTTGTCCACTAGATGGGGATCTGTTCATGGAAACAAGATTGGCATTAACTAAATATTATGATAGATGGCACTCCACATTGGTATGAGCATCACGTTTTTCCTTCTCTCACAGTGAACGTATCTATTAACACAATTCTGGGGACAACAAAATTGAAAAAAAAGAAAAAGAAAGAAAAAAAACCTGCGTTCAAGATAAGGCGCTTTCACACAGCGCAAGACAAATTGCTCTGGTTGTATCTACTGCATTTTCAGATTACATTGTCTGGTATCCTAAAGTGCTGCAAAGAGAAAAATAATTAAAATTTAGCTGTCAAGATGCCATTCATACCATTGCAGAGAAAATTACAGTTGCATAGTTAAAATTCAGTTTTAAAGTGTGGAAATATGAGCAGGGAAAGCTATTAGACCTACTTTTATCTGGACCCTCAGGGCAGAGATTATTATAATGCCACATTAAATCTATGACTGCTTTGCCAAGTGCTGTGGGATGGAGGAAGAAATGTTTTTTTTTTTTTTCCAGACACAGTACATGCTGTGTCATTCTGAGGCAAATGTTTTTCTCAAATCTCCTTGAGGTGAAGCAGCAAAGAGAGAATATAAGCAGTAAATAAACATTGCTTTAAAATTAGGTTTTGTTGGCGCCGTGTTCTGTGTTTAGTCATTTGGCTAATCAATGCTGTAAGCGGCCTTTATACACTTGTGGGATTTTTGTTTTGAAGTATAACTAGTTAAAGGAAAAATCCAACATGAAACACATTAAATATGTTTGTAGTTAAATGCTTGTGATGTGATGTCATTATTGAATCTGGTGCTAATTTTGTTATTCCTGTAAGAAGTTAGCATGTGCTTAGCACACATCTGTAGCAGGACATTGCTAGCCCAGTCACTGTGTTTTCACTGGTTTTAAGTATAACAAACAGTTAATAGCTTAGCTGATAGCTGTTATAGTATGAATTTGTTAGCCTAATTTGGTTGGAACTGATAGGATCACTAAAACTGGACACTGAAGATTGAAAAATGGACTAGGATATCAGTAGTTTTCTGAAACAGATATGATACAACAGTCAGTGTCACTGAGACCACACTTTCCCTCCATTCTGTGTGACTTGAAGATTAAATGAAGTTCTTCAACTGCATATACGTGATTTTATGCTTTGTGATGCTGCCACATGATTGGCTGACTGGATAATTGCACAAATTAGCAGATTTGTACAGATGTTCCTATTAAAGTGACTAGTGAATGTATTTCACAATTACAAAATCACATTCTTGAATTGTTTTCAGTTATGATATGATATGATATGATATGAAGTGCACTACAGGCTTATAAACTAAAAAAGGGTGGCATCTACAAACGTCCACTCTGTTGGGTCACTGACTCATTATTTCAGTACGTGACAGATGGCTACTACTCTCATAAATTATTCAGCAATATACTCTATGGACAGTACAATAGTCTTCTATAGCAAACAGATTAGGCCAATGGATCAGTTTAGCTGTATCATATCACAATATCCAATAAACATATGTTGCAATAAACTGGCTGTACATCAGACAAAACCAGCCAAGCAGGAAACAAGTACGTTTATCACCTCATGGTGTTATTGATGGATATGAGAAATGGTGCACTCAAAATAAGAAAATAAAAACGTCTGAATGGATGTTTCTCAAGTATTCTGAATTGTGACTCTGTTTATCTTTCTGAATGGATGTTTCTCAAGTATTCTGAATTGTGACTCTGTTTATCTTTTGAGATCTCATATCTCTCTGGCCTAAAGCTTTCTGATATCACATCAACAAAATGGCCATAGTATTAAATAAAGAAATGTTGGCAAGATCTTGTGTCCTTGATCCAATATACAGGGTAGCAGCTTATTTTTGAGACTCAATGTCTACTCAAAACTCAAACACACACACCAAAAATTATTTACCTATTCATTTGTCTGGGTCACCGTGGTGGACACACATTTCTGATATACTGCCATTCTCTCACTTTCCATCTCCCAGTCCTTCCAATATCTGAAGTTGCTTTCGGCTGCTCCCTGTTCGGGGTCACCACAGCGTACCAACTGGTCCGCACAACAACTTGGCACAGGTTTTATGCCGGATGCCCATTTTTCCGGGCTTGGGACCGGCACTGCAACCAGTGGCTGGGGTTGAGGTATTGGCTGGGAATCGAACCTGGGCCTTCCGCATGATAGGCGAGCAACCTACCACTGAGCCACCAATGCCTCTAGTCCTTCCAATATCTAATAACAGAAATTAATATATACATCTACACTAAAACTTCTTGCTTGTTGAATTTAGATTTAAGTCCAGTCATTTGCTATAAAGTAAGCTCTTGGTGAACAGTGAATATTTTTTAAAGTAGAGAAATTTGGCAACCCTGTCTATAACTGTACTGTCCACTCCTCCTCCTTCAATGAAAACATCCATAGACCATAATCAGGGCAACATGATTCCTGCCGCAATAGGCTTCTGTTATTGCAGTATGCTTATTGTATGCTTACCTGCTTACCGCCACTAGGTGCAATGAAAACTTTATAAAGCATCAATTGATCATTTTTTATATATATATATATTTTTTATATATATATATATATGATTGTTGGTAACTCAAAAGAGTTGCATTTGGTGATATGATCCATACAACTGACAACACAATGCACAATGCACATGCCAAACGTTAACGTTCAAGATGTTTGAACGCATCACCATTGTAAACAGTGGTAAACAATCACTATTGTAAACCACTGGTTTACATATCCTCTAGTTTGCACATTTTTTGTTTGCACTTTCTGGCGCTATGTGTCCTGTACTGTTTTGTGTTGTGTTTGTATTTTCTGTTTGCACTGTCTTCTGTCTTGCACTGTTTGCACCAGATTGCTAGGATGTAGCTAGGACAAACTTTCTGTCCCTATAGCTGTATGTTGTTGTATTTGTTCTGTAGCTGTATGTTATGTTGTCATATGTAGCCTTGGGGGTTTCCTCCGGGTACTCCGGTTTCCTTCCCAGTCCAAAGACATGCATTGTAGGTTGATTGGCATCTCTAAATTGTCCGTAGTGTGTGTGAATGAGAATGAGAGTGTGTGATGGGTTGGCACTCCGTCCAGGGTGTATTCTGCCTTGATGCCCAATGACGCCTGAGATAGACAATGATTGAATGAATGTGAGGTTCTTGATCTTACTTATGAAAAGTTGTTTTCACTCTTCACTTACTACAAAACTCTTACAAAACCTAATGACAAACAGGAGTGCAATAATACCAATCGGGATGTTTATCACACTGCCATTTAGAGTTTTCTGACACGCGTGAACACTCCGAGTAGCAGAAACTTCTCCGGCATGACGTCATATCGCTGACTCAAGCCTCTGCAGGTGGCGCTGCGCCTTTAAGAAGGTGCTTTAATAAACAATGAGCGTCTCCGGCTGGCAGCATGACATCACCGCTGGATTTGGAGACAGAGACGCGCACGGAGAACGCTGAGGCCACATTAATCGAATCTGCACCAGCCAAGTAAATATTGGCTTCTTTATATCTCGCAGTTTCTCCAGGTGGCTTTGGATAACAGGTAAAGAATACAAGCAATGTTCCGTCCAAAACTGACCACAGACCGAGAAGGATTTATCGGCATGGCCTGGATTTAGGAGCGTACAGCTTCAGCATCATTATTATCTGACGGTGAGTAGGATCGACTGAGTGATTAATAGGAAATGAAGGCCCGTGGATGCTTTGTTTGGACAGCAACATTGCTCTTTGGTCAGGAATACTTTAACTCTCTATAGCCTGTCGTTTAGGTAAGGATCCATGCATGCAAATCTGCTTAGGTATATTTACAGAACTGAAATGAATTTCTACAGAATTCCTCACTGTAGAAGAGAGAACGTGTGAAATGATTTGATCCAGCTCGGACCCTGTTTGCTTTTACTATTCAGTGAATGTGATGTACAATGGAGAAAGGCGAAGGGATGTGCTGGATAGACACATCGACAACATTTCATTCACTTGCTCTGAACCTTGTTTTGGCATCCACATTGGCCATGGCGATTATGCTCCTCTTTATTTAGTGCAACATTCTTTAGAATGAAATGATCTGTATAAGATATAGGTCAGGCTATACCATATTGTTTGTTTGCCTTGGTGTCAACTATATGTTGAAATAATGCATGGAAGCTTCTCGTGCATGGTTTACAGTTGAATTGTAATTGTTTATTTTATTTCTTCAAAGGTACTGGATGTCCCCTCCTCCACCACCCCGTTTACGGATGGTCCGGTTATAGGCGTCTTTTCTCCTGTGCAACAACAACAACAAGAAGAAAAAAGCGAATTCCAGTGCACGGACGGATATTTATCACGTCCCGGCGTTTGTCGAGGTCAGGTTGCGTTGCGTTGTGTGTGGCGAGGTGATGCACACAGCTGTGCACGGAGACTCGTGCGCTCACGCCATCCGTAGCTGTTCGTGGTGCTGAAGGCGGCTGAGAGAGCGCGCGTAGAAGCTGCGAGGAGTATGGCCGCCGGCAAGCTGCTGCTGTACGCCGGTCTTTCTCTGTCCCTGTGCGCGCTAGGCATGCTGGCTGTGGCCGTGTGCTCCGACCACTGGTACGAGACGGACGCCAGGCGCTACCGCGAGCGGTGCAGAAGCTTCTCGAGCCGCCGCAAGGACCCGGGTTTCATCTACATCCCCAACAACAGCCTGCCGCTGCGCGCCAGCCGTTCGCGTCTCGACCGCTGGGAAGGCAAGCTGCTCGTGACGCGCAACCGACGGCAGCTTTTCGCCATGAGCGCCGCTGATGAGTGCAGCCGCCAATACAATTCCACCAACATGGGCCTGTGGAGCAAATGCCACCGCCTCGGGTTCGACCAGGACATCGAGGACCTGATTCGAAAAGGTAAGGGCTGGATGTGTCTGAGATCTAAAAACAAAGGGCTGGGATTATTATTGGTTAAAATATTGTCGCGCATCAGTGAACACTAAACCGTGGGTTCTGTAATCATCACGTGCCATTGAATGATTCAGTTTTACCCCATGCAAACAATGAAGTTCTCCTGCCTTCATCCTGCACACATCATCGAGGATATGTATATATACATATATATATATATATATATATATATATATATATATATATATATATATATATATATATATATATATATATATATATATATATATATTTGTTAATCAGCTGTCCTTTCTCAGAAGGCTGCGTTTTGCACGAATCCACAGACAGTCACTATGTTTTGTGCGCTCTGATTCATTCTCTTGACGAGCTCCAGATGTGGTCCCTCCAGATGTTCGGGTTTCCGTTGTTTTTGTACAAAATACTTCACATAGCTAAACAATTTGACAAAAAGGATTCACAATGTAATTGACCATATAACTTATTTCTAAGCCTAGACCCCAATTTGTGAGTCTTTATTTTTGTCTTTATTTTTGTGTAAAACCTATACTCACCCCTAATTAAAAAGGTTTTATGTGAAAAATGAAATCATAAAAAAACATCTTTCTCCACCATTAATTTGATATAGCAAACAACACAATTCAAGTGAAAAACAAACACATGTTAGGAATAAAGGAGAAAATCTACACTGACCTGGTTGCACCAGTGTGCACAATGGGGCATGTGACTGTGTTCAGAAGGAACCAATCACATTCAAGCATATGTTCAACATACACCTGTCATCAGTGAAGTGACTTCAAATAACAATCAGCTGTTTCTCTAAGATTTTCTTGGTTTCATGTGACTACTGAAACCATGGTCGACAAAGCATGTACAGGATCAGGAGAGGGGTACAATGTTGTACAAAAGAATTTCCAAAACACTAGATCTACCATTAAACACTGTAAAGCTCATCATCTAAAAATCCCCAGACCCCACACCCATACTGAAGCATGGTGGTGGTAGCATCATTCTCTGGAGCTGCTTCCGTTCAGCTGGGACTAGGGCTTTATTCAATATAAAGGGAATTATAGACAGCTCCAAATACCAAGTTATTTTAGCACAAAACTGCAGGCAACTGTAGATGAAGAAAAATGTCACCTTCAAGCATGATTTCGACCCAAAGTACAAATCCAAATCAACAAAAGGAACAGCTTCTGAAGAAGAAAATCAGCACTTTGAAATGGCTCAGATCTAAATCCTACCAACAACCTGTGGAATGGCTTGAAGAGGGCTGTGAGCAGGAGCTCCACCTGAGAATTTGATAGATCTGGATCATTTTTATAAGGAAGAGTTAAATACAATTTTCAAATCAAGATCCTGGGTTAAATTGGAAGAGCCTTAACCCCTAAATCACTGAGTGATGTGTTACAAGCAAAAGGTGCTTTCATATAGTTGGAGTGTGCACACAACCAGATTGCTGTATTTTTTTCCTCTAAAATGGTTGGTTGTTATATTACATTAAATGTGGGGATGTATCAGACATAATCTTGGTTTCATTATTTTACATCACTTTGACTTTTTATATCCACAGTATAAAGTTCAAGCTGCCTTATGGCCACCAACTAGTCATTAGATTGCCGAAATCATGAAACCTTTGCCTCAGATTTGTCGAATTGTTAGGTAATTCTATTATACTGTGTGGTCTTTGAAAATGTATGATAAGCAGGATGTAATGATAATGTAATGGCAGACATTTTTAAACCCCTAATCACTGACAGCCTTATCTCTTTTCGAAAATTGTTTCGAAAAAAGTATTTTTTCTTCATATGAAAAAGGCTAGACCGTCCTTGTCTTAGTTGATGGACAGCATCAGATTGAAAATGTGTGTAAATCTGGTTTACTCTGAGATTTTTGGACATTGAGTTTCCCTCACCAAAGGAAATGAAATAATTATGTTGCATAAAAGCTTTCCTTAGGAAAGAGAAACCTTTAAGTGCTAGTGAATATGTCAGAAAGCACATCAGTGCTGTTGCATTTGGGTTTAGGGAAATAAATTATCTATAATCAGTGATGTTCAGCATGTGGGCTGATATATTTTTGGTTAATATTTAGAGACAACTCATACACAATATATTTTCCTATAAGGGTATTTTTGTGAAAGGAGAAGCTTTAGTTGCTTTAGATGCTTTATGTAAACATCCGCTGACTCTTGAACAGAACTCTTGCACAGTTCTACAATGGTAAACAGAGAAAATGTACCATAATATAAGATCACCATCTTTATATCCTAAAGATGAGAGATTTGTGTTATTTAACACATAAACTGATGATCTTAAAATAAAAAAATCCACCTTGAACTACTTGCAAACTAGTTCTAATTAACACATGGTCTTTAAAAGCTTCTGAGATAAGTCGAGATTAATTTTTTAATTTAAATGTCTTTTTAATCTACATGTGTCTGTTGTCACATTGAATAATAGTGTCCTATGTCTCCCACATTGACCATCTGACCAGCCCTTGCTTCATCTGTACATAAAGAGAATGATGCAGCAGAGCTTTAGTTGTTTAGTCTGTCCTGCTGTCTCAACCTCATCATTTGGACACTCTGCTCAATCAGGTCAGCTTCTAAATCATCACCTCTCATGCTAATACTGCGATCAATGCCATCAAGCTTGACATCTTGTAGATCAATAACTAGCCGAGTCACTGTTAAAACAATGGGCGAATGTGTTTTGTACCAACATCACCTCAACTATTCTGTTTTTCATTAACTGGGAACTGGTGAGTGAGAAAAGACAGCTCATTTCTATTTATTTATTTATTTGTAACATCTAACAAAGAAACATAATGCTTGTCACTCATGCGTAAGATGTTTGACATTAACCATTAACCATTAAATGCACGATCAGTAACTGTCCTGCTATGATGTCAGCATGGCACAACCTCTCTTTTCTTGTTAGTAATAACTAAAATACAGCACCAAGCAACAAATTATAACCAGACTCATGCAGAAACACATCATAAATATTTCAGCATTAACATTTTCAACATGTTTCAGGGTGGAGTTGTAAGGAGCATTAAGGCTTCTAGCTCTCTCAGCTCTGCCAAGGTGAATCTGCATGTGACCACAAAATGGCCTCTGTGCAACATGAACATACAAGCTTTTACAAGCGCGTATGTACGCCGTTATCTAACTCCGTATTTGATGAAGAGGCGTCTTTGCGCGTGGTGAATGTTACAAACCTGTGTGCAGTGCACAAGCTCTCTGTGTTTTGTCTGATCAGCAAAGGCTTGTTTTCTTTTCCACAAGGCCACTGATAGTGTTTGGCAGCATGATTCAGAAAGTATCCTAGATACGGTGATAGTACAGTGTGTGTGTATTTGTGTGTGTGTGTGTGTGTGTGTGTGTGTGTGTGTGTGTAGATTGGAAAGCACGATGCATAGTGACCATTCACTTCACTGTCTTGCTGTTTGTGTGACAGAGCGATAACTTTCTGTCAGGTTTGTCACTGCTTGCTTGAAAATGGATGACAACATAAAATATGTGTGTTTGTGTGTGTGTTTGTGTGTGTGTGTGTGTGTGTGTGTGCGTGTGGTGGCTGAATTCTATTCCCTATTATTATCTCAACACACAGCATATCTTTGCATGAAATCCGCTGACTTTACTCTCCTTTTCACCCCTCCTCCACTTTGTACTCCCAGAGGAAATTCATTTTGTTCTTACAAACACATTAGATTCCCATGAGAGCAAAAGAGACAGAGAGAAAGAGGAAGGGGGGGAATAAAATAGCAGAGTGCTAGAGGAAAGGCCTTGTTTTTTTCCACACTGAAGAGGATAGGACTGTAACCATTACTCTGTATTCATTCCTAAAATTGGTAGATTAAATGGTAACTGTAAACGTTTGAAGAAGTAGACGTAGATTTTTCCAGGAAATAAACTAAAACACACGGTCTAATAACTGTAAAAAAATCTTTTGATAAATCTCTTCTGCGGTTCTTGATCTCGTCTCTTGTAGAAGGAAGGTTTTGCTATGAATTTCAAGGAATTGTTAAGAATGAATCAAGGATTTCTAGGGCTTTTAATAAAACTTATGTGGCAGCAACCAGAATTATTACGTTAACCTTGGTTGTTAAGAAAAAGGAAAAAAAAGAAAGGACTAAAGCAGGGGTGTTCAAGTAAAAATGTGTGTAATTTCAGCTAGGTGAATTGCTTAAAGGGCCTGGATAAGTAATTAACATGACTGACTGGCGGCAACAGCTACCTGTATCATTACAGCTATTAAAGACTCGAAATAAGATTATAGTATATAATAATAATAAATGATTATAAATTAGATTATTTTATGACTGTAAATTATGTTTTGTAGTAACAATTTTCATTAATTCCACAACTGAGATGAAATGCATCATTTGTCCGTCATTTTCTCCCATCACTCGCTATCATAAGCTAGCTATCAACCTGGATTGCACAAGCTTCCTCAAAGACTCAGAAGGAATAGCCCTCTTCCACATACCTGACACGCAAAGTTAGTAGGTTAGTGTGTATGTGAGTGACATGGGAAATGCCATCCCTTCCATCCAGAAAGCACTGACAGCATTGCTGGACCAAACACGTGATTGCTGGGCGAACAATTTTCTGTTGTGCTACACGACGTGAGCCCTTAGTTAGACTGCTTTAAATTTGACCCTGAGAGAATACACATATACATCTATGTCCTAATATTTTTAAACAATCTGTTTTTGTCCACTTGCGGTTTTTTGTGATTCATTTTTTAAATTCAAATTTTAATACCTAAAAAATACAACAGAGTACAGCCGAGCATTTATTTTAGATATATTATAGTAAACATATTGTGACATTGTGATAAAAGAAACCTTAGGTAGGAGGATAAAAAAGGAATAAACAGAATCTAAACAATGCACAGGGATATGTCAATGTCAATTTTCATGATTGATATGTTAGGAGGTCACAAAGGTAGAACATTTGGCTTTATTGAATCAGTAGTGCTGTGGAGAGTATCAGTACATTACTGTATCTTGAAAACCATTTTTGGGTATCAAGAGTGTGTGGAAAGGAGCCAGCAAACTAAATTACGCTCTCCTCTTTAGGGAGGCCGATCTTGGAATCATCATTTAACTGAAGCATTATGGGGTCCACTGGCATACTGTACTCAAGTGGTTTTGATAATTTAGAATGTGTGCTCTTTCAAAAATTGTTTGCTTTTTCACAATCACGCAATCATGTGCAGGGATAAGTCAAGCTATTATATAAATATTGAGACATGTTGCATAGAGACTAATGGAAGAGTTAATGCAGCTTTTATTACGATGTGTCCAGTATGTCCTGTGAGATGAATGTCAGTTTGGATTCTCCTATGAAGTTAAATTTTTTCCCCTTTGTTTCCCCTTTAAAACAGAGAGAGGGGGGTGGGGGGGGGGGGGGGGGGTTTGGTCAAGAAGCCACACATACATTACAGCGGAATTATTTTTTTCCGCATATCCCACCTGAGGAAGTTGGGGTCAGAGCACAGGGGCAGCTATGATAAAGGGTTAAGGGCCTTGCTCAATTGCCCAACAGTGGAGCTTGGTGGTGCTGGGGCTTGAACCCCAATCCTCCGATCAACAACCCAGAGCCTTGACCACTTGAGCCACCACTGCCCCAAGCCTTGTCATCACTAATTATTACCTATGTTATTACCTATGTTTGTGGATACTGCTGGAAGTTGTAAATTTCCCATTGGGATGAATAAAGTCTATCTACCTATTAAACCAAAGAGAGTAAATCTATGAAAGTCCTCTGTCAGTGAGCTAAATAAATGACAGAACTGTGTTTGACTCAGACTGAGCATCTTATACTGAAGCTGTGGTCCAAGTTTAGAAACCTAGTGTTACTGAATGTTTTTATAACATTCCAAACCAAGGGTTTGATCCACTGAAATAATACATCTAGACTCCAGTCCACCAATCGATGACCCCAGGACTAGACAGTTACTTTTGGTGTGCAAGCTCAAGATTAGGTGATATTGGTGGGGAGTTTGGGGAAAGAAGAAAAAGTACAGTTAAAAGAAAACGATTCATGAGACAGAGGCATCAGGAGATTACAGGTAAAGCAAACATTATAAAAAAAAAATAGAGAAGAGAGAGAGATCACTCAAGGAAAGTGAATCCTTTTTCATCATCCACCATCTGTTCCTCAGCTCTCTACAGGAAACCCATCAGGAAATGATGAAAATGTTTAGGCCTTAGAGTGCAGTCACTGAGTCGCAGAGCCAAAAGTGAGAGACGCTTGGCCCCCTACCTAAACCACATTGTCTGTCCTCTAACCTAATGAGAGAGAGACAGAGAGAAGGAGGTGGGGGTAGTAATTAGATGAGATGAGAATAGGATTACCCTCCAGCTCCATGGGGATATTCCTATCCATTGGGTGTCTAAATTCGACACTGTGTGAGGATGATGCTCTGGCCTTTCGGATTGTCACCGAAGCCCTAATGAGACATAGGTGCTGGCATTAATCTGATCGAATTTTACTACTTGCTTCTCCAGGATACAAGCCACTTACTGTGGAAAATACCATTAGGAAAGTCTATAGTGAAAATAATATTGTTTGTGACGATGGCCGACTGGCTGACTAAGCCTTTCCTGCTTTTCAAAGATATAAAGACATCAATATAGGGCTTCAATTTTGGCATCTATATCAGATTATTTGCTGTTAACAATGGTCTTAAGGCAGATTTTTGATGTATTTTGGATTTTTATGGCACCAAGAACAACATCACCATCAATAGCTATAAGAAAAATAACTGTAAGAAGTGGGGCTGGGCCTGATTTCATTCTAGCCCAAAATGCCTTTGGGGAATACCACAAGTAAATAAAATAAGCACACATATAGTAAGCAAAAATGTACAACTAAACTGTAAATGTAAACTAAAGTACATATTTCATAAAAGGACACATAACAGAACTATAAGTTTAGTAGGTATTTTTGGGTTATTGCTATTGGGTTATGTTTGGTATGAGCCCAGTAGAAGCCAGTACCTCCAGTTTCCTCCCCTAGTCCAAAGACCTGCATTGTAGGCTGATTGGCACCTCTAAGGGGGCTTTCACACTGGCAGTTTAGTCTGAAACAGAGCATGGTTCACATGAAAAATTGGTGTGAAACCTGTCCTGTGGACTTGGAAGTGCAGCCTGGTATCGAACCCCAGACTACCTCTAGGAGGTAATGTGAGTTACACTGCATCCCGCAACTCAGGTCCCTGCTTGTTCAGGAAGTAAAATAACCTGTGAGTGTGTTTTAGTCAATGATTACATCATTAGTTTCCACAACACGTGCACCATGAGTGGCAGGGGAACACTGGGATACAGAAGAGGTGAGACCAGGAACAATCACACTTAGATGTGGACCACAGCAAACATTCCCATTGTGAAACAACCTCAGTTTTCTGTAGAGTGTGAATGGGTTCATAACCGTGTGTGTGCAGTTGTGCCCTGCGATGGTTTAGCACCCCCTCCAGGGTGTCTCCTGCCTTGTGCCCTGGGTCCCCTAGGATAGGCTCCTTACAACACTGTAAAATAAGCAGGACAGAAAATGGATGTATGAATGAAATTAATCTGTCTATCCATCTTTAAGTGTTCATGTATAATAACTTGCCCCACATCTTTCTTATTATGCCACTGATGACACTCATATTATTCATTGCTCAACTATAATAGTTTCATTATCTAGCCATTGATGGATATTATATTTTTGCCTTCTCCTCTAATATAATGACCAGCCGTTGCTGCGTGTTAGGTTCAGTAACAGCAAGAACAACTTTTTATTTCCTTATGTAGTGAAATAAAAGATACAAAAAAGGATAAAGCAGGTACTGTATTTTCTCTTGGTCTCTGTTAACAGTTGTATCACTGCATTTTCCCTGGTATTTAATCTATTTCTCTTGCTGTGACATGAAGGAATTTTAAACCACATTCTTGAATTATGTTGATGCTTTTTACTATTGTGCCACATTCATAACCCAAGCCACAGCATTGCAGAATCTTATTATTATTACTACATAGTACCATGTTGAGGATGCCACTCTTAGTGCTATACAAGAAGTCGTGTGCTGTGTTTTTGCTTATTTACTAACTTTTGATTATTTTGCTCCCTCATACATGTTATCTTCATCTACACGTGTGATGGAATTGTTTCCAACTTTGATAAATAAAGAAATGCATGTCCCTCTGTCAGCATTAATGTTTCAGACTTCATGCTGTGCCAAATAAATAAGATTTTAACCCTTTTTACCAGTACACTGGAGTTTGAAATCAGGCATTTTCAATCAGTATAAAAAAAAATGAATTGTTTTATTGCTGCAAGTCTGATATAAAAGGACTTGTCTTTCAGTGTGAAATGCTTGTTTTTCCCTCTGTTGGATAACCTTACACAGAATTTTAGTGGTTGAATATAATGCTTCAAATTTTAGAGGCTTATGAAGTATCTCAGTGGAACATCTCAGAGAGCAGAAATGCATTTGATGTCATTTACAAATATTTGTGTTTAAAAATGGACCATTTTTGGGGTTTTTTTGGAACGTTTCTTTGAAGAACCTCTCTGATAAAAACAGAAATACTTTATGTATAACCACAAATACTTAAAGCCCTTTGTGTTTACTTTCATATGAGACATTAACCACCACTGTGGAGTGTGAGAAGAAATTCAATGCGGAATATTTACACAACCAAAACAGGAGCATATTTCATTTTTTGGCTTCTGGATATGAAAATAATCATCAGCAGAGTGGTATGATATGACTTGACATAAAGTACATCTGCCCCAGAACTTATTGTTTTCTGTCACTTTTCAAAGCATTTTATTCCATTCCATTATTCAATGCTCAAAATATAGGGATATATATTTAGTGGTAGCTTAATGGTTAAGGCATTGTTTAGAAGTTTGTGAGTTTGACTCCCAGGTCCACCAAGCTACTGCTGGGCCCTTGAGCAAGGCCCTTAACCCTCAAAAAATGGTGTATAAAATGAGATTTTAAAAAATGTAAGTTGCTCTGGATAAGGGTGTCTGCCAAATGCCGTAAATGTAAATGACACACAATAAATGTTTTCCACATTTCTTTCCATCTTGATGACTTTCCTTGCTGACAGTGGAGACTCCTTCCAAAAATGCTCAATAAACATCTCCTCAACAATCTCAACAATTTTAAATCCATTAATTTGAAGCATCCACCAAACAAGTCCATTACATGTTACTATAGAAACAACAATTATTAAGTATTAGAACAGCACATTCATTAATACAAGGCTGTGATATTCTTGCAGCTGAAATTACTGCTCTGACCAATCAGAATCCAGAATTATGTGACTGTGGAAAAACAAAATAAAAATAAATTAGTGAAAAAACACACATAGGAAGCAAAACAATCTTCCCTTATAACACTAATTATTAAGCCCAATGTGCAAATGTATGCATTTTATAGAAACAACAATTATTAAGTATTAGAACAGCACATTCATTAATACAAGGCTGTGATATTCTTGCAGCTGAAATTACTGCTCTGACCAATCAGAATCCAGAATTATGTGACTGTGGAAAAACAAAATAAAAATAAATTAGTGAAAAAACACACATAGGAAGCAAAACAATCTTCCCTTATAACACTAATTATTAAGCCCAATGTGCAAATGTATGCATTTTATCATAACACTACTAAGATTTGTACAATTGTCTTTAGTCCTGTATGGAAGTAAATGGAAAGTACAGGAATTGGAAATATAGACAGTTAGAGTCTATTGCACCAGAATGTCAATGTGTGTACATTTACATTTACATTTCTGGCATTTGGCAGACGCTCTTATCCAGAGCGACGTACAAAAGTGCTTTAGTTCTCACTCACTGAATACATTAACACTGGTTCAATAAGACACAACTTGGGATACCATTAGCCTAAACACTGTTGGTTTTTTTTTTTTTTTGTTGCAACATATTACGTAACTGGAAAAATAAGAGCTAGTTTAAGTACTTCAGGAAGAGGTAAGTCTTCAGTTGCCGGTTGAAGACAGTCAGAGACTCGGCCGTACGGATACCTAGGGGAAGTTCGTTCCACCACCTCGGTGCCAGAACAGAGAAGAGTCTAGATGTATACCTACCTTTTTCCCTGAGAGATGGTGGGACCAGTCGAGCAGTGCTAGTGGATCTGAGTAAGCGAGGTGCAGTGCGAGAAGTGACGAGAGCTTTGAGGTAAGATGGCGCTGGTCCATTCTTGGCTTTGTAGGCAAGCATTAGTGTTTTGAATCTGATGCATGCAGCTACCGGAAGCCAGTGGAGGGAACGCAGCAGTGGGGTGGTGTGGGAGAACTTGGGCAGGTTGAAAACAAGTCGTGCAGCTGCATTTTGGATCATTTGCAGTGGGCGAATTGCGTTCAGAGGTAGACCTGCCAGAAGAGAGTTGCAGTAGTCCACTCTCGAGATGACCAGAGATTGAACAAGCACCTGAGTAGCCTGTGTGGATAGAAATGGCCGAATCCTTCTGATGTTGTACAGAAGAAACCGACATGAGCGTGTCACATTAGTGACATGGGAAGAAAAGGATAGTTGATTGTCCATGGTTACCCCAAGGTTGCGAGCAGAGGCTGTAGAGGAAATCATGGAGTTGCTCAGAGATATCGCGAGGTCTTGGGCTGGGGATGGATCACCTGGAATTATCAGCAGCTCGGTTTTGCTGGGATTGAGTTTCAGCTGATGAGCAGTCATCCAAGATGAAATGTCCGCCAGACACGCCGAGATCCGAGCAGAAGTCGTGGTATCTGAGGGAGGGAAGGAGAAGATAAGTTGTGTGTCATCAGCATAGCAGTGGTATGAAAAGCCATGTGAGGATATAACTTTGCCAAGAGAGTGAGTATAGAGGGAGAAAAGGAGAGGACTAAGCACTGAGCCTTGCGGGACACCAGTAGAGAGTCTGCGTGGAGCAGATGTCAATCCCTTCCATGTTACCTGATATGAGCGACCATCCAGGTAGGAAGCAAACCATTTCCATGCTGTTCCACAAATTCCAAGACTCCTGAGGGTGGACAAGAGAGTCTTGTGGTTTACTGTGTCAAATGCTGCAGACAGGTCGAGGAGGATGAGGACCGATGAAAGTTTGTCTGATCTAGCAGCATGTAGTTTCTCAGTGACTGCCAAAAGGGCAGTCTCTGTGGAATGTGCTGCTTTGAAGCCAGACTGGTTGGGGTCATGGAGGTTATTCTGCATGAGATAGTCAGACAGCTGATTACAAACAACACGTTCAAGAATTTTTGAAAGGAATGAGAGAAGTGATACTGGTCTGTAGTTGCTGATGTCTGAGGGATCCAGAGCAGGTTTCTTCAGGATGGGGATGACCCTGGCTTTCTTAAAGGCAGTTGGAACGTGACCAGACGTTAAGGATCCATTGATGACTGTGGTGATAAAGGGTAGGAGGTCAGGTGAGATGGTCTGGAGCATAGCTGAAGGGATTGGATCCAGTGGGCAGGTGGTAGGATTGCAGGACCGGGTAATTTGCAAAACCTCTTCTGCTGCTACAGTTGAGAGCTGCGTCAGTGAAGGAGTAGCGGAGTGCTGATTGTGTGATGTAGGTGAAGTTGGGAGAGACGTGAAGGTCTGGCAGATCCTCTCAATCTTCTCTGTGTAAAAAGAGGCAAAATCTTCGGCGGTCAGGGAGGATGGAGAAGGTGGAGCCGGAGGGTTGAGTAGTGACGAGAAGATGTTGTGGAGCTTTCGGGGATCTTGTGCAGAAGTTTCCTTGTAGAAGGAGGTCTTGGCAGAAGTCACGTCCAAGGAGAATTTGGACAGGAGCGTGCGATAAGAGATGAGGTCTGTGTCGAGTTTAGATTTCTTCCACTTCCTCGCTGCTGATCGTAGTTCTCTCCGATTGTTGCGAAGCACGTCTGACAACCAAGGAGCAGGAGAAGAATTCTTCCTGTGTATAGTAGACAAAGGGCAAAGAAGGTCCATGGTTGAGGAAAGGGAGGAAAGCAGAGTGTCAGTAGCTGAGTCCAGGGGAAGGGAGGAGAAGGATTCATGGTCAGGAAGTGATGAAAGAGTGCAGGAAGCTACAGAGGAAGGAGAGATAGAGTGGAGGTTTCGGCGGGTGAGAGAGAGGTGCTGGGAGTTACGTTTAGGCAGAACAGGGAGAGTGATAGAGAAGGATACCAGGTGATGATCGGAGATATGAAGTGGGGTAACAGTCATGTCTGTAGCTGGAGAAGGATGAGTGAAGACTAGATCCAGGACGTTTCCTTCCTTGTGTGTGGGAGGGCAGCTGTTGAAGGACAAGGAGAATGAATTCAGAAGAGCCAGAAGGCCAGAAGAGTGAAGCTTGTCAGATGGGAGGTTGAAAATTCCAAGGACTGTCAGAGGGGTGCTGTCAGAAGGGAAGACACTGAGGAGTGTGTCCATTTCATCCAAGAAGTTACCTAGGGGACCAGGGGGGCGGTAGATGACAATGATGAAGAGGTTGATTGGAGAGGTAACTGAAACTGCATGGAATTCAAAAGAAGAGATGGTTAGATGAGACAAGGGGAGAGGTGAGGTACACCATCTCTGTGACAACAGCAGACCTGTACCACCACCCCTGCCTGATTCTCGTGGTGAGTGAGAGAAAGTATAGGCAGAGGATAGAGCAGCCGGTGTAGCAGTGTTCTGTGGTGGTATCCAGGTCTCAGTTAGTGCCAGAAAATCAAAGGAATAGTGGGAGGCTAAAGCTGAGATGAAGTCAGCCTTCCTTACAGCAGACTGGCAGTTCCAGAGCCCACCTACCACCACTGTTTGAGACTGAGACAACAAGGGAGGGTAGATGAGGTTTCTGGAAACATGACCTCTGCTTCATGGATGAGAATGCCTGCGTCTGTAAGAGGTAACAACAGAAATCGGTTTGAGGCACATGTCTGTGGTCTTGTCAAAGTATGAAAAGTGAGACTAAGGATGTAAGAACAAGAAAAAGAAAGAAAAAAAAAAGACAATATACTTACTATTTAAGTGAGTAACAGGTATTGACAAGGCAAACTGCAATCTGCAAATTTATATTGAAGGAGAACCTTCAATATAAATTAGTTAGCCCTGCCCACAATTCACACCCTAAGGGAGACCGAAACTATTCTTGATTAATCACCCGAGACAACTAGGAAGCAAAGATCAACAAGCTATACAATAACAGTTCAAATAACAACTCTAGAACCAACCACATTAAACAAATCGTACACAAAAGTCGGAATCTTACCTTACCAGATGGGAACAGATTCAAATGAAGAGTTAAAGCACACATGTGTGTGCGTGTGTGTGACTCACAAAGATCCATTCGAGGCTCATGTTCCTTTACTATCTAACCACATTTACCAGCTGCACAGGTCCTTTGCGTACAAAGCAGGAAGCAGAGATGCTTTTCTTACGTTACTTAATCATTTAGGAGCATGTGAAGAAAACGAATCCTGTGCTACACTACTAACACCATCCAACGATCTTCAGCTATTGGCAAACTATTCCAAGCCCACATCAAGCTCTTATTGCATAACTAAACAGTGCTATCAGTAAGTCGGATTCACAGAGAACAGTGTAGGCTGGGGGAGTAGTGATAAATATTGTTATTTCACATGGCCAGAAGCCAGTGAATGGCCATCAATGTTTCATGACCCCAGAGTTGTTCTGAGAATTTCTTTCTTCCTTCCTAACTGTTGAAACTTGCTGTAGATTAAACCTCAAAGCCAGCCTTGCACGGTTAATGCTGCAACTTGAGGTGTGGGAGTTGCCCCAGTAGCAAATATTGGATGAGGATTGAGTGGGGACGCTGAATGCAGTAAATACTAATGCACTGGTGTACCTGTGGAACTCTGGGATATGCATTTGTAAAAGCAGACAGCTTGCTTTTGCAATTATAGGAAGGAGTGGAGAGAGAACAAATGTGGCCGCAGAGGTGGGATAAGGCCAGCAAAAGCTTTCTGGGCTCTTGAAGTGTCACTGTAAATCTGGCTTCATTTGCCTCCCTCCTGTTGGAACCTTAGGACAGTAAAAACACTGAAAAACCATCACTGGACAATCATAACTTTTTCTCAGTGGCAACAGTCTTCAGTGCTTCTCATTTTTATGTATGGCATTTCTGTGGATCTTAGTGACCAATAGTCAACCAATTGGAAGGTTATGAGTTTAAATCCCAGGACCTCCAAGCAGTTCCTGAGCTTGAGCAATGCCTATTGCTCCCTCAATTGCTTGGTTGTATAAATGATATAAATGTAAGTGGCTCTGAATAAGGGCATCTACCAAATGCTGTAAATATATTGTGATAAGTTACCAAGTATTTTAGCTATCAGAATGTAAAGCATTCAAGCTGTTAGCTCACTAAGCTACAATTTAGTGAGAATAACTAGTAAGAAAAAAGAAACTTATTCTTTTTTATTCTTAAATTAGCTTTTTTGGCACCAGGAATAATCTGGAGCAGGTTTGGACAGAAATAAAAAGGAAAAAGAAGATTTCTAGAGTTGATTGTTGATGTACTCTGATGTGAATTATTTTATCACACTGATGAAATCTTCTAATCTTCCAGTAATATTTGTAAATGTTTTCATAGCATTAACTGATTCATAGCTAGGTTTCTGTAACACTGATCGTTTTTGTACTCATGTGCGTGTGTTTATAAATGCCAATCATCAGTAAAATACCAAGCTGATTTATTTTGGCCATAAAAGCTAACTCCATAACTCCATAAAAGGCAAGGGTTACAGAGGTTAAAACATCACCTCATGCCTCTTAATGGCAGTATAATTAACTCTCATTAAGGGAGAGCATTAACTTTCCCTCCTGTTATATGGTGCCATTTCTTTTGTCCTAATTGAATAGCCAATCTGATTTGACCCAATATATGGATTTCTTTTGGATTGCTTTCTTTCAAGTCATTAAAATAAAATGAGTTAAATAAAATGCATGTAAAAATGCAGTAATTTGCAGCAGTTATATGATCTGAACTCAAGTATGCAAATGTTTTTTTCTGAACTAACTGTATTTTTACGTATTAGACATGCATTTCCTGTGAAAATGCACCTGCACACAATTTACGAATAAATTTGTTTGTATCCAGTTTGATAAATGAGGCCCATTGTGTGAGAGCAGAAATCAGAAATAACCATCTGTGCTGCCATCTTATTGCTGCTTTGTAGCCAGTCGCTTAATAACTCCACTGTGCTGAAAGTGTTTTAATGTAGATTTGTAGGTACAAACACACAGAAACTTTTATCCTTAACCCTCACCCTGTATGAACTTCCTGCAGCCTTGAACAGGGCTCAATAGACCTGATTGAGCTCCTAGCTGGGATCTGGTCCAGCTCTGATCTCTGATGTATGACCTCTCCCTCTTCCAGGTGGGTTCCTCCCTCCCCATCCTCTTCCTCCACTCCTTTTTCCCTTCTCCTTTGATCAATGGTTCATCAGAAAGGCTGGACTTCACCAGAGCCAAGCCAACAGGGAGATGACACCAATCAGCTTCCTATTCAGGGCAGGAAAAAGACGAGGCACTTGTTAAGGGCCATGTAGACAGGAGAGCGGGCTTTTTTTTTAATGAGAATCACGTTCTCCGCAGCTGCCGGACTGAATGGGGAGCTTTCAGGCTGCCTACAAAGCAAGAATTATACCCAACACAGGAGTAGTACAGCTGCTTAAACTTTTTACCCCAAAGAATACATGATGGAGTATGGGGTAGTTTAGCTTGTCGATTTCCAGTCAACAATTTTGTCTTGATAAACAACATGTTTGGTCAGGGAAAGTGTGCTACAAATAGAAGATCTGGTGAATTAAATAATACCAGGGCTGTAATGGGACAAAAAATGTCTTCAATCTTAAAAGTAAAGGCATTAGACTAAACCTTACTTGTCAGTTGCATCATTATGCCCTTTTTAGGGTATATCTTTTGTACCTTGAGTAAGTGAATATATGAAACATATTTAGTCATAAAAGTTGCATGAACTGGAGATTTACTTTCATTCATTCACAAGAGAGCAGTCAGATATGAGGCTCGCATGCCAAAGACCATGTTCATTAGCATGCAAGTACAGCTTTCAATCACTCATCCTTAGTAACTGCCTGCTCTGATTTGTTTATATTTGGTAAAAAAAAAAGATTTAGCAGCTAATGTCATTGGAAAAATATCATAGTACAAACTAAACTAAATGCCTGTAAGAGTGGGATTAATAAAACAGACCAATTATAAACTGGAGTAATATAGCTGAGACTGAAGAACTGTCAGAGACAGAATACACAGAATTGCACATGCTAATATATATTTTCTATCTTTATTTATAGATATTTCCTATGTTATGTTTTTAAGATTAATTTTGAAATAATCCACCTTCCGATGTATGTCACACCCACTCTGGGTTTAAATCTGAATAGAGATGGAGATACAGGTTTTTGGAGCACTATGCAGACACAGAGAATGATATTGCATTACACCTCTATTTCAATCCCATTTCCCAGTAACATGCCCTGGATGTAACACCACTCCACTGCAGGGCATAATGTGTACATTTATTCACACCTAAGAGCAGTTTATCTTCACCACTCCACCTATTGGCGTTTTTTTGGAGATGAGAGAAAACTGAAGAATCCCATGTGGAATTCCACCTAAGACTGTCTGAAACTTCACACAGGCAGTAATTTAAGCTCAGGACCCTGGAGCTGCGAGACAACAATGCTTTCTGCTGCAACACAGTACTAACTTTTGAATATGAATACAAATAAATAATAATACTTTATACATGTATTTGATTCTGAACCATAGTACTAGTGTATCCCCATGTGTGATTTGCAGCTTTAGAGCTTTGATTTGGAATGGGGTGAGATGACCTGGGTATAATTGGATTTTGTGAGGACTTCCACAGGTTCACAAACAGCCCTGCCCTTCATGGTACCTCCCACGTGACAAGAAAAGGTGTTATAGCTAGTGTTTCAAACCTCTGTGTAGTTGGAACTCAATGAGACCAAGTCTAGTCTGCAAGTTGTTTGTAGGGTAGAGCTTAACAGAGTGACCAATGGATATAGATGTTCCTTGAACTTATACAACTCAGGCTCATGCGAGAAGTTGAATGACGGCGTTCATCTAGAACAGGAAGGAAAAATACCTCTGCCTCTGTTGTCATGGTAACATGAAGACATTGCTTGACAGATGTTATTTCTGCTCTCCAGAGCAGGCATTCATTGCTTTGGTATGTACAAGACCAGACTGAGATTCAGGATGTGCGAGATGTGTGTGTGTGTGTGTGCAAGTTGCAAATACTAATCCATCTGTATGTAGATTGAAATGGCTGAAGTGCATCACTCACAGTTGTGCAGGTGTCTATGACTAATAATGCTTCTAATACTGTACTGACAGTAAGATGCCTTGAAAATGTGTGAAAAGGGGGAGAGAAAAAAGAAATAATGTGAGAGAAAAGACACAGAGACAGACTGAAGCTTCACTTTGACAGGAATCTCAAAAGACAAAGTGGAATTAGAAAGAACTTTTGTAGGTGTTAATTGGCACTACTTTGTTTTTCCTGAACACTGAGTGTGTTTACATCTGCTTATTAGATCTGAGGTACTTAAACTGTTTTTTGAAAACATTGATGATACAAGATGCCGATCCTTGTTATCTCATATACATCAGTTGAAACACAAAAACAACAATCATACACACACACACACACACACACACACACACACACACACACACACACACACACACACACACACACACACTGTCCTTATTTAAGGACCATGAATGTGGATTAAATTAAGAAGCCCAGCTTGTGTGAACACCAGGAGAGTCTGAAATGGCTTTGCCATTTGAATGACATCTATTTCCTGACATTTTAATTGGAACAGTCCGTGAAAATGGGCAGAGGACCGGCACTCTCTGCCAGTGCTGTCACAGTATTGCTTAAAAAAAAAAATCCTGCATTAAATATTAGTATTGTTTACTAGAAATTAGAGACAGGAAATGCTGTGCTAGATGTTTCCTGATATCACTGTTAAATTTTTCATGATGGTCTTGTTTCAACTACTGTGCAGTTTGTCATTCTGTGTCATATTTTTTTGATACTAGCAGTTTTTTACACACTAACTGTTTATAGTTGCATATATATGTTATTATTAGCAAGGTACATGGATGTATTACTGGACAACCTAAAGTCACTCCAAAGTCCCCTTTCTCTGAGGAACACTAATGTATGGAAGCACGTCCTCCCTGTATGAGGCAGAAGATTGCTGCATTAGAGGGCAGACCTCCAAGATCAATCAGATGAAGGATGACAAGATGCTCCAGCCAAACAAATTCTCCAAGCCCAGGCACCAACAAATTTAATAAAGGAAAATTGTTCTTAATCTGGACAACAGCTTCCCATGGAGTCCACTTAATGTCAATTGCAGCCAGAGTCTATAAGAGAAGAAACTATCAGGTTGATAGATAGATAGATAGATAGATAGATAGATAGATAGATAGATAGATAGATAGATAGATAGATAGATAGATAGATAGATAGATAGGGTTATTTGGCCTGTCTAGCTAAAGGAATCCATAAAGCATTAGATTGTCAAGTCTGAATTTTGGATGTAGTCACACCAACTGTTGTATATAATATAGTTCTATACACTTCAAAACAACTTGTACTAAAGACTATTTAAGGATTAAGGTTATTTGTTGCAGAGAGATGATGAATTCAAAACACAAAAGGTACTGTAACTAATACCTATTATTATTATTATTATTATTATTATTATTATTATTATTATTATTATTATTATTAGTTCTTGTAGTAGAAGTATTGTGGATATTGGCAATTTGTGTGTGCTGTTCTTGATTTCTGTATACTGGTGTGCCATCTGGTATATGTGGGTAAGAAAACTAGCTCATCCAGAATGGGTGAGAACAGTTGGAGTTGCAATGCAATGTACTGTAATGCTGTCACAGACTTCCTCTCAAATAATGTCAAACACATAGCCACTGCTGCTGCATATAGCATGCAGCATCTTCTTCTTCTTTCGGCTTTTCCCTTCAGGGGTCGCCACAGAGAATCATCTCTCTCCACCTATCCCTATCTTCTGCATCCTCAACACTTGCACCCACTAGCTTTATATCCTCATTAATTCCATCCATATACCTCCTCTTTGGCCTTCCTCTTTGCCTCCTGCCTGGCAGCTCCATGTCCAACATTCTCCTACCAATATACTCACTCTCCCTCCTCTGAACATGTCCAAACCATCTTAATCTGGCCTCCCTAACTTTGTCCCCCATATGTCCAACATGAGCTGTCCCTCTGATGTACTCGTTCCTAATCCTGTCCAATCTTGTCACTCCCAAAGAGAACCTCAACATCTTCAGCTCTGCTACCTCTAGCTCTGACTCTTGTCTCTTCCTCAGTGACACTGTCTCTAAAATATAGCATGCAGCATATAGGATATTATATAGGAACAAATACTGGATATAAAGAAATTAATACTGAAACATTGTTTGAATAATTCTATTGAAATGTATAAGATCTGTTTAATATATCATGCCTCTTTCTGCCAGGTTCTCTGATTAGACCTGAGGTGATACCCCATGAGTGAGATAAAACAATTCTACTGCTGCTTCTTCTTTATATCACACCCCTTGACAGGCGCCATTATAACGAGATAATCAGTGTTATTCACTTCACCTGCCAGTGTTTTTTATGTTATGACAGATCTGTGTGTATGTATTAAACCGTTTAATCTAATAATAATAATTGTAAGTACATAAGTTTCCTAGATCACTCACATTGTCATTGAGGGTTTGGCTAAGTTCCCTGTTGGAACACTAGGGGGCTTCCAGCGGCTTCCAGTGCCCTAGTGTCTTTGTTTGTGTTTTGACATGTCTGCTCTGCCTGATCCTTAGCCTGTTCCCGCCTCTGTACACCTGTCCATCGTGTTGCATTGATTATCTCCCCTACTTATATTGGTTGTCTTGACTGTGTTGTTTGCTAGTCCTCGTCGTTAATGTGTGTCTTTTCTGTTGTTGGGACTTCGTGTTTGGTTTTCTTCCTAGTTTTCCTGTTGATGTGTTTGCTTATTTTTGGACTAAAACCCCTGTTTCATGTCTATCCCTGCACATGGGTCTGATTTCTCCTACCTGGTACCACTGGCCCGTGATACAAATGTCTTTTTTTTTTCATCTAAACAAAACAGAAACTTATTGTAAGGATGTGAGAGAGTTTCTTTGTAATACACACACACAAAAAGACAATCACTATACCTGACTTATACCTGCTTTGACATCATGTACTGGCTGTCTGTTTCATTTCAATTTTATTATATATCCCTTACTGGTAAAGCTTTTAATGGTATAGATCCTTCATCTTAGACAGGATATACTTGATATCAGGCTTAAAGATAATCCACTGCTGACTTATTAAGCATTTTTTAAGGCTGACGTACAAAGACAAGCGAAGCAGCTTGTACTATATTCCAGAACATTATGTATTAAAATTTGACAGGTAATTAATATAAATAGCTTTAGAAAGCAGATGTATTCTGTTAGCTTTGCATTTTAATAATACTTCTATATTATTTTTGAGAGAAAAACAGCATAGATTTAAAGAGCCACAAAATAGAAATTGTGGATCTGTAATTTATGCTATTTTTTCTTCTCCCATACACAGTTTATTTATACTATTTATCTATTGACACAAATCTACATAAAAGCCCTTAGCAGTTCCCCCGGAGGAACTGACCAAAGCCAGGACATTTTTTTTTCTAAGACCATACTGCTGCAGATTGCAAGTCAGTGCAAGGTTTTATGTGGTTTTAGGAGTATTGCCTCATGCCTTATCCCTGAGAGAGAGAGAGAGAGAGA